>CM035785.1:41343284-41825784 GCA_020466265.1 Siphamia tubifer | reverse complement strand
GCAAGTGAGAACATGAACAGAACGATCTGTCGTCAGATGTTCTGATGACCGTTCTAAAATACAGATTCTTTATACTCACTAACCATCCCCCAAGTGGAGAGGGAGAAAGATAACACTGTCTTTCTCAGACCATTGTAATCAAAACAACATAATTTTTTACAGTACCAGTGAGCTATTCACACAGACAGAAGGTATTAACTTAATGTCTACAATATCAGTGAGATGTAGTGACCCAGTCTAGGTCAAATATCCTCCACACTGTCCACATGCTGAAGTGTCCTTGGGCAAGATACTGAACCCTAAGTTGCTGGGCCGGGGTCAGGCAGCACCTGTGTATTGGCAGCAGCCATCTACTGGTGTATGACTGTGTGTTTGAATGGGTGAGAATGTGAGGAATTGTAAAGTGCTTTGGGTAGCAACTGGTGTATCAAATGCTCTATATAAGTACAGTCCATTTACCATTTTACTATTTACCATACAATGCTTCAGAGTCACACTGCTAGTGATCAAACGTTTATGTAAATGTAGCAAAGTGGAACACATTCTGTTCTATACAGGAGGAGATTGATTGACAATGGTCCACAGTCCCTTAGCCAATCACGACGCAGAACACAATACACGCTCAATCGCACACAAAACATTTAAAAATCTGCAAAAGGTGAAAAGCATTATAACGAGGGACCACTATATTTGTCATTCAGTCTTGTTTGGCAGGAAAGCACTGTTTCAGTTTGTAAAGATCCAAATAAACTACATGAATTTTTGAATTGATAAGACTAGGGTGGAAATGTTTAATAACGATGCGCCTATTGGAATCAAAACAAAATGTATCAGCACAAGCATATACTGTGGTCAAGTACAGTGATGGAGAGACTGGACTTGTTTAATAGCCACAGGACCTGGATACCTTGATTCAACCCTCTGTATACCATAGTATTCCCGAGTCAAATGTGAGGCCATCTGTCCGACAGCTAAAGCTTGGCTGAAATTGGGTCATGCAAAAGGACAGTGATCCAGGCACTCCAGCAAATCTACAACAGCATGGCTGAATAAGATGAGATTCAAGGTGTTGCAATAGAGCGAAGTGCAAACCTCTACCTGATTAAAATGCTGAAGCGGGAGTTTAGGAGAGCCGTATATTAACCAATGGCTGCGAACTTCAATGAACCAAAGTGACGCTGCCAAGAAGAGTGGGCCAACATTCTTCCACAATAATGTGACAGGCTGATTGAACCATGGGGTGCACTTAGTTTTTCATGCACTGTTTCTCCATTTTGGCTTCATTTCTATTAAACAAATAATGACATAGTAGAATCTGCTGTGTGTTGTTTTATACATGAAGTTATATTTAGAGAATATGTAAAAACAGAAGATGTTTTTTCTTCTTTTTCTCATGATTTTCTTATGAATTTGAGGGCAAAACAGGACATGTTTCACAATTGATTTACTGTAGCCACATCAGCCAACTCCCACTAAACTGATTTAATAATATGAGTTCTATCAAATTTACAGCACTTCAGTCCATATGATGTTTCATTATTTGTCAGTATATATATGTTTCTGATCCATTTCCAATAATTAATATTGTTGTGTTTTGAAATCAAAAATTAAAAACTGAGCATGAAGCAGTTGTATGAGTTTCATCACAGTTTTTTTTTTTTTTCAAATTTTTATAACCCCAGTGATAGTCCAATTATCACTAGTCCACGAGTCTTTCCTTGCTTACAAACCTGAATCACTTCTGAACCTGAATCACAGTCTGCTTGTTTATATAATAAACTGAAACACCACTCAGTCCTTTTCGGAAATCTTGTTGTTTTCTCACAAACTTATAAAGAAAATGTGTGAAATTATACCATCTATCAGGGTTATTTTAACCTGTCTAGGGTAGAAATTAGTCTTTTTGCTCTAACCTGGCATAACCATATTACATCTTTCGTGTAGGTCAATGTTTTTATGTGCTTTGTCCCCGATAAATAAACTAATAAACTAAACTAAACAAATGGAAATGGAAGATTTGTAAAAGTTAAAAGTGTCCCTGGTGCTGTTTTTTCATGTCCAGTACTTTGGAGTGTTTCTACCTCAACATTATGTTGGTCATGTTCTAAACCAAAACAATGCCGCGTACAAATGACATCATCACGCTTGTGCAACCAAGCAATCATTAAGCAGGCAGGCAAATTATTCCAAGGAAGTGAGTTACAAGATCTCAAAAAGGGTTGGTTCTTGATTCCCATCTTTATTTATGATGGCGCTATCTTTGAAATGAGGGAAGTGATTCAGGTGTGTAAGCACATGAAGACTAAGGGATTTGAGATAAATAAGCTATCAGTGGGGTTTAACACATTTGGAAAAAAAAATCTGTATATATATATATATATATATATATATATATATATATATACAATGATCAAAGTCATTTGCTGCTTTAAAAGACATTAAAATGTACATTTGAAAATGTTATATAAACAACATATATTTTCCCTTCTTGAAGCAACATGATGATTTTGTAGTGGTCAAACATAAGCAGCCTGGCTTTGCAATATTTTCAGGGAACACTCTGGTTACCATTCAGCAGGCATACATGACCACAAGTAATAAGGGAAGAAGCCAATAACAACTGTAGATATTGCTGTTCTTGATCTAGCTGTAGTTAGCAATACACTCCTGCCTCAGGCCATGTCTGCAGTAGGCCAGTGTTTTTCTCACACAGTGCTGTTGTTCTTCGAAAAATGCTCCCCAGAGTGGATAAAGCTGAAAATGCTGCTCTTGCTAGTCTAAGATGCCCTCACTTTTCCAAATAATTCCACACTGCTGCCACCCACACTTACATTTCCCTAGCACTTTTAATCTTTTCTCAACAACAGACCGAATTGACTGTTGGTGTAATTAAAGCAATTGTCCAACTGCAGGGCTGAACATTTTAAATGAATGTAAAATATACTAGTAAGACTGTGACTATATGGCATCCATTAACCCAGAACAATCAGGAAAACTAACTGTAGGTGGGAACAGGTGAAGTTCTCCTGTCAAATTATACAGAGAGGAAATCTGTTGCATATTGATATCAAATCATTTAATACCCAAACAAACCAACTATTATGTATTACCATATATATATATATATATATATATATATATATATATATATATAGATATATATAGATAAGATAAGATAAGATAAGATAAGACTTTATTCGTCTCACAGTGGAGAAATTTACAGTTCACAGCAGCAGAAAAAAACAAACAACTGGCCTACACGCATATAAACAAATAAACAACTAAACACGCTATATATACAGATATAAATAATACACAATATAATTTAAAAGGTGACTGTGAGTTTCTGCTTATATATATATATATATATATATATATAAAACAATACACAGATGACGCACATCAGGACAAGGGAGCAATTAGCACACATGGGGAAACTAGAGGAACGGTCAAACTAGACCCAAAATAGAATGCAAGAGGAAATCTACCAAAATAAAACAGGAAATGACAGAACAAACAAGACAGGGACTCGAGACAGATGTGACAGCTTTAATAACATTCTCGAGCTCTATCACTTGTGGCAATCCCTATTACTTACTCATACTCCTCATAGCCCTCACCATTGTCCCTGCATTTTTATAAACCAATCATAATGACACATCCGGTTTATGTCCAGCTTATCTGTCCTATCAGTGCATCTCAAATTACTAGCACTGACATCTGATGTGTCATCGTTCTACAGCAGTTCACACCAGTGCGTCCACGGATATGTAATGCATGTCTAAGAAAGTCCTGAATGCTTAATTAAACCTTGGCCCTGTATTCTGCATTCATCACATTCAAATGCCTGATTCTCATGCATACTGTATAGTCTCTCATTAGGACCAATCAAATCATGCACAAATACAATGTCTTCCACACTGTAATTTTCTTCTTTATTATCAGCGGTTGAGTTCATTTCACAACTTTGCTCGAAGGTGCTGCTGGTAGATATGCACTTATTGGTTGTATTTCATTAAAAGTATACAGATACACTATTATAATAAAACCACATTGCACTGTAAAGAACATGCACAATATTGTTCTAAGTGAGTGGGGGTTTGTAACACTATCAATTCTGCAAAAGAATCAACACGTGTATTAATTGACAAAATCGTGCACAAAAAATAAAAACCATAAGAACTCTCTATATATTCTATATATATATTCTCTCTATATTTAACCATCCTTAAGTGTTTTATCACCATTGTAAAATCATCTGTATTTTGTGTGTAGTTTTTTTCATTGACAATTAATCTATATTTAATTTGCTAATCATACAAATTTTCATAAAGGCTCAGAATAAAGTTGAGGATTATTATATCAAAAACAGAGAAAACTGAAGAAAAAAGTGACTTCTTCAGGAAAATCTATCATTAATTGAGCATAAATCAAGTGTCTTCGTCCAATGTCTTTCATCATACTCCATGGGTTTTACTAGTGAATCCTTGTATGTTTTTATCTAAGTATTTTTAGCTTTAATTGTGTTTTTAATTGTGTTTTTTTTAGCTTTGAGTATGCTTTATTGTATTTTTATCTTAGTAGTTTTAGCTTTTATTATGTTCTTTTATACACATCTACAGTATAAATATACATCTATTGGCACAATGGACAGAGTATGTTTACATGCACATCTAAACCGAACTATTGACAAAAACCAAGTAAAGCACTTAAAGGGATAGTTCACTATTTTTCACATTAATTTGCATAGATTCACCAGGACCAGAACTTGACTCATAGGACACGTTTGGGGATAAGTCACTGTGGATGCACCAGAGTAAAGATAGTGAACCCATACAAATTCATGTGAAAAATAGTGAACTATCCCTTTAAACTCAGAATGACTCTCATTTTTCAAATTCCAACAATTTTTATGACATTTTCTTTATATTTTCACCTTTTTTTCTCAGAATTGAATTTTTTTTCCCTCAGAATTTTAACCCCCTTTCTTTTTTCTCATGACAAAAAAAGTCATAATTGTGATTTTTTTTTTTCTCATAATAATAATAATAATAATAATACATCAATTGGATCTTAATGTTTTTGGGGTGATTTTCCCAGTGACCATGAACCTCTTTTAAAACTCCTACATATAAAACACTCACCAAAGACTTGTCAGCAGCTAAAGGGTTAAATAAGAGGTGTCAAACATGCGGCGCGGGGGCCAAATCCGGCCCACCTAAGGGTCCAATCCGGCCCTTTGGATGAATTTATGAAATACAAAAATTATGTTAAGATATAAATGATTTTAGTTCATGGCCCACATTCAGACCAATTCAGTCTCATAATATAATAACCTATAACATTCACAAGTAAATAAATACCTCTTTGTAAATTTTTTCAGTTAGTGACACAAAAGCAAAGTATAATTTCACCCCAAAAAAAATTTCAATAATCAGAACAAATATGAAAAATGGGAAATGTCTTAAGAGAAGTACCAGTAAGTAGAATATTCCATCTATTACTAAATATTTTGTGAATTTGTAGATCCACTGTGATATTTAAATTAGAATGCATATGTGGAAATGATAAATTAAAGTCTAATATTGTTTGTTTTAATGATGTAATTTAAAAATGTTTTGCTCTAAAACATTATTTATATATTATTAGGTTTTGTTTTGTTTGTACTGGTTCGGCTCACTTCAGATCAAATTTAGCTGAATGTGGCCCCTGATCTAAAATGAGTTTGACACCCCTGGGTTAAATAGTATATACTGTATCAGTAAATGGTTTTGGTGGATGTTTGGGCCTTTATGAGTTAATATAATGTTTGTGACATTTTTATTGTGTTTGTGTCTAGACAACTTTTTCACTAAAACTACCTGAGCTGCGAGACATTTAATTCACTGCAGACATGTGACCACATTAAGGGGTCAATGTTAATAGACAAAAAGTACACTTAGTTCTCCTGTAACCTCCATGTTGCTGCTAATGGGTGCATTAAGTTCACATATGTTATAAAATCCCTTTACATGTCATGGCCAGTGGTATGTTTTCATTCTTTCTTGTACCTTTTACAATAGACGATTAGTCATGAAGTTGAATGAAATGTGAGCAACCGCATAGCCTTGAGAGAGAAAAAAAAGTTATCTAAAGGCAAAACACGACCCTGAAAAACCAGAAGCATGAAAACTAGCTTAGTAATTAGATGCTAAATTAGTCCACGTGGACCAATTAGGCAAGACAAGACATGGGGGCTCTGTAATGCTTTGTCAACAGAAATGAAACCAGTACAAGGAGACAGACGGGTTGAGGAGGAACAAGTTTGAATGAGAGACAGAGAAGGGAGGGAGGTGTGAGTGCATGTACCCTGATTAAAGGGGAGAAGAGGATCAAAGAGATTTTATTTGGCGTGTGTGAAGATTAAACAAACCTTTAGAAGAAAAAAGGGTCCCATCATTTCCTGTATTAAGTTTGAATTAAATTTTAATGTAGAAACACTGCTTGATCTCCTTTACAAATGATGATACTTTGATTTGGATGCTTTAAATGTAAGTGGAGTCTCTTACCCCAGCACTGACTCACTAGAACTTCTTTACATTTCTCTGTTCTTTCTTCTTAAAACTTGTCTGTTTTTTTTTTTTTATTATTTTTAATTAGCCTGATGTTTAAAATAATTACAAAGAATAAAGTTGAACAGGGATCAGCCTAATAATAAATAATTGATATATTACAGGATTTTCTTATATGTTATTTGTTGGGGTTTGTGCACAGGTTTTGGAGGATTTTAATTATTACCATGATCCAGTTTTGTAAAACATTTAAAAACTCATCATTGTTGTGAGTCACTTGAATGATTGACAGAACATTGTCTTTTCTTGATGAAGGTTTTCAAACAAAATAAAGCATAGGAATCAGAAAAAGGAAGAAATCAGAAAAAAAAAACAAGACGGCATTCATGTTTGTAAACTAGTGCCACAAACAAAGTGAATTAAAGCGGAATGAGGAAACTCATTCAGAAAACACGGACAAATTAAACCGAAACTAATGCAAGTAATTTATGCATTATTGTTTAATTAAAGCTCAGTTTTTCCAAAGTGAAAATGGAAAAGCATTTTACTTCCTGTATTTATATTCCACTATAGGATGCAGTAACAAAACAAAATAATTGGTGCTTAAATGACCAAAATTCCCTAAATGCTCCATTCCACACTATACTAATCATATTTACATCCCACTTTTTAAAATAACACAATACCTCCATTATTTTAAACTTACAGCTATATATGCTAAATGTTGCTTTTCATATGTTTTAAGTCAATCACCTGATAGAGTTTCACGGCTGCTGCAGTAGGCCATAAAACCTTGGCTGGCTGGGATGTGCAGACTGTTTTTTGTTGTGCTGGTGCACCTGCAAGGGGAAGATAAGGGCACTGATGATAACAACCTGTCGGCATTCTGACATTTCTGTGGACATTCGGCAATGAGCTGTTAGCCACAGCCCTGTGGAAAAAGGGCAAACTGTGGTTTTAAGGGAGGGAAACGGTGATTTGTCACCAATGTTTTTACAAAAAGGAAAAGCTAACAATGAGCTACACACTACAGAAAGTTTTAATAACTTCATATCATGCAACACTACACTCAGTCACTTCATTTGAATATGCATATTAAACAAGACCTCTGTCGAATTAAACCACTCAATTAGATCTAAATGCCAGTTTTTGAAAAAAAAAAATCATCATATTTTAATCTAAAAAAATATATCTGGTAGAAAAAATAATCCACTTTGTGGGTAGGATGCAATTCTGCAAAGCCTGGTTTGCTGAGCACGAGTGCTAGAGTCAAAGTTATTAGGAAAAAAAAGAAAAAACTGAAGTCAATATCAATCAACTGACAAGGAGTGAAGTACACATTACACATTATGTGACAGTTATGACAGATGCCCCGAATTTCTCAGCTACTTTCCAGACCATTTATTGGTCAAGTTTATAAGACTGATTTATGGTCATTTGTCTGTAAAGACAGTATCTCGCAAACTTCACAGAAAATAAAGACAGACGGTGCAGAATGAGACTTTCCAATGAAATAAACAACATTTCTACTAAAATAATCCAAATATATCAAAACACTTGCAACACAACACATGTCAGCAATGGTGAATTGAGGGTTACTACCATTCCAAGGTCAGAATAAAAAAAAAGGAGACATATTATATGTCCAAAAAAAAAGACATATTTCCAGTGCCATTATTTGTTTTGATAGCTTGAGTTTTATCCAGCAGATTTATTATAACATTTTGAGTTTGTAAAACCAGATTACTGATCTAAGGTATTCACTTGCTGATTGCGATCAGATCAAAAGGCTGTTCGTTCATTCGCTTTATCCTTTGAAGGGTCTGGTGGTCTTTTGCATGACTGACATGTACACACAAACGTCTATTCATTCTAACATACAAGCCTAGGGGCATTTCAAACCTCATTTGCACCTGGTGTTAAAAATACGATCTGGATAAAACATCTGAGTGACAAACAATCTGACCTCACTTTTGCATTTACATTTGGTGTTTTTAATGGGCTCTTGATCTCTTCAGTTAGATCTGGAATCTGTTATCTGTGGTAATTTAAATCATGATATGATGTTATTAGCAACACAACAACGTTAGTGCAAAAGGCTGCGCTACATTAGCCTTAGCTAAATTACCTACCTGTATTGTTTGAGGTTGAGTGGAGAGGTTGATCTTGATTGGCAACATTATCCTTATCTTTGATATGATATTTCAGTCTTGTCGTCTAAAAATTACTTTTTAAATGTCTTTGCAAATGTATCTATTTCTGCAGGAACCATCTAGTTTTGGTTTGAACTCAGAGTCACCACATAAATCTACTGACCAACTCATTTCTTTATGGCTCCTGGGATGTGAATCTTCTCTGACTTTGTTTTTCAGGTTAGTCAACTGTTGATATAAATCAGTGAATGTAGTTGTCTGTGGGACAGAGGGTCAGAAGTCAGAGTGGAATGATGATTAGACTTATACCAAAGAGTACAAGAAAGTCAATATAAGTTATACGGTACATACAGCACTTCTTCAAATAAAAACTTGGCATAAATTGCAATCCACAGCTCTAATAATAGCTGGTGTTAAGGTCAACACAAACAAATAAGAGTTGGTTCTCATTCACAGGCCAGTAAAGTGCATCTTATCCATTCTTTAAGCTGTTATGTACGTTCTAATTTGTAACTATTTTTTCAGGACTCTGTTGAGTATATATAAAACCTTTAGAGCAACAGTATACCCTGGACTGCAATGTAACTAAAATACAGCTTGATAAATTAATGGATCATTTCTGAGGATGGAACATTTGACATTAACAGTCAGGAACTGTGGCAATATGGGATATATGTGGGTCTGAAAAACACTGGATAAACTGTGGCTTTAGTACATTAGGTCGTGATGTAAAATTTGCTCTTTTTATTTAAAGTAGCCGCAACAGTTAGCAAGTTTGAAGACGGGTAAAATACAGTCCAACAAGTGGACTAATTAAGTAGCAAAAACCAATATATGTTAAAAAAAAAAAAACACTGAACATGACACAGAAGAACAAAGAATGGAGGAAAGGGAAACGTGTGGGTTTCTTTGCACTGAACACACAGTAACACTGTAATAAATGGACAGAGGAACTGTGATGTAACCCATTGTTTTTTTTAAGCCAGTCGTGTATGATTTGACATTACATTTTTGGCCTGGTAAAAAAAAAAAAAAAACACTTTGCAAATGTAATAACTGGCCAATAATAGAATAATTTAGAAGTTTTTACAATATTGGATCAGGACTTTTATTAAGTTATTGCCCAGTTATTACATTCTTGGCCTATTACATTTTAAAGAGGGCAAATTTATTACATGATTTGCTTCTACAAAGGGCCAGAGGGGAGCTAATGCTAAGTATTAGATGTTTATTTCTGTATAACTGTGTACAGGGGCAGTTCTAGAGATTTTTCCCTGAAGTGGCAGAGGTAGGGCAATAAGTCAAGACAGGGGGGCAGTTTATGGATGAAAAATAAGTCACTAGTCATTGAGGTATTGTTTGTACAATAACAATTCCTTCAGAATGTGATCAACATCCATTCAAATGCCCTATCAAAGATCATTAAGGTAAGCATTAAACCAGCTGCTGTCAATCACAAAAGCATGTCTGTATTGTGTAGCAGCCATTTCATTTACTTTCCCTTTAATTTAATGTATTTATTTAAATATCTCAATAAAAAAAAAAAATAAAAAAAATGAGGTAGCGTTTTAAATTATGAAACTGCTGCCTACAATTTGGCTGGTCTGTTACAGTCGAAGTAATGAGGATTAAAGGAAAAAAAAATCAGCACAAAAATTCAAATGCTAATTTGAGCTGGACTGCTTTATGGCAAATGTACGTCACTATGACAACACACCCAGCACCAGAGTTAAGTGAGAAGTAAAGTGAAGGAGTGAGAAGTAACATGTGTCTTTTTTCCTAAAGAAAGAAATTTGTGATGGACACTTGAACTGGAGCTGCACTGGTAGAAAGAAAAAATATATATAAACAGTAAAGTGATAGATTACTAAAATACCTGTGCATTAAACCAATGGATGAGCACTAAAGGAATTAAATAGAGCTGGAGTCGTCCCTCTTCCTTCTACACAGTTACAGAACATTTCTTTTTCTTTATCCATATGTATTGGAACATTGTATTTAAGTATAGTTCTGTTGGTACCTCTCCGTTAGCCACATGGCTAGCTCTGTGGTATTGGTAATCTGTTTTATTGGAGCATTGCTTCAGTCCCAAACTAAGGGCTTTGTAAAGTGAGACTGAAATGATTCTGGATAGATATTAAACTGTCCTTCAGGAACAAGACAGTTACAAAAGTAGAAAAGTGTGAATGCAATAGGAGAAAGCAGTTAGCGCTGAACTACTAATTCACAATGATGAGGGTGTTGAATGACTTAAGGATTTTATAAAAATGACTGAAAACCTTGTGGAAAATTTTGTGTAAATGTGTAATATTTGGACACATGTTTTAGCACCAGTCTGTGAATAATGTTTTAGAGCTTTAGAGAGAAACAAACACAAAAGCAGCACTCGAACATTTATATTAAGTTTAACTTTAAATTTCACAGCAGTTACTAAACTACTACAAATGGACTTTGTGAAGTTTACTTGTCTTTTTTCAGACATTTCTTTGCACCCGGAAAGTTGTTGTATTTATTTAAAATAAATAAATAAAACAAAGATCTGCTATTCATTCATTAGCTTCAAAACAAATGCACACCTTTACCAGAGTTATGCTGTTACAACAGCAGAGCTAGTGCTCATGGGAAGCTTAAAAACACCATTGGTTCCAGCTGAAGTTATCACTGCAATTCACATTAAACAAACTCTCTGTACAGCACCTTTAATGTAAATATCATCTTGTTAATAATTATAGAAGTGCATGTTAAGTTTCTAACCCATTCTTTATTCACAGCCTGGATAAACAGGTAAAACATTTAGCTAACCAAACAGTCAAAGATTTATTGGGATCATTTTGTACAAGGTACCATAGTTATAACCTGACTGTCACCAGGTGGTATCACAATACCATCTGTTTTCAAAGGAGGGGCCTTATCTAAAATAATTGCATACGATTAGATAAGGAATCTGTCCATCATCTTGACTGATGCGTCGCTTCAGCAACCAACGTTGAACGCAAGCTATGACTCAGAGCAACAGCAGGAAGTAGAGCCATACTGTAAGCAGACCATCAAAACAAAGGCCACAGTATGGCTGCACCTAAATGGATTGGTTCCTTGTCTGTAAATGACCATTGTCGTATGTGCAGGAAAATCGGAGGATAAAAGGAAACATCGGCAACAGCCAGCGGATATTCTTTGAAATTCTCTATGGAAAACGGGCACACCAGCGGCTTGCAGAACTTGGTCGTAAGGTGTCAGATGTTTCAGAAAAAAAAAATCATCTGGCATATGTCTGAAATATTTTCGCTTGGTAGGGAGACACCAGAGTACTCTGGACACTATAAGGGAATGGAAAAAAACTGAAGAGGAACCGAGTGCCAAACAGACGACGGAGACATCAGCCATGGCACAGACAGACACACTCAAAATAACACCCACAACACCGCCCAGTCATGGGAACTCCAACCTGGCGACGCTGATTAGCTCCTTCGTTTTTCAGAAAGCCTGAACTACACAATACTAGTGAGCCTAGTGTGTAGTTTAGTGAGCCTAGTGTGTAGTTTAGTGAGCCTAGTGTGTAGTTTAGTGAGCCTAGTGTGTAGTTTAGTGAGCCTAGTGTGTAGTTCAGTGAGCCTAGTGTGTAGTTTAGTGAGCCTAGTGTGTAGTTTAGTGAGCCTAGTGTGTAGTTTAGTGAGCCTAGTGTGTAGTTTAGTGAGCCTAGTGTGTAGTTTAGTGAGCCTAGTGTGTAGTTTGCCAAAATGCAGCCTGATGATGTGAGCCAGGTTACCGTATTTATTCCTTCTGAATAATATTGTACACTCTCTGTTGATAGCGGGTGTGTAGGTGGTCAGATACAGGCCAATAGATAAGCAGCAGCTGTTTGATCCACAATATGGTGGCCAGGGCGGGGTCCCCGCAGTGATGACGTCAAGTGAGTTCCATCTATAACAAGGTCATTTTTACATTTCTCTCTGTGCCTTTTTAATAGAGGCCATATAGATCAATGTACTTATGTTATTGTGCACAGTAGACATGACCTGGACATAGATGGAGTTAGCGGTTTTACATAGATGACTTTTTCCTTCTGTCTAATTGTGCTTTTACTTCCAGCATTTATTGCGTAATGCAGCTTTTCACCGACAACAGAAATCATTTTAAATTGAGTTCTGTTGTACAGGTTTTCTCACAAAGTGCTCAGCAAAGACTGGATGTAAGAGCACATAGAAATAGTAACCTTGGTGAGAAATAATAATGCAGTGCATTTAAAAACCATGCATTATCAGTCAGTGAATTTATATAAGCATATATTTTTAAATGAAGTAAATCTTTCAAATGTGCTTTTCTGAATCACTAATGTGTTGTATTAACATAAGTATCTAGCTTGTTGCATTCAAAATAAACTGAGTCAATACCTCTCTAAAATATGAACGTATGTGATTTTACTTTATTCAATATTTTAACCTTTATCAAGGTATAATTTGCAGCATTTATATAAGTACAGCAAAGGTAAGGAGAGCAGCATCCTTAATAAGGAACATGAATGAAAATGTTTTTTTGCAGGTGGTGATGTTTTAGTGAGGGCTGCACTGTTGAAGGCTCTGATGTTTTTAAGAGCAATCAGGGGAATAATGTCCCACCTACATCTGACGGAAATTAAATGGAGCAACAATTCACCAGAGACAAGAGGCCATCTGAAGGTGTCCTTTAATGGTCAGCATCACCTTAGTAACCTGTCAGCTTGAAGTGTGTGGAATCAGAATGGATTCTGAGCCTTCAGGCTTACAAACCTCTGAACACACGAACATTTCTGTTGTGTATAAACTGCTAAGAAATAACAAGATGGATCCTAAATTTGATGACCACAGCAGGGTCAGTCTCTTCATTTAGAAATATGGGTGTTTATACAAAATGTAAAGTAGGTCTAGAAAATAAGAGACATGCTGAACCTAAAAAGAGAGGGAGAGGAAAAAATAAATGTACTATTTGGGATGAAACTAGAATGAAGTGTCCAGGTCAGGTTGCTAATTTCTGTTACTGCCTAGACCACAGAAGGGTCAGGAAAACACCATGTAGTCTAATGTCAAATGATGAAATTGCAAATTACAGCAAACTGAAAATGCCTCACCCTCCCCTATGGTGGTTGTTATCAATGCAAAAGTTCCCCATAAAAGCCAGTATCTGTTTTGTCCATTCAGGTCCATTATAACTCTGGTCCACTCTCAATCATAGTTGCTTATAGTCATGCAAATTATTGCTGGATGCCACCTCTTATAAAACAGAAAATGCAGAAATCTGTTCAGAGCTACAACAGAAACATGGTCTGTGCAACACGGTGGACTCCCACTCTTAGTAGACATAAAGGACTCATTATGAGAAAATTGTGATTTCTGCTTATAATGTTATTCAGCACTAATGAAAGCATGAGTATGAGTATAATGCTCTGTTTCTGTATTTACATGTTCCTAAATCATATTAAATATTACACACTGTACCCTGGCATTTTATGTAAATATACAACATCCATTTTGTCCACCTTTATTTGCCTAATTTTTTTTCTTGCTTTACTTATTTTATTATCAACTGACAAATATCATCACTTCTTCCACAGGCATTACACACAGCGGTTGATGGTGGACCATTTACCAAACTGTGTTTCAATTGTTGAACGGGGACATTCCCTTTCCATTTGGTTGTACTTCGTTATTTAGTCTCAGATTTAGTTGTGTAATAATTCTTTTTCTATTGTTGGAAGAGGATCCAGACACCCCATGTGTCCTCTTTGCATCGGCTGGTATTTTGCGCCGTAAGAGGGACAGTTGCAATACTTCATTATGATTGATCAGTATATTGGGAAAGCAGCTGTCCTTGTGTGTTTCTGCAACTACCTTGGGGGCTGTATATGTGTAAGAAATAAAAGACATTTATTGCATCATCTTAAAGCACCATTTCACAGGGGCATACCTAGTCAAACTGCCAAGCTGCATAATTGCTGTGGCTCTGTGGAGCATTTTTTTTTTTTCCTTTACTTTGAAGCATTGGTGAAGGATGTGCACCTCATCCTTAACTTTAATTGCATGAAATGTCTGGGACACTTTAATGTTAATTGCAAAGAAATATATCAATTAATGTATCTGTCTGTCTGCTTAAATATATTGCATGTGACATCAGACATACATTGTATCTGTAATATCAGCACCTGGAGGCGTGGAGACTGAACGTGGAGCAAATTGCCTACCACACTGGGTATTTAGAATGAAAAGTAAAATGTAATATTCATGTTCCATGATTTCATGCTAAATGACAGACTAGAGTAGCACGCTGTTCCGTAGCACAGGGTTTTTTTGCGAATAAAATTAGCCCAGTAGCAGTCCATTATCTTGCACAGCATGGAGGACATATTTTTTATTTATTTATTTTGGTTTCAACATCAGTCAAGGTGACCTTGCCTCACTGGTGTGGCCCACAGCCTACATAATTTCAGTGCAGTAATCTAACGGATGTGGAGAGTCAGGAGCAAAAATGAGCATCAAAGATAATAATTGAGTGTTTTACACCCATGGACTGTCACATGATGAAAGACAATTGATGCGGAGATGACCTACAGTCAGTGTGACATCGGTGAATACAGGTTTTAGATTGCCCACACAGATTCAACCAATGACAAAACAGTGAGCTTTACAAATCTGATTTTTTTTTTTTTATATATTTATTTTACAGTTGCATTACTGGTCAGAGTGACATGGTGGTACTGGTAGTAGATGTGGTGGATTATAAAAGAAAGTCAGTAAGCAATAACTAGAAATCATTGAGTCATTAATTAAGAAACACATAACAACATGGAAGTGAATGATATGGAGACAATATTTTGTAATTAATTGCAAAGGAATAATTACGGTGTGGGTAATGTCTGCCGACTTATTAATAAAACAGCAACTGAAGGATTGTTTCATAGAGAAAGATTTTTAGAAAGTGCTACTGAAACAACACGATTTGAGTAAAACTTCACTTTCAAACTTTACATTTGTCAAACTCTTCTGTAACTGCAGAAATCTGACCATTGTTCTTTAGGCAATCTGTGACAGTGTGACACCACGACTCACAAACCAAGTTGTTTTTGTTTTTCTATTTTACAGAATAGCAGCAAACATTGAATACACCTCTGTTGTTTATCCAGACACACAGTCAATCTAATAACCATATGCTAATAGCATGCTTTTATTAGTAACTCAGAGGCCAGAAAAATGCAACCATCTACAACAACATAGTGTAAAAAACATTTTTTTTTCTTATATTATTATTATTGCAGAATTCCTCCTGGCGAATTGTTGTTCTCTAAATGGAAAAAAAGTTACATTCTGGCCAAAGGGTGCACTTTACTCTGAAGGGTGCATTTCTTTCTGAGTGCATCCCCCACTGTGCGTACAATAAATTTCATTAAGAGATAGAAATCCATGCAGGTCAGGGGTTCTATTAAGGCCTCCCCTTCCCTGAAGACTAACAACCACATATGGCTTACTTGGAAAATGCAGTTTAGTACCTACCCACGCTGAACGAAAGAGGAATTAGGGACCTATTAATGTATAATAGCAAAACATACTATAACTTTTCCTCCCTTCACCCTCTCCTCTTCCCTCTTTTTGTTTTCTTTCTATAGGCCTATAGAACTCAATGCCATGCCAATTACAAATATACTGTTAAATGTCAAACACAATGAATATTTTAATTTCAATTCCCACTGACAAAAGGCATTAATGTGAAATAGTCTGTGCACAGAAATAATTTAACTTTTAACAAACTCTTTAACAAAACAAAAATCCTCTGCAGTCTCTGCTGCAGAACATTTATTTAATTCATTAAATGAGATTGTGCAAATGACAGAAGGCTCACCCACTCTACTTGGGCACACCATGCTGCTAAAATCACCCTGGAATAAATATTGAAAAGAACAGAATTTTCTAATAGAATTAACTTTAATACTGTTCTGACCTCACAGCTGTTCTGCAGTAAAACTGACCTCGAGAGAAGAAGACATTGGCTTCCACTAGTATATGACATTTAAAGCCACTCAGTTTGTGTTAAAGCTCTGCATGATCTTGCGTCTGCTTATATAATAGATCTACTGAAGCCCTACAACAGTGGTTCTCAATCTTTACACAACATTGTAACAGTGGTGCAATTATAACTGATTGGGGGAAAAAAGCATCAATATTCTAACAATGCCTTTGCTTTTCTTTGAATAATTTGTTGTGCCAATTAAAAATTACTTGGATTTTTGCTTCAAAAATACAAATAAACTCAACATGACTTTCAAATAAAAATCAGAAATGCGCAATTATCTTACATTTATGACAACAAAGTTAATTTAAAAAAATTTTTTTAGACCAAATACATTTTGATAACAAAGATAATATCTGAACAAAATCAGTAGCTGCAACGAGTCTGTTTACATTACTACGCATTGCATCGACGAAACGCTGCAAACACAAGAAAGATGCAACAACCAAAAACACAAACACATAAAACAAATTAAACACAGGTGTCCTGCAAGAGAAAAATGCCGCAATAACAGAAACGAAGCAGAAGCCAAAATGTACATACACTACCAAAACAAATGTGAAAGAAAAATGCTGCAAATACCAAAACATGCAAACTCACAAAACAACTGCAAGAGTGAAAAACACTGCAAATTCACTCCACAACAAAATGGAAGTTCACCAAAATAAAACGGAAGAAGAAGACGGTGGATGAAGACGAAGTTGACGTTCATTAATTTAAGAGATTAGCCTGAAAAGCTGTTTAGCAGCAGAGGTTTGTAGCTAATGTTAGTGCTGCACCTCTGCTGCTCTACTATGATATCATAGCAGATTATGGTCAAGTGTTTAAAAAAAACGAAGGGAAACAAACCTTTTCACGCTAATCTCTTAAATTAATGAACTTCATCTTCATCTGCCGTGTTCTTCTTCTTCCGTTTTATTTTGATGAACTTCCATTTTGTTGTGGAGTGAATTATCAGTGTTTCTCTCTTGCAGTTGTTTTGGTAGTTTGCGTGTTTTGGTATTTGCGGCATTTTTCTTTGGTATTTGTACGTTTTTACTTCTGCTTCGTTTCTGTTATTGCAGCATTTTTCTCTTGCAGGACACATGTGTTGCATTTGTTTAATGCGTTTGTGTTTTTAGTTCTGCATCTTTCTTGTGTTTGCAGCGTTTTGTCGATGCGATGCGTTTGACCCCGTCAGCCACCGACAGGGGCAGAACATTAAAGTGCAAAATTTGAAGTATTGCACATTTTTCTTTTCCAGTCAAATCCTTGTCCATTCTCCAAACCTAAACTCTTAGTTTAGTGACATATCACAATCCGTGTATCATTATTTCACAAATTTTTCAAAATAAAACCAAAAATAAGATAACAAAAAAACAACTTGTGTCTTCATTATTTGTTTTCAAAAGCAAAATGAAAAAGTGGATAATGATGCTTTTTTTTTTTCAGTTTTCCTTTTTGTGTTTAAATTAATAATAGAAAAAAACGGATGACGGCCATTTCCCATTTTATCCAATTTTAACCTGAAGCAAATTGAGTAAACCGGAAATGAACCTTAACAACTGAAAGAAACATGTCCACCAGACTTTAAGGTCATTATGGTATGAAATGACACCAATGTTCTCCGTCGTCATATCTTCAGTTCTTAGGGTGGGTCACGGTCATTTCCGGTTTACTCAACTTGCTTCAAGACTTTGCTTCACGTCAAAATTGGATAAAACAGAAAATGGCTATTATAGTAGAGTAGAGTAGAGTCCTTTTATTAATCCCAAGGGAAATTAAGGTGTCTGTCAGCTCACATACATCAAAACAAAACATACATACACATATACCAACAGAGAATAATGCACATAAATTATAAATAAATACAGTATATACAGCAAACACTAAACACTAGAGTACAGCCACTAAGCATTCAACACACACACACACACACACACACACACACAAGTGCAAAACAGTCCTGGGGGATTGTCCTTCAGTCCAGTGTATCCATTTTTTCCATTATTCATTTAAACACAAAAAGGAAAACTGAAAAACTGTGTCGTTATCCGTCTTTTCATTTTGGTTTTGGAAACAAATAATAAAGAAACGACTTATTTTTTCAATGTTAGAATTTTCGTATTATTTTTAAAAACGCATGAAAGAATGATACATGGATTGATCACCATAGCAGTAGATTTGTTTGTGGCATGTCCACCTGCTACCAAAAAAAACCCTAACCCCCACCCCCCACCACACACACACACACACACACACACACACACACACACACATACTCACACCACCTCACAGTTTGGGAAACACTGCCCTATACTATAGTACAATTGTACTAAACCAGCCACGTTGAACAAACCTCTTCAACTGAGTGCTTCCACAAACCTCACTTTTTGTCATCACATATTGCACTGCTGCCTGCATTTTGTTTTGGTAGAAGAATTTGACATCACTGACAGTTATCATGAGATCTGTCGTTAGGTCTGTGCTCTTCCCTGACTGTCAAAGACTATAATCTGCTCTAGTCGGTAGAAACAGTCTGGATTTGTTTCCAGTCTTCAAATGTTCCGCTAGACTATGGACATGTGCCGAAGCAAAGATCTATCTCACAGTTTTATCTTAAAGGGGCATTATAGCAGCTCAATGCTTTGCTTTAAAGTTCCTAAGGCTTTATTTTATTCCAATGTTTTCTTCTTAATATACTCTTGAAACTGCACTTTCCATAACAATGACACTTTAAGCACTTTTTTGAGTAAGTTCTCATAAAAATGTACCTACTGGGCACATTTTCACATTAGGAGAGCTATTTTATCCTGTTAAACCCCCCAAAAAGGTCTGGGCCAACTCTGTGTTGGAAGTTTTACCCCTTCTGCAAACTGTATTCCTAGACAGTAAATAACCCATAGCTACAAAAACGGCTCAGCCAATGGAATGCAATACTTTGCAATACAGTAACTTCACAACATACATTTTAATACAGCTTGCATCACATATATCCTTGATGAAACTTTGTTATATAAAACAAAAAAAGGTTACTTGGTTACTTCTTCTCCTGCAGTGTAAAGTAATATTGCTTGTCATTTCAAAGCATATAGTTTTACACTGTGTATAGACAACATAAGACAATAGTTATTTCGAGTTAGTTATTAAGGTTGAAGGGTTTTAATACTGTCTCTCATCATGACACTGAGCAGAGAAAGGATTTGCATACGTTTCAGTCTGGCATTATTACTTTAAAGGGGTTACGTGTATTAATATTCCAAACTCTAAAACAGCCAAAAGGAGTCACAAGAAAACATGATCAAAACCTCCAAAAAAAATCAACTATGTATCCACAGACTGAAGAAACTATAATGCTCATTGTTTCCACACATCTGTAGTACTGTATCAGCAAGTGTTCCTCAAATAAAAACTTAGTGGCTTATTTTGACAGTCATTGCAAATTATATTTATAATCTTCACATTCTGTATCACATCGTAGCTCTGTTAGCTTAGCTCAAACTCACAACAAATCACCTCTGTTTTCTTAACAGTTTGTGTTGTCAGCAGTTGTAATAAAGATGTTATAAGTCATCAAAACAAGGTCAGAACTGTCACAGTTTAACCTGAAGTGTGGGTAGCAAAAAAAAAACAACAACATCACATAATGATGTCATACCTTCATAAGCTTTATAATCAAACTTGTCAATTCTGTCAAATTCAGAGATTTTGGCAATGAACTACAATTGTTCTTCATTTAGCGCTGCATCGTATGCTTCATGTTTTTATCACTCTAAAGAAATGCTTCTTAACAGTTCTCACATTGTCACGTTTTCATTCTGGTGTCGCAGAGAGAGTAACAGTGTCTGCGTGGGCGCCATGGACAACAGGGTCTGCAGTGACTCGCCTGTGCTGACCTGTGACCCCGGACCTCCTCCGTTGCCTTTCTGGTGTCTGGACCAGCCCCCCCCCTCCTTCATTTATAAATAATAATAATAATAATGGATTAGATTTATATAGCACTTTTCAAGGCACCCAAAGCGCTTCACATTAGTGTTCCATTATTCATTCACTCTCACATGCTCCCACTGGTGGTGGTAAACTACATATGTAGTCACAGTTGCCCTGGGGCACACTGACAGAAGCGTGGCTGCCCTTTCATGCCTGCGGCCCCTCTGACCACCACCGAACATTCATACTCATTCATACACCAGTGTGAGTGACACTGGAGGCAAGGAGGGTAAAGTGTCTTGCCCAACGACACAACATACTGACTAGGACAGATCAGGAATCGAACCGCCAACCCTTTGGTTAATGGACAACCTGCTCTACCAATGGAGCCATGGCTCAGTTGGTTCATCTATAGCCTGTCCGTCCATGGGAGTGGATCTGTCCTTCAGTGTGGTTCTCCTCAAAATTTCTTCTTTGTCCCATTGGGTTTTGAAGTTTTTTCTTGCCGAGAAGGAGGGTCAGGGGTTGCTTGGGACTTTTCATATCCCTCTGTAGTTGATTGTGTTTCTGTAAAGCCCTGTGAGATGACTTTGTTGTGATGTGGGGCTTTATAAATAAAATTGAATTGAATTAACTCAGTACCTTCTACTCTCACATAAATCCTCTTGTCCAGGGGTGCCCAATCCTGGTCCTTTAGAGCTACTATCCTGCATGTTTTAGATGTATCCCTCTTCCAACACACCTGACAGTCATTATCAGTCTTCTGCAGAGCTTGACGAGAGGTTTATCATTTGAATCAGGTGTGTTGGAAGGGGGATACATCTAAAACATGCAGGATAGTAGCTCTCAAGGACCAGGATTGGGCACCCCTGCTCCAGACCAAACCTGGGTAAAGTAAGGCCCAGGGAGCAAATGCAGCCTGATAGCTGGCCTTGACTGGCCTGCATGAGGTCATTGGCAAATTAAAAGTCAATGCAAATATCTGTCATACAGCTTTTATTTTGCAGAATCTGCTAAATTAATGGGTTTTTTTGCATACACTTTGTGCACTCAGCAACTTAGGTTTATGCAGTGATTGGTTGGTTGGTCAGTTTCAGCCCATTACAATGTCACCTAACACACACATATACACACACACACACACACAATACACTTTGATTAATAACACAGAGACTTTAACAAAACATGGATTTCTAAATATTTTGTAACTGAAGTCAGAAAAGAAATTGAGATATGTCAATAAACAAAGCTGAATTTATGGCTTTCATGTAACGGTAACATGGAGCTGGTGTGCACATGTTCAAAAATGTATTTGTGAATATTCATAAAATACTTTCACTCTGTGATCCACATTTTCATTGTTTTATTGTTTTGTTTCATTGACTGTTTTATACAGATCTGTATTGAGCAGAGCTGCAAGTGAATTATTATTATTATTATTATTATTATTATTATTGGCGGGTAATTACATACATACATAGATACGTAGTTATATTCTAGTCTTTCTCCAATATACATATAAAATAATTATTCCATACTCTTTGAACTAATGAATATTTCTTACTCTTTATTCTTTTTCTGGTTTCTATTCGTTATGTAGCTATAGCTTCATATCTCTATTGTCTTTGGTGTAACTTCTGAACTTTCTAATGAAATGATCAAAGTGGAAACACATCATATAGCCCCTTCAACGTCAGACATAAGGTACTGCCGAAAAAGTAGGCATCCGTGCCATCACATTATAACAAAAGAAAAATACAAGTACAAAAAAGAGCAGCAACAAAAGGCAGGGGTCCAATGTAGAAGACATGAGTCAGATGCTCCTTTTCTCTGTTGTTTAAGTTTTACAAAAGAGGAAAAAAAAAATAAAGTAGGAAAAATGAGGGGGAAAAAAATCAATTATGCCGTTGAATGTGAACTAAGCTGTCAAGCAGCACAGTTAGTTCTCACTTCAAAACATTACAGGAGGTTTCATGACAATGAGGGGAGCTTAATTTAATACATTGTGAAATTCAGAGTAACATTTGTCCCTTATTGCCACATATTTTGCTACTTAGACTAAAACAAATAATCAACACATTTTAATCCTGTCACTTTTCATTCACTTAACAAGTTTGATACACTTGCCTATGAACAAAAGGCATTTACTGTCATCGCTTCTTTTTTTAATTCTGTGTCATAATCAGGTTTGATCATTTGGATATGCTTGTTTTTGTCTTGCAAGGTGCTGTTTGGTGGTTTTTGCTTTTCATCTTCACATTTAAACAGTAATTTTGTAACTTCAGTGAGCTGAGTTATTTACTGTATTGATGTGGGCTGATTCACGCTTTTCATTATTGTTGTGGATTGCAGAGCGAGGTTTTCAAGTGGGTCTATATCAAGGTTCATGGCACTACTTAATAGAGCTTTGCATTTAATAGACTCCTGGACTGCTTGGTTGAGACGTTGCCAGTGCTTTATAGATTTTTTTTTTTCTGTACACAAGGGAGGACAGTCACAGTTCAGCTTGTTGTTGCAAGTATTATAATTTATCCTCAATCAAGATTTACAGTCAGGAGCACTACAATATTTTTTATTGCACCTGCCAACTTTTCATATATTCTTCTGAATCACTTCAACTTTGAAATACAATGAAACAAAACAAAATGTACATATATATTATTTGGCAGAATCTGAATTCCCTTTGCTAAACTGCACAGACACATGAACAACATTTGCTCTAATTTTTATATGGACTGACATCATGAAAATGGATATGTAGTAGAAAACAAAGTATAGAGACACAGACATACACTGTTTCATCCTTTCAATTATGTCTCATTTGGCTCCGGACTTCATCACTGGGACCAAAATTGTTGCCCCTAATGCACCTCTAAAGCAATTATCCCATGCTCTTTGGACTAATGAATATTACTTACTTAGTCTTTATCCTTTTATTTCAGTGGGATTCTTCCTTATTATCTCGCTATCAGTCAAAATGATTCAGAATTTGATAAAATTCTCTGTAATATCATTTATTATATAACAGTATTAAATTATATTCAAAGAATTTGAGTAATGTAACAGCTGAGGTCAAAGAATGTTTTGAATACAACACAGGCTGTTGTAGATAAAAAGACAGGATTTGTTTTTAGAATTAAGAAAGTGTTTACTTTTTTTTATATATCTTTTCATAATTAATAAAAAGGCAAAAACTCCAGCATGGCTGCCACATTTGAGCAACACAGCATCCAAAACAAAAGCTGGCTGTATGATTGATTGCCATAATCCTGTAGTGGCACATATGTACAATATTTTCAATCATCTAAATGTAATTTTTTGCTACTGAAACATGAACAGATTTAGCTGCACCTTCTCTGCAAATACAAGATGTGCTTTAAATGCTCTCACGGGTGATGTTATGAATAAGTTAACAGGAAGAATTACACTTAATGATAAACATTTCTTTCTTTTTTTTATTTCCTGCCATATTACAAACATTATTATTACTTACTGTGAATGCAATATGGGCATGTGTTACACAATTTAGTGTGCACATACCATAACTCTAGCGCTACATTCTGTTGATTCAGGAGTTATATTACACAAATGCTGATTCCTCGATGCCAGTGTATGAAACTTACATAAATCGCCCTCTCTCTTTAAAGTTCCAACTGCTGCTGTCACTGATGTGTGAATAGAGAGTTTCAGCTCCTCACAAGCTTTGCTACTGGGACATTGAGCATCCAAAAATCAATCTCTTTTACTACATTATGTTCACCATTGCTCGACTCCGAAACTTGATTCAGCTGCATTTCTACGAGTTCTGTCATGACAAAGCAGACTGTCAGTAGTGTGGCCAAGTTTTTTGAGTGGAATGATTTTTTTTCCCTACATTATACAGTGACGTGGTTAGATAATCACTCGAGGCAATCTGATTTTCAGAGTAAACAAATGGGTTTATGGCTGAATTTATGCAGTCCAGCTTGGCATGTGTGAACTCATATAGTGCCATCATTGAACACATCCAAAGTCACAAATAATAATTAGAAACTTTTTCATATACACTTTGATATCTGTTGTATGTCAGGACACCTTCATTTTAAAACACAGCATTGATTAAAAGAAATTGGGAATCTTTTTTTTTTTTATTGTGATATGCTTAAAGTAAATGCTTTTGACAGCACGCTGCTGGCTAATGCATTTGCTACATGTTAAGTAATAGTGAAATCTGCACAGCAATCTGGTAAATGTTGTTATGACAAACATATTAAATTTTCCCTAGTTATTTTTTTAACAACAACTAATGTATCTTGACTGTAGTCCTTGAGCCTCCTTCTGCTACAGCAACAATGTAGAGAAAAACACAGGGGTGGGGATGGGGGGGGGGGGGGGGGGGGGGGGGGTCTGCCATGGAAAGAGACAGACTGGAAGAGAAATCAGACAGAGACTGATGGAAAGGAGGTGAATTTACGATAAGTGCCTTTCTGAACAGAGGATGTAAATTGTGATCGTCAATGATACGGCCTTAGTGCCCCTTTGTTTAAGCTGCAGAATCAAACAAGCTAAGACAAAAGACTGAAAACCACTGACAAGCAAATGTAGCCAGTTTATTTCAATAACGCATAAAACAAGACAAAACAAGACCTGAAATGCTTGCCATGTCTCATAAGTGCACAATTTTAAGGGTAAAATTCCCCCCGACACCAAGAAATACCTCTCTGCTTGTGCTACGTCAACCATCATTTGAACAACAATGGAGCAATTTGTATTTAAAAGAATGCAGTCCAACCATGAATGCTGTAACACCATTTCATAGCTCCAATTTGTGATAGTCAGTGTATTCTGTAGCATTTTTTTTCCTTGTGTAGTGATGCATTTTTTTTTTTACTACACACTCTAGTAACTTCTGCCTTCTGCCTGCCAAATAATTTCCCACAGTGCTCCTTGTATAGGCATTTCAGCATCCTATTAAAAAAGGCATTGTTTCTTTTCTACAGAGTTTGTATATTTTTGCTGCTAAAGAAAGCAGCATTAATCAAAAATAATTAGACTTTATCTCTCTAGACAAGACTGCTCTCTCAGAGAGATGCTTGACCTTCATATGGAATATATATACAGTATACTCTGTGATTCTCATTAAACTCCTGGTTTCCATCATAAAACCATTTTTCCTCACACATTAGGTTTTGGAGTTCTTTTTAGTTCCTGGCATGCTTGTGGCTTCTAACTGTGAAACACTGTATGTGTTTTCCAAACCTTTATTTAGTCACAAATGTCCCATTCAAGTTTCAGATTTAAAATCTCTGGAAACATGTTCCTTTCAACGATAGGCATACATTTTGTAATGTATTTTTAAATGCAGAAATGTAGAATTTAATTAGAGATTGCAGACCCACTCTCCCTTTAGATAATTTCCACAGTGTTTCCACTCTAACTACGATATGCATACATCTATACAGAGTATAGAGTCTATACTATAGACCTTGTGCAGTTGACGTCATGAATCATACTGGATGGCAAAACAACAGTGCACTTGTATATCACTAGTACTACTATAGGCATATTTCCACGCATTTTGTCCTTGAATAATCCTCTACAATCATGGTCATTTCTTGCTCAGCCTACAAGTGTACTAATCGTCAAGGAAAAAAGGATGACATCTCATTTTATTTCTTCCCAAAGGACCCTGAAAGGCGTGAAACATGGGTGATGCCGATGAAGAGAGAATCTTGGGAGCTGAGCTCATTTAGCAGAATATGCAGCGAACACTTTCCAAATGGTAAGTTTTAACATTTGTCTAAATATTAAAAACAAGATTATTGGACAAACCCCATGGAATATGCACATATCGAGGAATTGTCATCAATTTCTCTGCAAAATTTTCTGACGTGTGATGATTTGTGACAGCAGTGCTAGACTAATGCTAATGCTATTTTGCTGTGGGCACACTGTTGTCTGCCTTACGTAGTGTAAAATGGTCCCAAACCTCTACTATTAATCAACTAACTATATTTTAAAAGTACAGAAACAGTCAAGACGAGATGCATATGTTCTGTAGTGTAGTAATTTATGTGATAACTTATGTGATCGACTTTTTGATCAGCATATGTTTACGATCACCCATCAGGCTATTTTTAGGCAATATTGGTTGATTATGATTGGCAGCCGATCGATCGGTGCAACACTGGATGATATTTAGGCCTAGAGACTAGCTTTACAGTATATGAGAAGTAGGATAAGGATTTCATACTGGACTGGAATAAAATAATTGAATTGAAACTCACCTTGGGTATGATCAAGTAACACGACTTGTTAGGGACTCTCCACAGCTGAACTCCACTCACCCACCCTGACAAAAAATAATTACAGGCTTCCAAGCTTTTATAAGCCTTCAGAGCTTTTCCAGTGAAATGGGATTGCTGAATTACAAAGTAGTTATACAGGTCGTGGTAGGCGAAGTCTGCCAAGTTACATGGACGACAGTCATTCAGCGATGTGAAGAGACTCATGGGTAAATTGTATGGATTGTGCACTCCGATAACTGAACATTTTGATACCTTCTCTTTAAATCTTCCTCTTAATGTGCCACATACTTAGAAAGTGCTGGACTAGCTGATTCGCCATGAATTCTAAATAAAATTCACTTGAGTATACATTCACTGATCAACACGCTGGCTTTATTGTGCCGCCCAAAATGTCGATGTAAACAAGCAGTGATCACGTGACTGCATGAGGTCTATATGTCTGTATGTTTTTGCACTTACCTGCCACTTTCTAAGGTACGGATTTTCAATTGCTTATTAATACAAATATCCACAGGCCAATCTCATGGCAGCAACTTAATGCATTTTCACACGTAGACATACAGATGGTCTGCTGAAGATCAAACCAAGCATCAGAGTGGAGAAAAAAGGTGATTTAAATGACTTTGAATGTGTGTGATCTACTGGAATTTTAATGCACAACTAGGGTTTATATAGAATTGTACACAAAAAATGAGAAAGCAGTAGGAATTATCTGGGTGAAAATGCCTTGTTGATGCCAGAGGTCAGATAGGGATGGACAGACTGGTTCAAGCTGATAGAAAGGCAACAGGAACTCAAATAACAACTCGTTATAACTAAAGTATGCAGAGGAGTATCTCTGAATGTACAACCTGTTAAACCTTGAAGCAGATATCAGGTACGACTCCTGTCAACTAAGAATATAAAACTGTGGCTTCAAGTCACACAGGTGTACCAAAGTACAACTAAACTACTAAACTAAGATCATAGAGGATTAGGAAAACAGTGCCAAACTAATGAGTCTTAATTTTCGTTGCAGTATTCTGATGACATGATCAGGATTGGTCAAAAAATACATAAAAGAATGGATCCATCTGACCTTGTATCAGTCGATACATTTACATAGACAGCTAGAGTCTGGACTTGAGCAGCTATATATGTAAGGCAGGCATCTCCAAACTATTCCATGAAGGGCTGGTGTGGCTGCAGGTTTTTCTTCCAAACAACCAAGAGTACACAGTTTGACCAATGGACTGTCTGAAGACGGAGGTCAGTTGATTAATTGAGTCAAGTCTAGTGTGCTGCTGCTTGGCTGGAAGAAAAACCTGCAGCCACACTGGCCCTTTGTGGAATAGTTTGGAGACATCTGATGTAAAGTGTCATGAGATGACTTTTGTTACGATTTGGCAGCATATAAACCAAAATAGATTTAATTGGATTTGATCTGACTAAAGTAGGTTACATTACATTAGTTTAGTTTAGTTTAGTTTAGTTTAGTTTAGTTTAGTTTAGATTAGATTAGATTAGATTAGATTAGATTAGATTAGATTAGATTAGATAGAACTTCATTGATCTCTGGGCAAAACCCCTGAGAAATTTAGGTTCCAAGAGTAGCACGACACCAAGTATACACACCCGAAAGATCACAATAAACTGTTTCCAGAAAAAATAAGAATTGATTTGATTTGATATACTACCTACCTGACTATTATTCCTTTGCTACCATAGTGAACCTATCTTGATGGTGACTGGTATATAATATTTCCCCATTGTGAGACTCATAAAAGATCATCCTAAGGATTATCTTCCTGTAGGATTGTACTTCCAGCAAAACAACAATAATAAAGTTCACATCATGCCAAACAGTTTGTTGAACATGACAACGAGTTTACCAGTTTTCCATCCACTAGAGCACCTTTGGGATGTGGTGGAACAGGAGATTCACATCATGTCCAAGTTCAGAATCCTCAGTTGTCAATGTGTGTTGGACTTGGAAAACACAATGAAATTGATACTCATGAAGGAACACCCCCACACACTACAGACGAGAAGCAGTGGGCTGCCATGTCAAGTGCCCAAGAAGAAGATTAGGGGTTAATTGCCTTGCTCAAGGGCAAATCAACCAACAATTTATTTGCCTGCTCTGGAGAATCGAACCAGTGACCCTTTAGTTACTAACCTCCTCCTCGTCCATTTCAGTTGCATAACTGTAGTAACTGAATGTTACTAACTTATAGATAACAAAACCTCATAACCTCCAAGAAGTCCTTCCAGAACCTTGTTGAATCTATGCCACAAATAACTTTTTTAATGATAAATATGTAATCATTTGTACCTAAACTCTCAACTCAATTTATAGATTAATGCACCCTCAGTTCTGTATGATCCTGTGGTTTTGCAAAAAAAAAAAAAAAAAATCATATTGATGTTGCCATATAGCATAAGTGTGTCTTTGTCAAAGCAATAACTGCTTTAATTTCTGACAAGGTCTCCGGAGCTGCAATGATGAATTCTTTCATAAATATTTGTGAGAATTGATATAATTTCCTCCTACCTCAATGTAAGAAAGTTGTATCAAATCAACAGCTAAGAACATCATCATCTAAAATATTATTATTTGCTCTGAAGCTCAGGTTTTCATCTCTCATTTTATACTTTATATAGTTCAAACATGCAGCAAAAATTTCAGAAATGAGACAATTTCACTTCCATTGGAACTAACAGGGGATTTGGATGTCTACACTTAGTACTTTTCTGTATGAACTATGTCCTCAAGCTAAAAGGATAAAAGATAGAGTAACTGGCATCGCTGTGACACAGCTCATCGTTACAAAACTGGAGCAAATACACATGTGGTCCTTCAGAGATTTTTTTGCCCCTGGCACCGTGCCATTAAGCAGTGACCTAAGACCACTAATCTTTCTGGAAATTTGATACGGACCCTGGCACACTAAGTTCCCTAGGCTGGTGAAAATGGAAAAGAAAATTCAACAAATACTCAGTTATAGTGCAACAAAATAGACCAGTGTAGTGTATTTTTTTATGGAGGAAACAGCCAAAAAAGAAAAAAAAAAATTCCATCACGTTAAATAGTTCAATTTGGCGATTTGACAAACCCATCTTTTCAGGACAGTTAGACGTAGTGTGTACTGCTGGGTGCACTGTTGCAGCCATATGGGAAATGGACTGTTAGCAGGCCTGACACCAGCGAAGAAGACGGACAGGTGATATTGCCTGCTGTTCATTTAAGTGGATGAATGGTTGTGTTATGGTTGTTTTAATTTAGAGATCCAGCTGTGGGCTTAATACAAAGAGCCATAGTTAATGAAGGAGGTGTAAAAAAAAAAAAAGGAAAAGAAAACACAAACCCCACAACATGTCTTGCATAGGTTTTGTGCATGAATGAAATGAAATGAAAGCAGTAAAGGAGGTGAAGGAGACTTTTTCCCTACAAATGAAATTAAATCAACTTTTAAAACTGCTTTGTTTTGTTATGTTGCTTTCATGTCATTTTGTCAAGGCAAGCTTTCTTGTGAACTCTCTGAGTCATAGCCTTATTTGCCAAAATATATTTAAAACTAAAGCTAAGGGAACGAAGGAAAATGAAATTTACTGGTTTATGTTTACTCAGGGACTCATTCAAGTGCTCCTACAGGTAATACGGTGGCTCAACAGCTACTGTGGCTGTATAAGTAAGCCATATTTTATGTGTAATATTACTTTAATGGTTATATGGCAGCTTATTTATGCGTAACATACATTTCGGTTGCTTGTCAACATAGTGTGAGGTCACCGTGGTTGGATATTATAGCCTTTCATTTGATGAGGCCATATAGTTGCAAACTGCAGGCCTCTGATCTTATAGTGTTTTGAGATTGGTGGCAGTACAGACATTAACCTTGAACATAGACACATCTGTGAGACGATGAACACCATTCCCTTGTCTGCACTAAAAATATACCAGTTATTCTCAAATGTTATGTTCTTAAATTATTTAGCGTGAAAACCTGTTACAGACTCAGCATTAAAGGTATAGTTTTGTTAACCATCTGTACATTGAATGTCATGGGAAAAAATATTAATAGTTGCTCACCTTGATAACTGTTGAGTTTAAGTGGAAGGACTATATTTTTGCTATTTTTCCCATTTTAGTACAAATCAAACAGGGCATTTGTTTATGTTGGGTGTCTGTATAATTAATTAAATGTCACAGAGCATTTCCACCAGTGTTACATTCATCTGTTCATTCATCTATTTCCAAGTCCTGGTCTAAAAACCATGAAAACCTTTAACCTTGCAAAAATGATAATGTAAGAGGTAAGCTTTGGATAGAAGGGCAGCCGTGCAGGCAGATCCTAAACTTAAGGCTGACGTTCTTGTCCCTGAGTTGAAAGTAAACTGCCTAAACTCCTTTCAGTATCCTTCCCAGTGATGTGCCGTCTTTGAGCATGAAAAAGTGATTTCTAAACAGAAAATTGTCTTCTCAGATTCAAAGGGGTTGAACTATCTAGGAAGTGTAGGAAGAACATCTGCTTTGACCTTGTGTGGCATCAAAAAGCCCATAAATATTAAAAAAGTCTGTGTCGGATCCTTTGCCCTCAACAGTGCGAGGAAAGGTCATAGCCCAATCGGGTCTAAATCTGTTTTATAACGCAAAAAAATGACACCATGTCTACAGTGTGTAAGGTCTTTTCTTGAGTAATCTTATCACCATCATTCTGTGCCAAATAACTCAGCACTACAAACACCCTGACCAGGCAAGGGATTTAAAACAACTAAAATTAGGAGAAAAATAGTGTTGGCTTGTGCACACTTTTATATATATATATATATATATATATATATATATATATATATATATGGTGATTTAGTGTATTTTATTGCACCGGCTTTTAATAGAGAACTGAAAATACTTTAGTGTGTCTTCCTATTAACCATGTAAGAATGTCCATTAATGTTGGGAAGATTTTTGGATGTGTGGATGATGATGCCAAGGTCTAGTTTCATGTGAAGCAGAACTGACATACTCTATCTCACACCACATATCCATTTTCTCACACAGTATAACAAAACCTTAAAACAGATAATTTGACGGTGGAAAAAGACAACAATGACAAAAGCAAAAGTGAATGTTATTATCATAGTTATAGGAATGTTCTGTGTTGAACTATGTGTATCTTAATGGTGAAATCTAGTAATGAGCAACCTCTTATCTTATCTTAACAAAAGGTTCAAATTAAACTGCTCTTGATTATTATTGATCATTGGGTAGTTGATGATGTCTTTTTGTGAACCGCTGAAGAACGTGTGACCTGGGCAAATGACAAATACTGTGATGTACAGAACTTTACAGGACATACCCTGACTGGATGTGCATGGGACAGTTTTGGATGTTCTAAAATGACAATGACCCAAAGCAGAAGGCCAATTCAACCTGTCATTGACTATAAAAAAATAGCCAATGATATATAAATATATCTAAAAAAAAGTGTCAGTCTCCTGATTTCAAAAACATTGAACCACTTTGGGGAAGTGTCAAACATGCAGTACATGCAAGAAAACCCAAAATCTTAAATAAACTGAAGGTATTTTGCCAAGAAGAATGGTCCACTTTACCATCTGAGAAAATAAAGTGGCTCATCTACAACCACCACAAAAGATTGACATCTGTTATTGATGTTAAAGGAGCCAATGCAGAGGATGAAGAACTAGGGTATGTAAACTTATGGGCCGCTTGGATACTTTCAACTTAATAGTCTGCCTCAAATCTTTTTAATTTTTCTTTTTTTTTCCCCCTCCTATGCCCCCCACCCCACCCACCCCTGAAGTTCCATCATGTGACCATGTGTACTTGTGTCTACATAACTGTAAATGTATGATGTTTAAGTACAGTATGTGTCATGTATTTGCTTTCACTATCTGTGGACAGTACTGAATGCTGAGGTTGTAGCAGCACCATAAAACAGGCAAAAGCTCACATTAGTTTTTGGAGGGACTGTACAATATTATTTAATTTGTTGTGACACGCCAAATGACAATAAAGCAATCTAGTATGATGCAAAGAGAGGAAACACATTTGTTTGATAATAAATGAATTCACCAAACCACTAGCCATTTTTCATAATCATATCTTCATATTCATATTCTAAAATGGACAAAGAATCAGAAATTCTACTAGGGTATGTAAACTTATGGTCCCTAGAAGTACCCAGAAATGTTGATGTTAAAGATATTGATATTGAGGGAGTAGTTCTGTTCTGTGTGCACAAATGCAATTCTGGGAGTACAGGGATGTGACAATTCCTTGTGCATATTTGTAGTTTTGCAATATTACTGTTGGGGGGTAAGAGATCTTTGCTGTTTTTTTCTCTTTTCTGTTTTGTGATGTCTTACATCTGTTGTTGAATTTTTTATTTTTTTTGTCTGTGAGTAAATTATACATATTAAAAAATTGCATTACTACTATTTCATACCATAAATTACTCATGGTTTTTGCAACTTTTGATATTGGACTAGCACCATTCAAAAGTATTTTCATCGCACAGCAGGAAACAAAATATAATATTTATCTAAAACTTTTCAGGTTTGATTTTGTGCATAATGTATTATTACATGCACTAGTGGAAATAGAAAGAATGGGATAAAGAATATAGGAATCCCTTTCAAAGCACAGAATGGCCATTGAAATTTATATTGAAAAACTGGCCCATAAATCACAAATATGCCATCTGTTGTCATGACATACATAAATCGTCCACTTTTATATCACATCAAAGTGCATTTTTCTGTCAAAAACTGTGTGCATTCAAATCTAACCCTAGTGTGAGGCACTTGAGCAAATAAGAGAAGAGAGGAAACAAATATTTCAAAACACAGGAGCGTCTAAGTCCATTGTCAAAACCAGTAAGAACTAATCGGAATTGATCCTCAAGTAGCAGCAACACTTGGGAAATCCATCCATTGATAAACACTTTCTTGCGAAAGTCACGCTGTGGCTCCTGCAGTGGCTTTTCGTTTCCATTTGTGAAAATGAGCCGGCAATTTATTTCTAATTCAAAAATGCTAGCAATGGGCTAAACACAATAGTGTCTGCATGGCTCTCTCTCAATATGATTTATGGGACAGAATCTCTGTATATTTCTTTGGCGATAATAAGAAAATACAGCAATAAATCTGGAAATGTCAGGCAATTTTGTTATCACCTTGTTGGAATATCTGAATACATTATCAGAAGGGAGGAGAAGAGAAGAGAGGAGAGGAGAGGAGAGGAGAGGAGAGGAGAGGAGAGGAGAGGAGAGGAGAGGAGAGGAGAGGAGAGGAGAGGAGAGGAGAGGAGAGGAGAGGAGAGTAATCACTGATAACTTGACAATAGCTGGATTGCTTGCAGCACTGCAGCTGCATTCAGTTCCATTGGATAGATGGAAAGATAGATGGAAAGATAGATGGAAAGATAGATGGAAAGATAGATGGAAAGATAGATGGAAAGATAGATGGAAAGATAGATGGAAAGATAGATGGAAAGATAGATGGAAAGATAGATGGAAAGATAGATGGAAAGATAGATGGAAAGATAGATGGAAAGATAGATGGAAAGATAGATGGAAAGATAGATGGAAAGATAGATAGATAGATAGATAGATAGATAGATAGATAGATAGATAGATAGATAGATAGATAGATAGATAGATAGATAGATAGATAGATAGATAGATAGATAGATAGATAGATAGATAGATAGATAGATAGATAGATAGATAGATAGATAGATAGATAGATAGATAGATAGATAGATAGATAGATAGATAGATAGATAGATAGATAGATAGATAGATAGATAGATAGATAGATAGATAGATAGATAGATAGATAGATAGATAGATAGATAGATAGATAGATAGATAGATAGATAGATAGATAGATAGATAGATAGATAGATAGATAGATAGATAGATAGATAGATAGATAGATAGATAGATAGATAGATAGATAGATAGATAGATAGATAGATAGATAGATAGATAGATAGATAGATAGATAGATAGATAGATAGATAGATAGATAGATAGATAGATAGATAGATAGATAGATAGATAGATAGATAGATAGATAGATAGATAGATAGATAGATAGATAGATAGATAGATAGATAGATAGATAGATAGATAGATAGATAGATAGATAGATAGATAGATAGATAGATAGATAGATAGATAGATAGATAGATAGATAGATAGATAGATAGATAGATAGATAGATAGATACCGCAGAGATCAGTAATCACTCTAGTTAAATAAAGCCCACATGCACAGTCTTGTTTGTGGACATGCTTGTCATCATTGCAAAGGTCATTGAAACCCCCACCCTGCCATCCCCCACACTGCCCCTCTATCACTGCCTCGCTCTTTCTCGCTCTCTCTCTCTCTCTCACACACACACACACACACACACACACACAAATGCAGACGAGAATAAAGCACACAAGGAAAAGGCTGGTATGGAGATCACTAGCTCATTTGTCTCTTTATCAGACTGTGTCTCCCTCTCTCCAGAGGAGGTGTCTGTTTGAAGAATGTGCCACGGTTGGGAGGATGAATTTGCATGATGAACTTGGAATTTATTTATTTATTTTCCAACAGGCAGAACCCCACCATCATCACCATTCCTAAAACTGATTTCTATTATACACGGGGCAACTGCAGATTTTTTGTCAGTTAAAGGCAATGTCTCGGATAATGATTGTTTCCTTTAAGCTGTTACACATGGAAAAGCAAAGATTTGTTAGACTTCAAAAGAACATTCATACATAAATCCTTGGTGTAACATTGTGAAGCATCATAGCTTTCGAAGTGGTGTGCATTAGGATGGCTATCCACCGGCAGGATCCATAAAATGCAAAAGTGCATCTGAAAAATATAATATGATAGGTGCACTAAGTGAGCGAGATACAATCTGATTACAGCAATCATACTTAGTTTCCGTTTGTCATATGATAAATGTCAAACATTGACTTCTAAATTAAAAATCCTCCGCTTGTTTTGCTGAAAATAGATCTAGCCGATGGAGATTCACAAATGGAGAATCACAGATGAGACACCATTCCCATTTCCAGCTGTATTTAAGGCTCCTTCACACATTGGATGATAGCTGAAGCAATGGAAGATCATTTTAAGACATGAAATTACTTGTCAACCACCACTATAAGTCATGAGTCAGTTAGAGGGATAACCAATGCCACATTTAGATGCATCGTGAGACTAACTACTGGAGCAGTAAACATTACAGCCACTCCAGCTGTGATGAGTTTACAGTACATCAATGTGTGGTCTACAAAGAGAAGAAGGAATGATAAGAAGCAGTGGCTGTTTGACGAGATCATTGATCTGCACATTGTTACTCAGACATGCTTGAACAAGTGGCAACTGCTTTTCTATTTTATTGTTCTCATTTTATGGTCGAGGAGGCGACGGGAAGGAAAAATGGAGACATTTAACCTTTTTGCCTGCCTGAAGCACCCTTGAAATTGATAAAAATCCTCCAATATTACATGTGATAATCTGGAGGTCAACATCAATAACCATATGATCCTGCTACGTATTTTTCACAGATTAACGTGGCTTGTGGTTGTCTGCATGCTGCAGAGGAGCGACAGGATTTGACCCACTGGGGCAATCTTGCATAAGAATTATAAGCTAAAGACGCTGGTTTCCTTGACAACAATGACCAAGTTTAGTACATGTGGTGACAGTCACTGCTCGAACCACAGTTTCTTTCCCTCGAATCAGTAAAATTTCGTCAATGGTATTGTTTTGTTTAATAGGACTTGAGGTATGTAGAATTTGCAGAGCAGTATTTAACTCATAAAGACCCAAAGTTAACCTGAAAACCAAAACTATTTACTGATATAAAATGTAAAATAACTGTTGACCCACTAATACTGTAAATACATGTAAATAATTGATATAAAATACAGTTTACCATCTTTTTATGGTTATCAGATAAAACCCTTTTAGATGCAAAGAGGTTCCTTAGTTACTGTGGAAACACCATCATCTTCTACAAAATTGGTTGAGAACCAGATCTTCATAGAAAACAGAAAAAAAAAAAACATGACAGACATTTCTTTTTAAATCACACCAACAAAATATTTGATGCCTCAACATAGATTTATGAATAGACTGAATTTGTGAATGGTCACTGGCAAAGGACAAATGAATTGGACAGCTACCATGCATGGGCAGTAAACCCAATATGTTTTTCTAATGACTGTTCAGACCCAACCATGGCTGAGGAGGTACAGCAGGTTGTCCAACAACTGATAGGTCAGTGGTTTAATCCAGCATGTACTGTTGTGTCCTTGGTCAGATACTTAACCCCATTTTTCTCCAGTGCTGAGTAGTGACTGAATGAATAATAGATCCACTGTACACACTTTGAGTATGCATTCGTGGAAAAGCACTATGTGAATACATAATCTATTACACTGTTCTATAAGTAAAATGCTTACAGAATAAAAGTAATGAAATTTTACTGATTAAAGAAAACTCAAGTCTTAAATGCTGGTTTCCTCAAGGAGTATTGGTCTCAGATATACTTCAAAACATTGTGATCCATTATGATCCATTCATTTTACAGGTTCTTTCGAGTGGAATATCTACAAATCCATATATATGTGGAATAACACACCAGTATATATATATATATATATATATATATATATATATATATATATATATATATATATATATATATATATATATATATATATATATGTGTGTGTGTTGTTGTTGTTTTTTTTTTTTACATCGTGGCAATGTCTCTGTGCTCATCCAGACCTCACAGCTCAACAAAAGGGAGTCATTCAATAGATGATAAAATTAATACCGTAGTGTGTTTTTAATCAATAAATGCCAAAAGCAGTAGGAATGGTATAGGAAGCCCCCAAAGCTCTTCTGGGGTAGCATCTGACTGAACAGAAGTAGGTAAGTGGTTAATGACATATTACTGTGGTTAAAGCTGTTAAATGCTTTGGTGGAAACTAATATTGGGGCAATTACTTTCTTTGATCTTGATTGAAACTGAACTGTGGGTTGGAGCTTTGGCTTCGGCAGTTGGCAGTCCCGAAGTTCTTAAGTAGTTCTGAAGTATGTATTTGCCGTGATTCATGTTGCTGATGTGGTGTGGTGAAGATTGAGAATGGTGGGAGGAGAAGCAATTTCAGAAACAAAGGCGATTTTTTTCCAGAGTGATAAGTTTTGTGCCTAATGCTAGTGTAACCAGTGAATGAATCAGAAATGTAATCAGTTGAGAACTGAGGGAAAAGTAGTGATTTTAGTGAGCAAATGCAAAAATAAACCAAGTTGTAAACAAATTGTACTCATATTTTGTCATATATTATATTGTATATGAGTTTTGTGCCCAGTGCTTACATCTATCTAATGAATCAAACAGAATTTAAATCCATTAAGAAATGAGGGAGGAGATACGATTTTCGTGAATTATGGACAATGACGACGACGATGGACGGACAAAGCGCGACCGCAATAGCTCATCAGAACTCATCCGGATGGGGTAATAAACATGAGCTAACCAGCTCTTTTGGAATTTATTTTCTGATTCATCTTATTAAATTATGTAAGATTTAGCACATTTAATGTTTGATGCAGATACTTTCTAAAAAATTGCAAAGTAGTGTTATTATTTGGGGAATAAAAATCAATGAAGAATTCAATGTAACAAGTTTTAGCAGAACATAGTATGAATTGTTCAGACAACAGCACTATGAACTGCAACCCCATTAACCAAATTTCAAATCTTTTTTGCAGAAGGTTGCGTCAAAATTTTGAATGATGTCAATATTTTCTTTTTTGCTGTGTAGAATATTGATTCACCAGTAAAACCCATGGAGTCGGATCAATAAGAGTGGCTGCAAACATTTGATTTATGTACAGTTAATGATATATTTTGCACAAAAACCCACTTTCTCTTCACATTTCTCTGCTTTTGTCATAATAACCCTCAACTTTATTCTGAGCTTTAGTGAATATCTACATGAACGTCCAATCCAGCCAAAGCGAACATCAAAATGAAAAAGTAGATTTGCACACATTACATTATTTAGCCAGGGGACTCATTTTTTAGCTAAAGATCTCTATTTTATGGGACTGTTCTCCATTTTAAAATACAACCTTCAATACAGGAGTTCTGAACCATCTGCTCGGCTGCATTAAATTAATAAAAAGAAAACATAGATATGACTCTTTGACAAATTTAAATTCTGAAGGTTGTGAATTCACACACTAGTAACATTTAAACAGACTATCTGAGAACTGTTACAGATAAATGGATTTTTCTTTGTAGTTTACAACACCTGAACCAAACGCATCCACACTTCAACGGCATTTCGTCAAAGCAAACTCAGAGCTTCTATGTTTTTCTAACTGGTGAGTACTAGCATCTGTTAGCATGTAGACTCACATATTGTAAATATTTTTTCACAAATGTACCAAGGTAGTGTAACTATATCGCATATCCATGCGAATATATGCACGTGCACACAACTCAAAACACCTCAATCTTCTCTCATCCCTGTTTATTGATTGCTCTAGTTTAACTCTTTAACTCCTGAAACATTATTCCAGGTAAATGTGCTGCTGTGAATTTGTGGTTTTTGTTGCTTTTCTTCAGGGGTTTTGATTTATTCCGTGTTTTAGGGTCAAAACAGGTGGAATAACAGAGAAAAGACAAAGACAGTGCACACTGAAGACACTCAGAATGTCCATCAGTTTAGGATGTTGAACATGGACTGTGAACTGGAACACATTGTACAACAAATATTTGAACTTTGGCCCAGCAGGTTTTGTTTTGGGCTCTTAAAAAATTCAGTTCATACGCTTTCTGGCACTTGGTTTGATTCCCAACAACAATTACACAGTCAAAAGTTTATAAAGATAGAGTGGGAAAAAAGTAAAATTGCAACAAAACTGGAAACCATAGTAAAAATAAACAAATTCCAACCCGTTTATTTTTAGTCTCACTCACTGCTTTGTTTTGTTCCATTGTATGTTCAAATTATGAATATTTAGAATAACTCATACATATAGAATACTCACCAATGATTAAAAAATGGATGGAATGATTAAAAAAAATGTAATTTATCCGAATACTCGATTAATTGATTAAATAAATCGACAGAATACTCGATTACAAATTTGATAGTTGCGGCCCTAGATGGAAGTATCAAATAGTTGCATCAAGGGCTGCAACTATCCATGCCTACAGTAGATAAAAGGTATGGATATTTAAAATTCCTGCTATGATTGGCAGTGATCTGCAATCGGCAGATCAAATGTTTTTGGTGATTGGTATTGGTGATCGGGCCAAAAAATGCTGACTGATGCATCACTAATAAAGAGTCAACCACATACTATTATGGCAGCCTGTGCACATGTTACCACATCCTTGTGTCAATAAAACACATAGTATACATATTTTAGATTAATATTTTAGATAATACCTAAATGGTTTTTGTCCTACTTCATCTCAGTTTCTATTGAGAACCACATGTTTTCAATGTTTGCATAAATCTTAAAAAAATGAATGTCCCTTTTATGTCCACGTGTTACTGAGCAGTAACACAGTGACATGTTTCACCTGTGTTTAGAAATACTTACTCAAATATGTATAATACATGCATATTAGTTACTGCTTACATTATAGACACTGTTTAATGGCAACTGGGTCTATATATTAACACTTGATCAAATCCATGGTCAGTAAATTAAATGTAGGAAAATACAAGATTTTCTTTTTAAAAATACAGAGGATAATATTATAGCAAATAGTGATACATATACATATTAAATCAAAAATATTTCAGATGTTTTCTCAATAATGTACTTTTTTCCCTTTTTCACACACAAGAAAAATGTAAATAAATATAAAAAAAAATTATAATAATAATAATAATAATACATGACTACTATTAAATGATAATGATTAAAAATAGAGAAAAATTCATTTGAAACACCAAAAAAGTAGCAGTGGGTCTTTATGGGTTAACTCACTTTAGTAATGAAGCTCACTGACTTGTGTACAAACTTTTAATCAATAAGGTAAATGTGAAGTCACACAAGCAGAAGAGAAAATATAGTTACATCCACATGATCACTGGTTGTCATTAACTGTTCTCTGTTCATTTGAGCTGTGAATTTGTTTCCTGTAAGCAGCCAAAAGCAATTACACACTGATTCATTGGGCTCCTCAATTTTTTAGTCGAAACGGAGATCCACACAAAAGTGAATGAAAACCAATGCTGAAATTGCATCATTAATATTTGATCATCTTACATGTACAATCCATTTGCATGTTTGTATTTGCATGTGCTGTATGATTTCCCTCATCTTAGTGAGTTAGTATCTCATGAGACCTAATTTATGGATTTCACTTGAAAATATATGCACAAAAAAAGCGTACGGATATTTCCATGCATAAACCAGGATTTGGTGACTGTACCACATTTAGTATCTACATACACCTAGATAGATAACATGAGACAATCTTATATTTATGAAGCACTGAATGCATATTTATGTATCAAGATTCTAAGAAACATATAACATAAAAAGGAAACATAGTGATTAAAGACATGAGAAAAAGCATTAAACTTAATTGAACATGAAATTAATTGAGTCCATCTTTTGCTTTAATTGCAGGACAGTCACATGCATGTTTTATGAGGTATGACTTATAGTATCTGTACATAATGTCTCTAGTCATTTGCAGCTCAAGAAATAGGAGTGGTTGTGCATTACAGCTGTTTAGATACCCACTGGACCCCAAAGTAATTTAGCTAATTTCATTTTGCTTGCAGATAAAAGCCCTTAACACTTAAAATATGTATTACATCAAAACTGTGTTTCTAGTGTATGTTAGATTCTATTTGAAAAACGGCCCATTTTTTTCCTTAGTAAATGCCTTAACCGATGAAAACACAAACATTCACCACCAAGCAATATTGCCTACTGGTGTAGAATGAATGAATGAATGAATGAATGAATGAATGAATGAATGAATGATCCAATAATCTTATGAATACATGTAAACAATTGGCAGAAAATGCACTTAGTCATCTTTTCATGGTTATCAGATGTGACCCATTTAGATGTTCAGATGCTCCATAGTTACCATGGAAACATTGTCAACTTCTATAACACTGATTAATCAGTAAAACCCATGAAGTTGGATCAATGAGAGTTGATAGAAATACTTGATTTATGTTCAATTTTATGATATATTTTAGTGAAAAACTCACTCAATTTCTGCAATAATAACCTTCAACTGTTATCTATCTATATGCTCAGTAAATGAAACACAGGAAAAAAAAATATGTTATTTTCACAGGAATAAATACAAGAAACAAATGATAATATTTTAATGAATGGAGATAAATCACTTAAGAAAAGTTAAATAGAAAGAAAAATGTATTTGTGAACTACCACAGAAGTAGCACTGGGTGAAATTGAGGTGAAATATATTTGATGTTTAAAGATACGTAATGGCAAGAATCTGGCAATGCAAGGGTTAAGACGTCGATTAAGGTTGTCACGATTCAATCTCAGAGACTGGTATTGGGGATGATGAAGGCATGTTTTGGCTTTATAAGCACAAACCTAAGCCTGATCCTTTGTTTCCTATCAGCTCTCAGAAATGTAAACCGAGCATGCAATTTGTGGCAGGATGTGGCTGGAATGTCAGCAGTGTGGAAGTATTGTAAATTGCAACATGAAAGCGGCCCACATGTAATGACTGGCAGCAACAGAGCTGTGATCAAGTAACACTCAGGAAAATAAAATGAGCTCACTGAAGTAACTCAAGCAAATGTTGCACTGAAGTCGCGCACACACAACCCTTTTAAAAGGACACAGAATAGTTTTACAAGCACGGCCTCCTGCTTCATTTCTGATTTCCAAGGGACGTTATCACCGAGCTCAGACCAAAATGTCTCTGGATGCAATCTGATGGACCTGCAGCCAATCAAAGCTACGGTCACGGACAAAAGCCAAGGCTGGACAGGCAGCAGTCACAGGTGGCAGCCCATCATTGTATCACACCACATCTGACCCGCCCCGTATCAGATAAATGGCTGTGATTGGCTGGAGCAAATCTAGGCTCAGAGGAGATCAGTGAGAATGGGAGCAGTGCCAGACCGATCTGGGAGAACTGGCGGAGATTTACTCTCAAGGAAAGGCAGGCTGTAGTTTTTTTTTTTTATTATGATACTGTACAGTCGAATTGTGTTTTTTTATTTGTGACTGAGAATGTAAAAGTTGAGCCATCACACCACTTTCAAGTATATTTCATTTTTTATAATTTAGTGGTAGTGAAGTGAGCATTATAGAATGTTTTTTTTTTATGGTTTCTACTTTAAATTATTTATTGTAATTACTTAAATGATTTATCTACTTTAAATTTTGGACAGTAAATTCAGTAATGGCCTTGCCCTTGTGAAAATGAAGAAAAATGTAAAATAAAACAAGATTGTTTAGTATCAAATTAATTGACTAACACTAATTTTTGTGTTGCTTTTTAACAAATGCATATTTTACTGGTTTGCGACAGACAGACAGACAGACAGACAGACAGACAGACAGACAGACAGACAGACAGACAGACAGACAGACAGACAGACAGACAGACAGACAGACAGACAGATAGACAGATAGACAGATAGATAGATAGATAGATAGATAGATAGATAGATAGATAGATAGATAGATAGATAGATAGATAGATAGATAGATAGATAGATAGATAGATAGATAGATAGATAGATAGATAGATAGATAGATAGATAGTCTGCGCAACATCAATATCACAATATGAATCACTGTGTGTAAAAAAAATTATTTAAAAAAAAAACTATACAAAACCATAGCAATAGGGCTGGGGTATCATATGATACTGAATTGTTATGTATTTTGACCTACTTCTCACAGGAATCATACAGATCGTGACATTAAAACAGTGCTTTCAAAAGGTTTCTACTCCGCTAAGGTTTCCTTTTCTTTTTTATGGGCCCTTTAACTGTGTAATATGTTCTTTTACAGAGACCATTGCTCTAGAGTTTTATTGAGCGTGTATGTTTTTGATTCATTATAAAACTCTGACAAAACATAATAGGACATGACATTATACTTACAATTCTGCAATTTTTCATGAAATCCTTTAAAATCTGAGTCATAACCCAAGTATCACAAAGGCAGACGTCTTTCGTGATTCCACACCTGAATCCTCTCCCTCACGGTGAACAATTCAGAAGTGTACTCCACCATAAACAACCATTTGTTAACAATCAGAGCCAGTAGGTCACTTGTCGCAACATGCATTTTAAGAAGCAGACCTCCACGCAGCTGCAGCAACAAAAGGCAATGAAGTTGTTTCTGAGTTTGTTGCTGCTGTGGTCCACTTCCCACAATGCATTTTGGAATGAATTTCCAAAAATACCTGAATGATCTCTGTAAACAAATGGTAGAGTACAGGTGGAAAATGTTCACCCTGATGGAAGAGATTTAGTTGAGTGATCGTGGAAACACAGGCTTGTGATACTTACACAGTAACAGACCCTCCAGGATTTCACGATGTTACAATTTGCAACTTCAACATAAATTCAGCCAATCCCTGTGAATTCAGCACGATGTTGTTAATTTTAACCAATCACCGCGACTTTACGACAAAAAGCAGTTTGCATTTGCCGACTAAAATTATGCACTAGTACCAACAGGTGCATTTGGAAATACTTTTTTGCTTCATTTTTGTCATCCAGATAATATTTTATTTGCCATATTTGAGAGGTTGTCTTAATATCTCAGTGTCTTTGTTCTATTTTTGTCAGGACAAACTGCCTCTACTACACAGTACTAGTAATAATGTTTTATTTTTTGAGTGGCTGAGACATTTATATTATGTTTTACAACTTCATGTAGTGTTGTGAGGTCATATGCACTTTAACCTTTGAACCAACAAGTGCAATTGAAAACATACAGTATATATATATATATATATAGTTGTATTTTTGTTATCCTCATAATTATCTCTTTGCCATCTCAGTAAGGTAGTTTTAAGGACCATATCACAATGACTTTTTCCAGTAATTAAATATTTGAAATATTACTTAAATCTTGATTACAAAACAGGAAAATCGTAACTATTTTTTACAACTTTCACTTCCTCCCGCAACAAAAGCACCAGAATTTTCATCACAATTTTTCAGAAAAGCTCATTCAACATCAGACATTTTAGGCTGCCAACAATCTCAAAAAAGCCCCACGAAATCCTGGAGGGGACTGACTTAGACGAAATTGGTGACAAAATTCATAGGCAGCTTTAATTAATGCTGCCGCTGAGATGAAAATGTGAATCTAATATTTCTTCATCGTGTAATACTGTCATAATATTGTCATAATTTTGGTCTAAATTAATACTGAAATGAAGAGTTTCTCGTCAAATAATCAGTAAATTTTATCTCACACTGCTTAAGCCTCCAGAAACCAGAGAAAATTAGAGGAAAACTTTGGTTCTAACTTTCCTATATTTTAGAAGAGGTTGTTTCAGATTGTGGATCTTGACTTTACTTCAAACGAGCCAAATTTTCCAGCCTTATATACAATATCAAAAAGCATTTTGCATCACTAAAGTCGATCAATATTTCTTTAGTGTCATATCACTTTAAAGTCACTATTGCACCTCAACTGGACCTGCTACGTGACATCGAAACATCGACCCTTTGATTTAAATGTGTGTATAAATGTAAACTGGAAAAACAGCCAGTTTTGTTTTCTTTTAATTTTGCTGACTTTCTATGTATTACCAGTTGTACGTGTGATGTATCTTTAAAGTAGCCTAACTGCTGAAAGTCTTATTCTGCCCAATTAGCGTTTATATAATGGCACTGGTATATTATGTTTTCATAGCCTTTCTAATGTGCCTGCAATTTAGAATAAACAAAACGCAGTAAACTTCTGGGTAAGGAAACAAAAGTAGGTTATATTCAGCCACAATATGTGACTTCAAGGATATATAGCCGGTGCAATGGTTTATGGAAATTATATACTTAATGTAAATGTACATTTTCTGCAGTTTATATTCACAGCTATGGTTGTAATGGTATAGTCTTGTGTTTTCATTGCAAAATATCTTCTTAAACATTAGCATGCTGTTCCTTTTTCCACAAATATGAGGAGCTATTTATGCATGTAGATACACAAAACAAAGACTCTGAATGTACTTGTTTTCATTATTACGCTGTTGGCATTTTAATTTGCAGTACACAATCAAAGGAAAAAATTGCGTTTATAGAAATATATCACTTTATTGATTGCTGAGCTCCATGGCTCTACTGGGGCAGATCCATATACTGTATGACTATTGCCTATTGTTCCTGTGTCTGCTTCAAACGCAGCTGTCCCTTTTTCAGTTGAACACCCTGTTATCTTGATTGTGCGAACCTGCCCCTAGCTGAAGTCAGCTAAAACATTAATTGGACACCAGGAAAAGTTCACATTCCTCCTAGCCATTCGTTTGCACTCCTTTCCATTATTTATGTTTCCTCATGTGAGGAATTCCCTTTGATAGAACCAATCAATGGGTAGTTTGAACACTTTCTACTTAAGGAAAAAAAATCGCATATAGGTAGTATTGAAAGAACAGAAAATTGGCCAACCCAAATTGTACCAAATGCCAAAAAAAAACAAATAAAAAAAGTCTGTTGCATTTGGTTTGAAACAAGATGGTAGACGATAACTTTGATCCCTGATAAGATATTCAGAACCTGCACATTCTCAGTAGAAGTAGTACCACCTTTACTGGACATCATTTGCAGCGGTGGTTCACCAAAGCACATAAATCAGTCTCAACATTAAGTTAATGAGCCTTTTTCTTTTTTTGCTGTATATGTTTCATCTGCAGTAGTACACTGAATAATGCAGTTGACATCTGCCATAACCTCAAGTCACTCAATATATGTCTCACAGTATGAGGATTCCCAGCATGTGTATCCGTAACCCAGCTCGCTAATGCACATACCATGTAATCCTAACATCCTAGACTGAAATCTAGTCATGGTGAAGTGGCATTTCCCCTCTTTGTTCTGTTTCTCCAGGGCAAAATGCAGTGAAAATATTCTCCAAAAAACAGAGAGAGAAAGAGAGGGAGAGAGAATTCCCAATTCACAGTCATCATCATTATTCAGAAAATATTCCTGTTTTGATGAAATCTAGGGACTGAAAAGCTTTATTTACTTGAAAACAAATCTGAGCCCCTGATACCCTGTAATGTGGACTGTGGTAACTGAGGATCCAGATTCTCAGTTGCCTGTTGTGTGAGCACTGCCATCAAAAATTCCCTTTTAATATCCTTTGCAAATAAAACATTGTGTTCGGTTAGTTTCTGAAGATTTCCAAGTCTCTGTCTCAGTGGTCTCTAGTTGATGCAGCCTACACGTATTGATCATCTCACTAAAACATTCCCTCTCGTTGCACAGCAAGGACAAGAGCTCATGATTTAAGAATTAGAACTTAGTTTTAGTTTCGGCACGTTTCAGATCATGTCTTTTATTTTTCCCAGTACTCAGCAAAATACTATCACTGATTTATTCACTTTGATTTCTGGGTGATGGCTGTCTGTGCATGGATAGCAAGCAGGTAAAATAACCTCAGGACCAGCTCAATTATGCATGGACGAGTAAATAAAGACAAAAACAGGTCAGTTCTTGTGTCTTTGTATGAACAATTCTTACTTTTAATGTCTGTTTCAGAGTATAATTAGCCTGGGAACCAGATGCCTGAGAGCAAATGTTCATTTGCTCTGGCAGATCGGTCTGGCACTGCTCCCATTCAAACTGATTTCCACTGAGCCCAGATCAGGTAAGGCCAATCACAACCATTTATCTGATACAGCGCAAGTCACATGTGGTTTGGTACAATGACGGACTACCACCTGAGGACTGCCGCAGCACCGTCCTGCACTAGCTTTTGTCCTATACCCTTATTCTAATTGGCTATATGTAAATCTAGTTCCATCCTCAGACATTTTGGTCTGAGTCCTTTGATAACATTAGGCAATAAAAAACATTCTGCTACTGGAGGCAAAATATCTCATCTGATTTCCATTTCAGAAATACATGGATGAAATCTTTCCCCATGTTCATCCCTAAAAAAGGAGAGATGCTAATGGAGAAGTCCAATTTTGAATAATATCCAGCAACACATCCACTGATAAACATTACTTTCAATATCCTCAACTACTTGATCAAAAATTTGGGGCCCTGTTGTTGCTGAGAAACTTTTGCACTACTTAAAATTTAAATGAAAAAAATAATCCATGTTGTTCACTCTTGGGAGTAGAGTCCTGAGGGGAATATGTGATCAAATCAATGACTTCTGTAATCAGGGCTCAAATGGAAATTCCAGTTTACAGCATGGTTGGTATCTTTTTAGACTGCACCAGATTTGTATCTGTCTGGCATCGCAACAGGTCAAGAACTCTAGACCCACTTATCATATACAACAACTTTATTTTCTATACTTTCTATACAACAAATGCTGCTGGCATCTTTGACCTACTACAGGTTTTTCTCCTTCTCCATGTATCTTGGAAGTGATTTAGGTAAAGTTCTAGCATTGATTTGTGGTATTAAAAGACATCTGAATTATAATCAGAATTTACAGATCCAACATATTGGCATTTTATGCTGCTACTGGCTTTATAACAACAACAAAAAAGACCAAAAATGCATCACTGTATTTCATTAGGGTGTCCCATGGTCTTTGGCAGGTTATGGCTCTCTGGGTTCCCAAGGTTTGTCGAAGATTTAAGGATTTAGTAATATTATGCTCTTTAAGTGGCTGCTTCAGCAATGTCGTAAAATTGATTTCTGTCCATAGCTGCATTAATTTTACACCAAGATCCTGTGTACATGAAGGTTAGAGTCTTACAAAGTCATCTCCAGCAAGTCTTCTCCAAAGGGTTAAGATCTGGAGTGGGGTTTATTTGTTTATTTATGAAGATCTCCATTAGCAACTGGACCCCCAGTTGCTATTCTTCCTGGGGTCTTCTCTAAATTACATTGCAAACATGATTATCTCCATCAAATATTACACTATTCATGCACACACACAAGCAGAGTATATAATACAGACACCCAGTGCCAAAATTAAGACAAAATCATTCACACAACAATAGCTTTCTGATAAAATCATAAAACACCGCACAACAATCTTGACACTCCCTCAACTTCCTGCAATCTCTGTCAACAAAAGAAGTCTAACATTCTTTTGGTGGTCCATCTATATGTGAAAATACTGTCTCATGTTCCCTGAACCACTCTTTCACAGTTTCAGTGTGATGGATCCTGTTATTGTCATCTTGGAATATGTCCGTATCACTAGGGAACCAAAAAAAATCCATTGATGGAATATCCTGGTCATTCAGAATGTTCAAGTTCAGCTGACCTCATTCTTTGGACACATAACACTTTCAACTTAGACCTGACCAACTAGACCAGCTCCAGATTATAGCACTACCCCTGCAGGCTTGTACTGTGTGCATTAGGCATGATGGGTAATAACTTCATCTGCTTCTTTTCTTACCCTGATGCACCAATGGCACTGGAACAGGGTCAATCTGGACTCATCAGATCACATGACTTGACTGACCATTACTCCACAGTCCATTCATTATGTTCCCTAACAAACTCAGGTGGTTTTCTTAAAGATACATAGCTGTTTAGTTCCAATACCCTTTAGAAAAGTTCCCTTTACATCATTTGTATGGAAAACCTCTTATTTTCTTCTTCTTATATTTTGTTTTTTTGAGTTTTTTTGCTTTTTTTTTTATAATTTGACTTCATCAAATAAGTCAGGGGTCTTGATTTCATTTTGTTTCAGGAGCCACATTCATTCATTCTCAAATGGGCCAGACCACCAATGCCAATCTAAAGTTTCTATGACAACCCGTTCTTGAATTATAGCCAATAATGTGATTTTAACCTTTCTGCTAAATGTGACCTTGACCTTTGACCCTTTGCAATATCAATAATTGTGTTATTTGTATATATGCGTCAGTGCGTGTAATATAATGATAATATATTCAGTATTGATTAAGTTATAGCGTAATATGTGTTTCACTCACAAACAGTGTTACACAAGTTAATTTTGTGACATGTCACCTTTGACCTCCAGAGATCTAAAAAATTATTGGTACCAATCTGAAAGTTCTATGCCCTCCATTCTTGAGTTCTAACTGATAATGTGATTTTGACCTTTTAGTTAATTGTGGTCTTGACCTTTGACCTTTACTCAAATGGATTATTGCATCTGATGCGCATCAGCGATATGTATATGCCCATGTAATTTCATGGTGATATCTCAAGTATTCATTGAGTTATACTGTAGTATGTTATGTCTCTGTTGGCACACACACACGGATTACAATAATCCCAACCAATGTTAGGCGAGATTAATAATAGCATAATAACCTATGAATTACTTTGATGTAATGCAAAAAAAAAACATTTATTATAAAAATGCTTACTTTTATAAACTAGCCAAACAAAAAAATATGTGAATAATCAGAAAGAAAATTACAAAATTTTTACCATATTATGCCTCACTTAACAGTAAAAGCCAAGAAAATTTATTAAAAATTTTAATTAGTTTTCTTTATACATTTCAGGTTATTCATATTTGTTCAAGTTATTCACATTGTACTGTTACAAGATAGTTTATGAATATAAATATTTTCAGAATATGTTATTTCATGCATTTAAAGACAAACATTTGAGCTTGACATTATTTTAATATAATATTTTGTATGTGGAACCTGAACTAAAATGAGTTCCACAGCCTTAAATGTGGGATTTTTCCACTATGCAAATTCATCCCAGGGGCTGGACTGGGCCCTGGGCTGCAAGTGTGACACCCCTGGTCTAAATGATAGGCAATCAAGACTATTCCAGCTTTTTTTTTTTTAAACCATTTTTAAACCATTTCTTCTTCACAGATGATGGTTTCTCACTATCTGTCCAGCTTTTAATAATGCATTGGACAGTTCTTAACCCAACTCCAGTAGCTTCATTAATCTATTTAAATGTTTTCTTTGCTTTATGTATGTCAATAAATTATCCCAAAACACAATAAACTCTTTTCTATGAATGCGAGATGCGTCTTGCAACATTATTGTCCAAGAAGCTACTCAGTTAGGGTTAAATAACCATGCAGTAATTATCCAATGGGAGGCATTTACTTATTAATTTAGTTAAATCCAGGTGATGCCTTTTCTTTGGCCCAGCAGTGATAAATAATAAAAAAATAAATAATAATTCCACATAGTTTCAGACTATGATATGAGGAAAATAAACGCCATTAGTGTCCATCATCAAGTGCAAACAACTCAACAAAAAAACTAAGCTAGGTGAATGAATCCCTGTAGGAAACACAGTAGTTAAGTCTGCAGAAAAAGATTCAAGGTCAAGGGAAAGGAGTAGAATAAAGATCCAATTTGAGATGACAGTTAAAAAATGGCAGCATGAATTCTACCTAATCTAAATATACCTGACGTGTTAATGAATATGTCATTTCATGATATGTCTATGGTACATCAGCTAGTAAGTAGATCTCACACTGTACATTACTTCCAGGCTTTCTTTAGTTGCTTCCATTCACTATAAAATATAAAACTACCATTGCAGCGTTTTGTCCTCTTTCATTTGGTACAGCTCAAACTAAACAGCATACTGTATATACAGCACAAGGTGGGCAAGAAAATGTATTTTTCCTAAAATAATACTTCATTTCCAAGCATTATTATCATCATCAAATGTGAGTACACGAAGTTAAAAAAAAAAAAAAAAATTCTGCAGGAGAAATCATCAGAGCTGGGGAAACTTTTCAGACTCTCTACATGAATTTTTAATCTATTTGACTTAGATGATGCCTAAAAAAGTTTGGGTGCTGCAGATAAACCTTTAATTGTAGAGAAAACCATGTATTTCATTCTTTGGCTCTTGGAAGTGACAGGGTGATTTTAGGTAGCAGTTGTGTACAGGAAAGAGGAAAATCAGCAATATGTGATAACAGTTGAGTATCACAGTGATGGTGTGAGGCACAATAGGTAAACAAATGTCATAGCCCCCACCAAACTGACACAAATGATCCTATTGGTAGCTGATGATGATACTTCTGCCCATGTATTTTGTCCTCATTCTGGGGGGTTTTTTTCTTGGTGTTTAGACAACATCCAGAAGGCTTAAAACAAAACCTAAAAGATACAAAAATCTGCACTGAACTAACTGCAACCATTAGAAATTGAAAAGGTCATTTAGTTAATTTTCATGCTGTTCACATTCATTTTGCATTAATTTGGTGAAGGTGGTGCCCAAAATAGCACAGGTACTACAACTCAACCTTTAAAGAAGGAAAATCCTGCTTCTTCATTTTGATTTTCTCACAGTTGTTTGCTATGTTTTAGAGGAATTTTTTTGTCATGTCACAGTAATAATGTGACATTATCACTGTGACATGATGGGTCGTCCAGTAACTGAAGGGTTGGTGGTTCGAATTCCGCTCTGTTCTAGTCTATCCATTGTGTCCTTGGGCAAGACACTTCACCCTCCTTCCCTCCAGTGCCACTCACACTGGTGTATGAATGTTTGGTGGTGGTCAAAGGGGCCATAGGCACAAAATGGCTGCCACGCTCCTGTCAGTCTGCCCCAGGGCAACTGTGGATACAAATGTAGTTTACTACCACCAGAGAGAGCATGTGAGAGTGAATGATTAATGGGTCACTAATGTGAAGCGCTTTGAGTGGCCAAAAAAAGCGCTATATAAATCCTATTCATGATTATTACTAGTGCTAAGCTGACTTGACTTCCCTAAAGAGCAGAAAGGGATGGACAATTACTCTCAAATTGTCCATCCACCTTAACTTGTAGTAAAAATGAAATTGTCTTGTCTTGTCATCTAAACCCGCTTTATCCTCACTAGGGTCATGGGGGTCACTGTGAGCTTAACCAGCTGCAATGGGCAAAGGCGGGGTACACCCTGTATGAGTCTCCAGTTCATCCCAGGGATGAACATATATAGACAAACACTCTCACATTCACACCTATGGACAATTTAGATTAACTGATGAACCTATCAGTGCATGTGTTTGGATGGTGGGACGGACACAGGGAGAACATGCAAACTCCATACAGAAAGATCTGGTCCTGGAATCGGACCAGGGACCCTCTTGGCTCTGACTTCCATCCTCTGTAAATGCATGGAGAGGGTGATCCAAGCTGGATCCATTTCAGTTTAACTTCAGGTCAAAAAGAGGAACTGATGATGAAATAATCTCACCTAACCCAGTTCCAGCAGAAGGTCCACACACTGGTCCACTATGCTGTGGATCTTCTGGGGAAACCCCAGACCTGTTGGAACCCCTGCAGATCCATGGTCTGGCTGTTGAGCAGGTGCTTTCCTTTAAGTATCCGAGGATGGAGATGGACACCACTTTGTCCTTTGGGTCACATGTGGAGTCTATTAATAATAAAAAAAAAGCCCAGCAGCGCCTCCACCTGCTCAGGAAGCTGAGGTCTTTGAACATCAATAACATTTTAACACTCACTCATTGAATCCATCCTCACCAAGAACATCTCCACCTGGTACAACCTCCTCACAATCAAACACAAAACTAAATTCTCCCAAATAGTAAATCATGCCAGTAAACTCATCCAAACAACTCAATCCCCTCTGTCTGGACTCTACAGTCGCTCAGTGATGAGGAAAGCCCCCCCCCCCTATCACTGAGGACCCCTCCCCTGCTCTCCATCACTCCTTCATGCTGCTGCCAACAGAACCCCCTGGCCAGGAAGAACATCCACTCTGCAATAGCTGCTCTCAACAACAACAAAATATTCGCAGTGTGTTTTCAGGGTTTTTAATTATTTCATGTGATTTTTATTGAATTTTTATTTATGTCTGTATTAATTCGTGGCACTGTGTTTTTAGTTGGGAGGAGTGTTTGTTTGTAGCAGCTGTGACAAAGGAAAATTTCAGGGGGGGGGGGGGTTCTATCTGTTAGCTATCTGTTCTGTTCTATTCTTGCTGTGAGGTGGTGCAGTGCTAACCACTGCACCAATGTGCCGCCCAAAAATAAAATAGTATGAAAATTTAAAAAAATAAAATAACTTTGACTAAAATTGTTATTAAAAAAATCCCTCAAAAAAAACTATTATTTGTAAGTTTTCTGTCAATCAAATGATGCCCATATGAATCAAATTTATTTAGGAATATGATGAGTCATTACACTCTATGCTTGGAAATTTTAAAGACAAATTCAATCTAATATAAAGTGTGGGCTTCTTGCAATGGAGTCCAAATATCCAAACCAGCAGTTCTGGCAGTACTAAAGCGTTGGGTGCCATCACAGTGCAGTGTGTTTGCAGTCTCCATTTAATTTGTTTGGGTGGAAGGATCTGGACGAGACATTGTGAATTTCATCTAGTAATACCTTCTGAATATGCTTTTGGAAAAGTAAATGGTGCATTAAAAATGTTCAACTGCCCTCATGTTTGTGTCCACATCTTCAGATATAACTGCACCCTGTTCCAAAACCAGGATATCATTTACCTCACTAGTTTTCCCATGTGTAAAAACACATGTCTGAAGTGGTGGCTTTAGTCCAGTAAAACATTTGTACTGTGTGTGATTGTCTTTGCTTGTACAGTTGAATGCATATAAGGCTATTATCTCTGAAAGACTTCAAAGCTGGTTGATAAATTAACTTTTATTATTTATTCCAGAGGGACATTGATTTGCAGTGTGGGCGCAAAATTTAACTATCACAATAAAAGCCTTGTGAAATGATGGAGCATGGACCAATCATACTAAACAAAACACCATATTGCATGTCCAAATGAAGAGGTGGGTTAAAACATCATCTTTATCTTTATCTTCATCAATTCATCTTTATATATGAATTCCCTTAAAAGCATTTTCTAGTCTTTGTTGTACAATGTTTAAAAAAAAAAAACATCTTTCCGACACGATTTGTGTTATTTTCCACAGATTTCTTACTATGACACTAATTCTTTTCAGACAAATATACATGAATACAAGTGTAAGTGCTATATCTTGAATATAAGGAAGTGCTGTGCATGTTTTTCCCCATGTCCCTTATTGCCACGTTCACTGTTTTATGTTCAGAAGCAGATCCAAGAGGACTTCAGGTGGCTTTGCTGTTGTAATCCTCATATTAGTGACACTTCATTTGAGCCCCTCTCACTAATCTCAGGTAGCGGTTACACTTAATGATTCTCCGGTGCCCTCATTCTGCTTAAGTAAATGGGAAAAGGGGAATGAGACAGACAAAGGGGCAGAGACACTTAGAAAAAAAAAAATGGAAAAGAGAGAGGGAGGGTGGCGAGAGAGAAGTGGTTCGCTTGATTCACTTTGCAGGGAAACAGTGCCATCTGTTGATACTGATGAAGCAGGACCAAATACAAAGACACAAGCACAAATTGAAGGACAACTTTTTACTCATGTGTGTATACCTGAAACACCCTTATCAATTTAAACAAAATCACAACTGAAGCTCATTTATTCTCAGGGCTTCTTTGTGGAAAAACAATTTGAGAGGAATATGTAGGAATCACATTCGTCAGCTATAATGGAGCAAAGAAGAAAAAAAGCTGCATATGGCAGAATGAAAATGAGCCACCAGTGAATCTTTTTTAATTGATCAGTCTCTTAGCAAAGCAAAGGCAGAGGGGAAGGAAAACAAACACTCTAGAAATGTTGATTTGGAACAGACACTTCAGAGAACAGATTAGACTATCTAATTATCATCTTTGCCTTCGGATGATGCCTTTGATGTGAATGTGACTGCGGAGTCTTTCCCTTCACTCTGTAAATAATGAGAATTCTAATTAAGGGATGGAATAATCGTGGGGCTTGTGGCCTTGGTTTGCTTGTTATTAGGGCCGCTTAAATCCTAGGGGATGGACGACGGGCATTTAGAAGGGCAATGTGGAGGGATGTTTGCTGTGTTTTTTTCAAGGAATTAAGAGTGTTGGCCGATTTACTGGCAGTCTGGCTTTTATGTTGTCAGTAGCTATGGAGAGGGATGTCAGTCATCTTAGTTATTGAATAAAAAGGATGTAGCTGCAGATTTTCAACAAGAAGATTATAGCTGTGTTTTCACTGTGACTGGATTTAGTCCAGGGTGATGGGAACTACATGTATTAGTATGTACTGCTCTGCCTAGCATTACCTCCATTTGTACATCTTATTAGTCCAAGCTTCAAATTTATGAATATGAAAGAATGCCAGCCCTAATGTGATGCATTTATTTATTTGGTGCATTAAGGTAATTTTTTGCTTGTTTTGCAATGGTTGAGTCATTATTAAAGTCAAAAAGAGTTATGTGTGTAATTAGGGTTTTTCCAAACAAGCAATTTTGAAATGATGGACTCAAATATTTTCAACATGTAATTTAACTATCATTGAGCTGTTTTTTTTCACCAGCCAAGGAGAGACTTTATCCTCTTGTTGAAAAGCTCTGTGATTTATTTACTCCCTGATGTCACATGATGAGGATGGTTGTTTAGGTCACAAGGCAGGTCACGACATAGTTAGTAGTGTCACATTTGTTAACTTAATGAACTAATGACTCAAACTTAATGAATTAAGCTGAAATCGATTAACCTTTTACCCTTATCGATACTCATGTGACATCGTCATGTGAAATACTCACACTGCGACAAATGCCTTGGTTACTTCGCAAGCCAGTGTGTAGTGAAAAACATGAACAGGATGAGAAAACAAGATTGTGGTGTGTAGTTTATTTTCAGCTAAAACATCTACTAATGGCACTGCACTAAAGCAGGGGTTCCCAAACCTTGTCAGCTTGAGGCTTAACAGAGAAAGTATCTCCCTGGGACCCAAACAAACAAACAAAAAAAAAAGATCATGTATTGTGGCATTTTTTATTTTTTTACTTTTCCTTTGTCAACAAAATGTTTGATCAGTCCAGACTCATGAGAAGAGAAATAGACTTTGCACACACCGTCTGAGCTTAACAGATCAATGTAGTTTTAGAAAAAAAATATATATAAATAAATAAATTCACTTCTTCTGATAGAAAAAGGAAAGTGAATTCACATGTCCTTTTTTATGTGTTCTACTCTTATAATTGGCAGCCCATTAAAAACAGGCCTTGACCTAAGTTTTTGAAAGGCAGATCTGAACAGATAGTAATGAAAACTATGTTTAGATAACAACAAAATATTTGGCTTTTGTGTTCATTCTCATGGTCTTTTATTCTGGGTTTATTCACATTCAATTTTCTCAAATTCAGAAAGCAGCGCAAACCTATGATGCCATCAGCATTTAGAGCCTGGAGCAGATCATTTGCATCACTTTACATTGTGGAAGCAAGAGTTTTTGCAGATCCATTGAATTTCTGACTTTCAACTAACATAAGCCTTATTCTGTGGTAATTATATGAGCATAGAAATATATTCCTGGCCTAATAATATTATCAATGATGTCTTTAAACGACTTAGAAATGTCAGCTGTTTTTCAGCTAAATCATTCACAACACTGGTGCAACTTCTCCTTGTTTATTTGTCGGCAAGTCACAGTGAAGTATAATGAAGAGGAATGCAGGTACCTAAATTAAATCTAATAGAAATTATTAAATTAGAATATATAGTCATAATATGAATTATTGTACATATTCATGGGAGGATAGATGTAGATTAATGAGAATTCATTATATTAAACACACACTGTCAAAACAGTTTTATATAAACAAAAAAAACCTGCTTTGTTTGTCCTTTTATTTAGATCTTAAATGGATAAATTAGATTTTCTTTAACAAGTATTTAGGATGCTTTGCTTACGGACAGATACAATTAATGGGCCAACCAATATTCTTATCAGCTCTGCGCTATGAAACTATAATCTGTATGCACAAAGTAGCATCTACTCCAAAGTCTTTTGAGGCTGCTCAGGACAGCTGTATTCTATGCTGGTTGATTATAAAAAACACACATCACACTGTTTTATTCATGACCGCATTGGTCACTGCTCATTGCACACAAGTGATCCACGCTCATGTGCGTTTCCATCCTTGACAAGTTCACTTTTCATGTTGCTCCATAGTTTTCCCATGCCATTTCTGAAGTCAAACCCAATTGTTTCTCTAGTGTGGCTCGAGTGTATAAACAGTATTGTATATTTAGATTCATTTTCACACCTTTAAATGAGCTCTGTCATTTATTAATAGCTAAAACCACAGGAACAGCTGCTTGAATAAACATTCATACAGCACATACATAAACAGCTATTGAAAAACGATGCGTGTTTTGTTTTTAATGGGGGAGGAAAAAAATGCATGAATTTGCATGAATGGATTTTTCATTCATTTTCGGAACCTCACTTCACAGGAGTCACTGAAGCGTACCCCAGCTACTAATGGGCAAAGGCGGGGTACACCCTGGACATGTCGCTCATCACAGAGGTGACATATTAAGACGAACAATCAGTCGTAAATACGGACAATTTAGATTATCCAATTAACCTATCAGCGCATGACTTTGGATGATGGGAGGAAGCTGGAGTACCCAGAGAGAATCCATTCAAACATAGAAACTCCACACAGAAAGGTCCCACCCCCATCGACTAGTGTTGGAGTTGAACCCAGGACTTTCTTACTGTGTCACTCCTACATTTTTACCGAGTGAAAATCAACACATTTGAAGATTACTTTCTTTTTAGAATAGAGTTTTTATAAATGTAATGAAATAGATATAGACGATATATATATATATATATATATATATATATATATATATAGAGAGAGAGAGAGAGAGAGAGAGAGAGAGAGAGAGAGAGAGAGAGAGAGAGAGAGAGAGACAAATGTAACATTTAAATACAGGGTTTAATTTGAAGGGGAGCAAGCCGAAGCGTGACTATGTTAAAAAATAATAATAATAAAAATAATATACATTTAAAAAATAATAAATGCAAGTTAATTTAGTGTTCATGTCTGATTTTGATATCTGTCTTGTTGATTTCTCTTATGAAATGACACAAAATATGTGTTTGTATACAGAGAAGGAGGGTACAGACTTCCATTCTACAGGCATTTGACTGTTAGCATTCCTTGCCTAGTACCTGTTGTTCGCTAGCACAGAAAAATGCAAAAATAACCAAGAAAGTTTACTGAGGTTTTTCAAACCATCTGGACAGGCAAATCACAAATGAGCTAATCTTGACAGCGGTGGCTATTTTTCAAGTACTTGTTGTATATGTTTGCCTTTGCCATTTTATCCGGGTACATGCCAGTCATTCACTGGCTTTAGTTATATTGTCTTTCTTGTCTATACAGTATTAAACAGGAATTTGTACTCTGTCCTGATTTGGTGTGACTAATGTTATTACAATAGTCCTACTTGTTCGCAAGTGCCTCCACCCACACCTTTTTTTTTCCTCACACCGGAGCCACTACTCCTCATTTGTAAAGTTCACACAGAAAACCAGAGGAATGAGGGACCTAGAAAAAGCCGGTCCGTCTGACATCAGATGGACTTTAGCATCATCCACGTGAGGTTAAACCTGTCCCCCATTGCAGCAAATTTGAAGTAGCATTAGCACATTAGAATCTACGAGAGAAGAATGAGCCACAGTAGCTGCTGCACAAACTTAAAAAAATGGTGGAACAAACTAGTTCATGTGCTCATGTTTTAAGAACAAGCAACGGCACGACACCTGGTTGGATGCTACTCTGGTAAAGGTAAACACATACCGAGAACCAGAGGGGAGGGGGAGTGTTCTTTCACGCATTCTGAGCCAATCAGAGACGCCTCGTCACCGCGTCATGGACATGTATGCGGAAGTATCATAAACTCTGTTGTTTGACCTCAAGTCATTTTTCTACCGTGAAAAAACAGCTGGAAACAAAGCACTCCAGAGGGTTTTTTTATTAACCATTAACCATTTAGACCTGCTTTAAATGCCTTTTGTTTTGTATATTTCATAGGAAGCTGTAATATTATTAAAAATAACATTACCAATTCACCTCAGTTTTTACCAACCGCTAGAGTTGTTTTTAATAAAGGTCCACATTCTGCAAATATATGGATTGCTAGTGGGAAGATGTAACACCAATGTTGCATAAACTATTATTTTATTTGGTGTTTTTCTATGTGGTGGTAGAAAACAATTTGGAAATCCACAATGAAGTGTCGACTGGAAGTGTTCATTTGGGCTCAGATGGGAACCGAAACAGCCACCACACATGAGCTGTCACTCTTATAGTCCTCTAAAATCCAGTGACAACTCATTCTCTCGGGCAGTTGTCACCTTTGAAGTGGCTCCTCATCAAGAGTGAATGTGTCCTCATGGAATGAAGGTTGTCGTTTACAATGGTTTTACTGCTTATTACTGAGTGGGAAGTCAGTGACACCTGTCAAAATTCAGGGTGAGGAGGTGGACAGCGCAATTCTGCAAGTACCTATGGGTGCATATCAACAATAGGCTGGACAGGACTAATAAAAAACATATTGTACCATCGGTATCGGGACACTAGTCTTCAAAACTATCATATCTATCAACGGTCGACAGCAGGCGGTGCTTTCTGCAAGGGAGAAAACTGTAAAGTGAAGAATCCAGACAGGATTTCAGCCCAATAGGAGGAAAGAAAAGTTCCATTGTCTGAGGCTGGACAACCTACAAAAGGCAGGAGAGACTGGCGACTTGCAAAGCCATCCTTAGTAGCACCTCCCACCCCCTTTGTGCTGGTATTCAGAGTCTGCTGCAGCATCTCAAGGGGCAACATGAACTTCTCTTGCTGCACATTTGTTCCACCCACCTTCAAACTGCTTCATTTCTAAATGTCAGTGTGGTCTCCGCAAAACGAGAAAGCAAGCTATCTCTACTTACCTGAGTTTCCCAGTTCTGCCAGATTGTTCTTTGTTTCAACACACACTTGACTCTTTTCTTTTAATATCATTTAGTGCATTTTTTTTCCCTTTTAGACATACATAATTCTGTGCTGTAGGGCTTTTGAGAGGCCTACAGTTGATCCATAATAACTCTGTGTTATAGAAGGTGAAGAATGTGGGATTTGTGAGGTTTTCTGCATATCTATATTCTGTCAGGCTTTCTCTGTTTTGGGCTTTGACAGACTTTTGGATGTGAATTTTAATTATCTTTAAAACTCCATAACAGCGTCTTAAAGGGATTTGCATATCTCTATTGTCTGTGTGATCTTTGCCCTTATTGTGTCTTGATATATGCAAACCAAAAGACGATTCCAATTATGAATTCTACTGATCTTTCAACCTATAACCTTAAAAATATATCATAAATATAAAACACTCTAGCATTAATCAGGATTATTCATAACAAAAACAACAGCACATGTGTATATATTGTCCCCAAAATGTCTTTGTAATGTATACGTTCCTATGTTAGATGTTAGATTATATTTGATGGATCAAGGGATTAATTAAAACTACAACTCTAACAATCATTAAAAATCTTTCCGACTGTTTCAAAATGACATCAAAAGCCTGTTTTGTGATGTTTCTGACCATCTGTCCTCTTATAAGCTAAAGACATTAACCTTTTCATACTCAGAATGGTGATAAACAAAGTCTTCATTGGGTTTGGGATTGTGGTAACAGTGAAATACCGCCATCCTAAAATCTACAACACCCTTCCGGTGCATTATATTTTATAGTGTTTACCAGCAGATCAGAACTGTGATTCTTTGAGGAAAGTGCAAACAGCACTGGTGCTGCTCCAGCGAAGGCCCATAACTCTACAAACCTTGTTTGTCAGCTCGATGTTATTGGTAAAAATATGAAAAGCTCTTGAAGGTCTTTTCTATTTCAAGCTGATACCAGTAACCAGGCTGATGAAAACATGGGTGGCTGTATGAAAGAGCTTAACATTTTGCTTTTGTAAATGTAATGGTATATGTAAATACAGGATTTAAAAAGATCTGACATGAGCCAATTTATATTGTAAATAGAAACCATCCTCAAAGGGAGGTGGTTGAGGACAGAGGCAAGTGTTTATCTGCCATTTTTAAACAAAATCAAATGAGGTTTCTTTCTTTATGCCTATACCTAAGAAGCATTGATCATAGTGTTGTCAAAACATAAATGTAATGGTTATGTATACAGCCCAAACATTTAAAAAGAAACATAGTCACATTTTTGTTGAACCAGCTTTAACTTTGATTACAGAACACATTCACTGTGGACAATACCACAACATTTATTTCCATTATTTTTGGACACTTAACATTGCTGAACCTATACTTGAATACTTGAATCAACCCCAGCTTATAACACTGCCCCCACTGGCTTCTACTGTAGGCACTAGGCATGATGGGTAACCACCTCCTCATTGCGTGCATCCATCACTCAATCCAAACGGTGTCCCTTCTATTATACTCATGGTTGTGCAACAAATAAGAAGCCCTGCATCAGTTAGAGATAACAAAGATATTAATGACTGCACTAATTACACTGAGCTACATGTAAAAAGTTTCTGAAATAAAAGTGATGAAACTTTACCAAGTGTGAGTTAGTGAAGTATGTGAAAAATGTTGTTTGACTGTAGTTTTCATGATATAGTTTTGCGTCAAACTTCTTAGAATTAATGAGAGAATTTAATGGTAACACTTTATAATACCTACACACAATTCACTATGTATTAACCATTTATTACCTGTTTGTTCATTAGATATTAACCATTTGTTACCTATTTGTTAATGTATATTCATATACAATTTATCATAAACAAATAATTTGTTCTTATTTTCTATGAACAAATGATATGATTAATTGTGTATTAGCAATACATTAATAAACATTAACAAACGGGTAACAAGTGGTTAGTACATCATGAACAAATCATTTACGCATGAATAACAAATGGTGGAATGAGTGTAGGTATTATAAAGTGTTACCAATTTATTTTACATAAAAGCAGTGTTTATTTCACAGTTCCCAGATATACTTCAGTGGGCCGTCTGTACATTTTTTTCTCGACAAATATGTAAAATTGGTTTATATTGACATATTTGGTGGACATTTCTACAATAAATGTATACATTTATAAAATATGTGTAACAACATTCATCATATAAACTGAAAACATCAGCTAAACATCAACAACTATTGCCATTTATTTTCCAATTCATCTAATGATGCTATCACAAAAGTAAGGAGGCAGGTCATTTAAAAAAAAATAATAAATGTAGATCAGTGTTATCCAATGGATGGTTCAGAAATATTAATTTACTTTGGTTAAATACATTTGAGGTTGTTTTTTTTTCCAGGATATTTATCATTTTTTATTCTTTCAACAGTATTTTGTGTCTGTAATTTTCATGCATGTACTATTTGTCATTTTCAGACTGCATAGGTATCGACCTGTGCTGTTGTTCAGGAATGAGGACATGTTGTCTCAAAGATGAGATTATGTTGTGGAGGAAGTTCTGTTGATTGTGTCTTTTAGCTGATTGCTGTATTTGCTGCAACTTGAAATTTTGTCAGTACAGTACAATATAAAGGCAGAAGTCTTGCCGTTTCTGTTGTGCTGCACTATACAAGGAGTGAGTGCAATTTCCGTAGCCCCCAGCATGATTCCCACATGGCCTTCCAGGCACACAGCTCTAAATGCGGCTCACCACCATGAACTAAGGTTCATTGCAGCCCCATTAATTTTACAGGGGAGTGATTTTTGATTGGAGACAATATTTTTGTCTAACCGCAAAGATGCGTGTTGCTGTGAATTTAAACTAAGAAGTAATTACATGATGTGGGAATTTGACACACATCATTACATCAGATTTGTATTATTAATTTCTTAAATATGTTTCTGATCATCTTCACATGTGCCTAAAAATAAGAACCTCTTTATTTCTATGGTCTGTAGCATTAAGTGTTCTTGCCCATTTTGTTGGAGGGGGGGGGGCTTTTTTTTAATGTATTTATATTAGGTGCTTTTATTTTAGACCTACTCCATCCCAGAAGGGGAGTCAATGATATTGTTTTTGGTTCTGTTTTCATTCTGTCTGTCTTTCTGTCTGTCTGTGTCTTTGATCAGCAACTTTACGCAACAACTACTTGACCAATTTCCAAGAAATTTCTGAAAAGATATGAGGTGGTCCAGAATAAATCCCAAGTTTGGTGAATGTAGGTCAAAGGTGAAAGTCACCAAAAAATTACTTTTTGCAATGATAAGAGATAGAGCCAATCAGGAATTTCCTTTCCATTCCTGTATACTCAGTTTTTCATATAGCTCTTTTTGCTCTCACTGTTGATGTGCATTTGACATCAGAACCTTGAAGGACAAATGTGAAGACTCTAGATCTAAGGTCAAGGTCAATGTCACAATAAAGGTCAAAATGTCATTTTGGATCTAACTTTTTAACTATTCATCTTGTAGACTTCCAGTCAGCCCCAAAAATCTCCATCTGCATCTCGACATTGACCCATTGCTGACCATACCTAAAAAAGTAAAATGGACTATAACAGAAAAGACAAGTGGAGACAGAGACTTAGCTATTATTATTGACAGATAATGGTGACAGAAACTGGCATCATGGCCTTTAACTTTAAGTTACCTTGAGAAGGCAAAGTCACATGATTTCATATGGCCATAACTCCAAAAAGAGTAGATATAAACACTCCATGACTATTACTGACCGATAGAGAACCAGGTATAACATGTGAGATTAGACAACTTTGTACCAAAATGTAAATGATGTAGAATTACAAAAAAAAAACATGACATATATTTTACAAAACCAAGGATATTAAAAATGGTGAGTGCTAGTACAGACTGGCGTTCGATCACTGTGGGACCAGAACATTTTTAAAAGGAACATTAAGTAATTTTAGCTGGAATTTTTAATTGCATTTAGAGACGGTGACTACATCCTTGATAGAATTAGCCATCAAACCCTCAAAAGATTCATCCATCTTTCTGTCAACCATCCTCTAGGACATCAGGACCATGATTGGATAAAAGGGGAAAAATGTTACCCACCCCGTTGTCATTACCAACCCAACACTGGCAGATCTATTTTTACTTCAAGTAATGAGGGAGGAAGTTGGTTAATTCTGCCTTGATCCTTCTTGAAAGCCTAGTGGGGGTTTCAGCCTCTGCAGAAAGGAAAACGGAAGTCTAATGGTTTCTTTAATGTGTAGTTTAAATATATCTTTCCTTAGTAAAACATTAAAGAAAAAGTGTAGATGAACAAGTGTGACTCTTGTCCTGTTTAGTTGGATGACATTTCATGTGATGGAAAGGTCACAGTAAGATGCTATATGAAGCTGTAGTAATAATTACTGAAGCTTTCTTTAAATGAACTATTGCATGATAGTTTTTTTTCCTTTCTTTGTGCAAAGCTAATGCCACTACAAACCCCCCCCCCCCCCATGAGATTTCCGAAAATGGTGAAAAATGTTGTTCCCAAAGTCCTATATGATGTCACCAAATATCTCAGTCATACTGTAATAAAAGAAATTGGTATTTGTTCAGTTTAGAGAGAGAGTTTCATAGTTTTAACAGAATAAAAAAATATATTTTTACATCAGAGTAACAAACTATTTGACGCCTCAACATAGATGCATTAATTATTATTATTTATTGTATGGTCATTGGCCACCGCACATGTGCACACCAGCCAAAAACAGGTGCTCACACAGTCATGGCTCAGGAAGTTATCTGATAACTGAAAGGTTGGTGGTTTGAATCCTGCTCTAGTCATGTGCTGTTATGTCTTTGGTCAGACACTTGTGCTGCTACTCACACTGGTGTATGAACGCTCAGTGGAATGTGTAAGTGAATGAATAATGGATCCACTGTACCCTATTTGAGTATGCATTTATAGAAAAGTAAAATATAAATCTAGCATATTATCATTTGCACTACAGATTGTTCTTTTAATTATTTATTGTTTGATTTTATTATTATAGTGTCAGAGGTTTTATATTATAATGTATAGGTTTTATAGTGTTGCACTGGATTTGTTGTATTAATATGTACAATGACAAAAAAGCATTCAATTCAATTTGGGGAAAATCTTTACTACAGAGGGTTGCTTTAAAATGTCAAATTATCTCAACATGTTCCTTTTTTTCCATTGCAGTAGCCTCCTAAACACATACAGAGGCAGAAAATACTCACAGTTAAGTATGTAACAACTGAGAATTTTCCCCAAATGTTTTATTTCTTTAGTTAAGCCAATTATGGGTCTTTAAAATGGTCCATTAATTTAGGCGTCCATTCAGTGCATTGACATTAAAGCTGTGAGTAATGTACCATATACCTGTCTATATTATGTATAGTTGAAATATAACTAGTGACAGAATGAAGAGCATCATTCATGTGTTCCTATGGTATTCGAGAAAAACTTAGTAAAAGGTTCCCCTCTTTTCTCTTCAGGAAGACATCAAATAAACAGGTGCTCACCGAGACCCCAAATCTGTAACTCAATAAAAACATACCCAAAAATAAACCCTGATACTGCACAAAATAGTCTCAGTTTTTATGATGGAAAAACTTTCAATGCTGAGGAATTACAACAGACATGTAACCAGATAATATGCATAATAAGTATATAATCATCATGGTATAAGTATATTTGCACATGCATAAATACATATATCTAATTATGAAATGTGATTAACTGTATTTGGTTGGAATTACACATTAAATAGGTGCTAATTAGAATACAGTGCATTTGTTTAGTGAATAGATTGTTTAAAATAATTATGCTCTAAGGCTGCATTATTCAATTTATTCACTGTACAAAGGATATTAGTTACCCATAATCCCTTGAATTAAAAGTGTATCTAAAAATGCTTTCCTACTTCTCCACATATGCATTTATCCATGATCATTCAAGTAGCAGGTTTGGTTAATACTGAGTGTATTTAGTTTTTTACCTTCTATATTTTCCCTCATTTCTTGTTTTAAAATGCACATCCTAGTGCCAAATTTGTTATCAGCAACAAGGCTACAAAATGTACCTTATAATATACTAAATGAAAACAAACTGTTCTGTTATGGAAAATAAAATGTAGCTGAATTAATTTATCTTTTCTGATTTTCACTCTAACTTGATATGATGGCATGGCAGATAGTGGGAAGTGGAAGATAAATTGTCAAGAGGAAATTGGTTCTACATACCTTTAGCTACCAGTAATATGACTAATCTGTGTCTTTTGGGCAGATGACCATGGATCATTGTTATTTGTTTATTCATGAACTGGGTATTGTAGATGAAACTTAGCACTGACACTAACTCTGGCATATTTACATGTTTATACTGAAATGAAAAGTATGAATGTATTCATTAATATGCATTGTGTAAGTAAAGATATATAATGATAACAAGCTGCTACACTGAATAATAACTGATTGTTCTGAATATAACAGAGGCAAGGTCTTTCAGATTTCATTACATTTTTTTAGAAATGTTACATACTATAATTTTCAGTATAACAAACCGTTAACTTTTCACATCAGTTCAACCGTCATCACTGATATTTAGTTAGGAAAGGAAAGGAAAGGAAAGGAAAGGAAAGGAAAGGAAAGGAAAGGAAAGGAAAGGAAAGGAAAGGAAAGGAAAGGAAAGGAAAGGAAAGGAAAGGAAAGGAAAGGAAAGGAAAGGAAAGGAAAGGAAAGGAAAGGAAAGAAAAGAAAAGAAAAGAAAAGAAAAGAAAAGAAAAGAAAAGAAAAGAAAAGAAAAGAAAAGAAAAGAAAAGAAAAGAAAAGAAAAGAAAAGAAAAGAAAAGAAAAGAAAGATAGTGGTTCATATGTAACAAAAGTGTGTCAACAGATTTGTGTAAAAGCTACCAATTAGCCCCAAAATAAAATGCAGATTTGCTGCTGATAATGTGAGCAGTGTGGATGGTATATGGTGAGAAACTGTTCACGTATCTGGAAAATGGGGTCATAGGGCCACCAAAGTTATTTCAGTATATCCTCAGGGGAGTGCAATGCTAGGACGAAATTACAAGGCAATCCACACATCACTCGACATCAAATCTGCTCACCTGCTGGTGGCGCTATAGAAAAAACAGTCATTTATATTCTTCCTCTGGCAATTATGCAAGTCTGGAGAAAAAAAATTCATGGGGGGATGTCAACAGCTTCCAAGACATTTCGATAAAGTAGACTAACTAACCACGGTACCATACCAAGAGCCCCATCACTAGCACTGCTAAACAGCACATGTATAAATCCATTGGTATGAATGACTTTCCCTCCATACATTACTAATTACACGCCTTAGTATTTATATGCAACATGAAGAGAAAACGCTACAGAGCGATAGAACTGAGGCCAGAAAGACAAACTGAGAAGCATGATGCATGGTGTTTCCACCCTGCAGGGTGCTAAAGCATATCAGAGGTTGGCTAGACTGCATCGGGCAGCTGCTGTGGCATAGAGATGTGCCACCCTGCCAGACACACAGATGTAGAGTAATGAGTCATTGTGTACTGGAATTCTGTCAAATGCCTGCTCCCCCCTCCATGGTCCTGTTCTGTCTCCGCTCTCTCGCCTTCTCCTACTTTCTCTACCTCTGTTTTTGTACTTTTTGTTTGTATTCTGTGTCTCTTCAGTTTATCTGAAACCTATTTTAATCTGTGTCTTCTGTGCGTATCCTCACCCGCTCTGTTTCCACTTAAAGAATGTCACAGACATGGTGTTCAGAAGAGAACATGACTCTCAGTTGTAACCACAACGTACAAAATAAAGTTTAATAAGGTCAGATTACACAAAACAGCAGAAAGGGCAAAATTTGTAAAGGTCACAGGCAGGGGTAGAGAGGTCTCAGTATGCAAGTCAGTGGGGGGGGGATTATATGACAATGGGTAGCAAAAACATTCATTCAAAAAATTCAAAGTCACTGAATATGCAGCATTTGTTTTTTTTAGTTTATCGTTTACACCTAAAAGCACTGAAGAAATCATGAAGCAAAGTGTCAGTTTCCAATTGAGTTAAGTTTTAACATGTTAATTCACTCTGTTCTTTTTGTTTAACTCTGCAAATAAGGTTATTGGCTTTCTTACAGTTTGTCTGTCTGTCATTGCCATAAAAATAGTGGAAATCTACCAGTTGGTAAATTTTCATTCATCTTAGTGGAATGATGAGGCATGAGCCAAAGAGGAATCAGTTAAATGTCGAGGTCCTTGGTTGAATTATCTAAAATGTGACTTAGTTATACGAGTGCTTACTTTAAACAGAGTAATATCACTGAAAAAGATGGTCTGGCAGCCAAAGACTTACATGTTTACAACAAAAGAGACACTGGACTGACACAAAAAAATGTTAAAGGAGTCATTTTATCGTTATTTCATTAATATTGTTGTGTTCTTCATTGTTATTGAATCATTGTGTGTTGGTTCTATTTTTTTTAAAGTCAGGGTTGCTTCGTTTCCAGCTGTTTTTGGAGGGTAGAAAAATGACTTGAGGTCCAACAACAGAATTTACTAGTACTTCCTCATATATATCCATGATGTGGTAATGCGTAAAGGAACCCCCCCCCCACTCTGTGTGTGTTTACCATCCTAGAGTACCAAACTTGCAGAAACAAAAGATGCTTTTTTTCCACAGAGAGCACATGAACCACTTTGCTCCACCATTTTCTTCCAACTTTGTGCAGCAGCTACTGTGGCGCCATCTTCTCTCGTAGATGCTAATGCTAAGGCTACTTCAGAATCGCTGCAATGTGGGATGGGCTTAACCCCACGTGGGTGACGGCAATGTCCACATGACGTGCAGTGGACAGGCTTTTTCTGAGTGGCTTGTTTCTCTGTGTTGTTTTCTATAAATGGTAAATACAGCCAGTTGGGGTGACACACCACTTTCAAAGGCAACATGTGCTAGTAACTCAGGGTGACCCATCAGATTCCAAAAGGAGCGTGGAAAAGTGCTTTTCAGCGGAATGACACCTTTAAGAACTCTAGATGCTGCAAATATAATCACCAATACAAGACAGGGGAGAGGCTGGAAACTATTTGAACACATAAATGCTGAACTAATACACTGTATAAGTGTTTAAGTAAGTGTTTATCTAATGTCATAATCCATAAAACTTGACTTTACCTGAGTATTAAGTAGTAAATATGTGATTATATCTCCCAGGAGACACAAAATAATCAAAAGCTATTGAATAAGGAAGAGAAAATCAATGCTAATCCTTTGTGTGAGTTTCATTTGAAGACTAACATCTACAGTGCAAATTATTCAATCATACACTGTTCAGTTCAGAGAGTTACAAGATACAAATGACCTTTAACAAGTTTATTCAAGATTAAAAGTGGGACAACACTAACTGTAGGAAACTTATAGCCTAGGATCTAGACTGTCCCCAGTGGCCGCAAATGGTATTTGCTACGGGGGAAAGTCTAGAAAGTCTAGGCCCCAATCATTCACTCTCACATTCTCCCTCTGGTGGTGATTTGTAGCCACAGCTACATTGGGGCAGATTGATAGAAGCATGGCTGCCATTTTGTCTGACCTCCACCAAACTTTCATACGCCAATGTGAGTGGCACTGGAGGCTGGAGGGTGCAGTGTCTTGTCCAAGGACACAACAGCCTGACAAGAGCAGGATGCGAACCACCAACCCTTCTTTTATTGGACAACCTGCTTTACCAGCTGAACCATGCCACCCTGCAGCATTGTTAATCAAACCATTTCCCTGAGACTACAATACCATGTGTGACCCCTGTGTCAACATGGTATCGTAGTCTCTTTAGTCACGTTTTATGGGAATATGCACAGAAACGAGCATTGACAGTTTGCAGACACAAACACATTCATGAAGGCACATTCAAAGGCTGGCACATGTACAGTATTCAGTTTGTTATTTTGCATCTGAGCTGTCTGAGCTACAGAAGTGATTCAAGTGTTTTGCTTTATATTTACATAATAAAAACTGCAGAGTAAAAACCTTCAACTTGAGTGTCTTTCATTTTAGCAATCATATGCATGCACAGAGCTCTCCAGAATCACTAACTTTTATTGAATCTACCACTTGTTTTTGTTCGTCTTGTATTTTGAGTGTATTATACCATCCACTGAAACGTCTGTCAAAATAGGCAAAAGAAATGTAACTATTTTTGCACTAATACCTGAATCCTAAAATCCTACTCATTATAATGGTGTGACTAAACGATGATCACAGAAGTATTAGTATGAATATTCTGAGGTTCTCACAAGTTACATCATACACATGAAGCAAGTACATGTGCAGAAATTGCTGTGTATAGTGTTCATAGTTCTATTCTGTTTATAGTTAGATGTCTTATTATTATTGATTGTTAACACTCTAGGAGCAAAACTATTGGTTGAACTCTCCAGTAAAACAGAATAGATCTTGTTACATTTTGGAAACATTAGGTCAAGCTTCAAATATTGTATGACTTTTTTATTGTCGTCTCCCCAATTTACTTATAATGGGAAAAATGTCACATGTCTGTAGCAGCAAAACTATTGGTTTAATTCATACCAAATTGGGTCTATAGACTACCAGTGACCCAGAATAGATGTCATTTCATTTTGTGAAAAATAGGTCAAAGTTCAAATTATTAATGAATTAATTAAAACTTTTTTCTTCTCCCATTTATTTATAATGGTCGAAATTTCACATGTCTTTAAAAATATTAATTTAGTTTAAATTTACTTCAGACACGATACATATATAGAGGAAATTGATACGCTGACATCAGCACATGCATGTCAATGGTGACATCAGTTGGATCGATACCAAAACAATATGTGCAAGGGGTGGAGTTTGTTATGACTGCAAACACGGTTGGCACTAGGTCATAGACGGGATCGGGACGGAGGTAATCCCGTCGATACGCTTCAGAATGATTTTTCTATCTATTTAGCTTCATTTACTGGATTTTAAAACAGCCAAAAGTGAATAAATGATGTATTCTATCAATAAAAAGCCCAGCATTAACAGTAATTGGAAAATAAACTGTGATTGCATCATAACAAGAATGAAAAATGACTCTAGGGCTAATATAGTAGATAGAACATAATGACACTGATATTATGATCAAAACAAAACTTTTGTCTCTTGTCTTGTAAGCCTACATTATAGAATATATTACTTTTGACAAATACTCAGTAGCCGCTATGTTGGATTCTGTTATTTCCGTCCCAATTCTGTCTACGACCTAGTGCCCACCCTGCCAACATTTGTTCTATTATGTTTATAGTTGTTTATTGTTTTCTATTTTTTTCTATGGTGTCCATTGTGGGGCCTTCAAGTTTTATAATTTCAGTTTTCTGTATGCCATTTACATATGATAAAACAGACAATGAAGCTGACCTTGGCTACATACAGCACACAGTAGTAACTTCATTAACCAGATCAGTCAGAATTGAACAGGAATTAAAGGGTTGTGTTCTGCATCTTTTACACTCTGATTCTTGTATTCTTTTTTTAAATTGGAAAAAAACAAAAAAACAAAAAAGCTTCAGTCTTGTTTGATTAATGTTGTTGACTATAATTGTATTGTATGTAATTGTTATGTAAAGTTTTTTCATCACTTTGTAACTCTAAAGATAGTTAAGTGAAGGCCTGAAAGACCAACACAGATGTTGAAACAGTAATTATTTCAAAATAAACTGTTTTATTTTCTAATACAAATGGTGTATGAATTACAAAATAAACAAATAGTTATCATTTGCACTGGCTATGAATCAAATTTGTTCATTTCTTTTGGCATTAGCAGTCATTTCCCATTAAGATGTAAACAGCCACCGATGGCTAAAAGCATTAAAATGTTAAACATGACAGTAGTTGTAGATGCATATTTTTAATGATATGCATAATATGATCATATATAAAATATGCTATATTTTTGCTGAAAAAGAAACACTTTCTGCACTTAAGACAAATTAACTTTAAATTTATTACATAAATAAGTAAATTACACTATAGGAAACTACCATCAATGCAAACTGTAAAATGTAGAACATAATTTTGTAATAAATGGTGATAGATTGCTGAGGAAAGGTAAAATCAAGTTGAAAGTTGTATTTAATAAAGACCTAATACTCATATTTATAGGACAATGAATGCAAATGCTTAAGTTAATACATGTACACAAGTAAGGAAAACATATCATATTATACTGTTATTATCTTATTATTATAATAATAAGAATTAGTTGTAGTACATCACGTTTCATATAAAAGTTGTAGCCCAAAGTGCTTTACATCAGTTAAAATTTACAAGAAATAAAGTAGAATTTTCATAAAAAGGCTTAAGATAGACAGACAGATAGATTTATTAAAATACTTGATACCCAATTATAATTTTAAGGTTAATCATCGTTTGCGAATTAAAGCCATCTGATTGAATTTAGGTACGAGGTTTTCATGACAGCAAGCAAAATTCCATGCTGTCTTGGAAAAAATGTTCAAAATAAATTGAAATTGCAGTACATCGACTACGTGGAACATGTATTAGGCTCTACAGCTCTTCCCATCACCACAGCAGTTTTCGTTGGAGTTGCAGCACAAGACCGCAGCCACATGTTCCAAACTCACAGACAATACAATGTGTTATCACTGGCTACAGTGTCATCCGCTGGCTGGCTCGGCTGATGTGTGGACCCAGTACGCCTGGATGTGGAGGAGAGATAGGGCAGTCTGATAGAGCCTGGGGCTAAAGAAGAGCATTGTGTGTTGCAAAACCACAGACCCACAGTGTTGTCAGTTATGCATCAGAGAACTGGATGCGTTTTCTTAAATCGCCCAATTTCAGTTACCCAATTCCCTCACTGTCTCTCATATCCTGCCAGTTTCTGTATTCAGTCAAACATGCAAAACTATGTGTGTGGGCTTAAATAGCATAGACTGGTGCTTGCTGTCCTACATCCTAATGACTAGGACTGCATGTTTGTGCGTTGTTTTTTTTTTCTTCCAGGCTTGTTCTAGTGAACGGGTGGAGCTAATGGACTGGCGGATGGAGGAATATAACAATGGCTGATTGCCGGTAAGGAGCCAAAAGAATAAAGTTGGAGACTGTGTGACACGGGAAAGATATTAAGAGTGCAATAAGTCAGGGATGAAATGGAGAAAGATGAAAAGGGCTTCATTGATTAGATCACCCAGCAACCCATAGAACGAGAGACTAAGAGCGGAAATGGCCCAGAGATCTTAGCTGAACAGTATTCTTTTAGGCAGGCACAAGCTAATCATCACAGAGTGTGACTGACTTTGACTTATAACCCTTTTTATTGTACCAAAATTGATCACATTATCTCCATCCTTCTCCGTACATTTATCTCTGGTGAATGTACTGTAGTTGTCCAAGGCACATAATGGACAGATTAGGAGAAAACCTCAGTTCTGGCAACACTCAATATTTCCCCATTAGCCCTGTGGCCTCTGGGATTAGACCTTTGCCACACATTAAAGATGTCAATACTGCTAATATTGTTTTTGGAGGTCCTCCACCTTCTTAGAGATGCAGCTTGTGTAACCAGATCCATTTGATAAGATCTATTGAACAGCTCTGAAACTTGCCGAAGGAGACCTATAGATCTTATCTGCTATTTGAAAACCAAATGGTGTGGAACAGAAGAGCCAGAGTATGTATGTATGTATATATATATATATATATATATATATATATATATATATATATATATATATATATATATATATATATATATATATATATATATATATATATATATACACACACACACATATATATACTCTGGCTCTTCTGTTCCACTCAAAGTCACTGTATAGAGATACTTAAAATCATATTACCTTAATTTACATACTATATTGAAATATAGATATAATGAATAAACCATTGCACTTACAGTTAATTTGGCATAAATGTACCATTTGGTTATATCTATTTTACAGTACAGTTGTACAGAGAAAAAAAAAGAAAGAAAGAAAGAAAAAAGTAATGGGGTCTTTTCAACACAAGAGGGCACCATTGTACTGCCTCAAAAGGGGATAACTAGTAGTTTGGGCCATAGACCAGTTGTAACCTATTACTCATTCAGTAGACATTGAAAGAAAGATAAATCAGTGTATGAAAGTATGTTTAAATCTAATATGTATGTGCCTTTGGATAATGTCCAACAAAAACAACCTTCTAGCTTCAGAAAGATAGATGAATTAATGAATGGATACTTACTTTAACCAACCACTGAGCTATTAGTAAATCTACTGTTCACTTTCAACCGTACTTTGACACCAGTAGAGACATGGTAAGACTGCAGGACAAAAGGGATATTTATTAACCATTAATGAATGACAAGTATATTAGTTTAAAATGTTGTATTATGACTAACTGTGGACTGAAACAAATGCCTGAGCACTAGCCTGTATAAAATTTCAGTGGTAAATGAAAACATATACTCCTGCATGTGTGAGGATCTCCTCTCAGTGCATCTATGCTGAGGTCATATCCATTGGGATGGCCTGGTGGTGTGTGGACAGGATGAGGAATAGAGCCCTACTTTCTGAGTTAGATAAATACCTCCATCCGCCTTACTAGAGCATTCACCAGGGACAACACAAAGACCAAAATCAGCAATACATAAGCATCAATAATTAAGCAGCCACACACAGAGTGAGATGGTGAAGGGAGGGCTTGGTCCTGGACGGTACAGAAGGTTGGCTCTGAAGTGATCCTAATCGCTACTAATGTCTGAAGCTTGTCACAGTGGACAAAGTGAACCAGGGTGTTTTGTTCTAACTAAATAAAACAGCTGTATACTAGAATACATGTACATCCTATTGTTGTATTTTCTCTATGTTTATTTCCCTCGTCCCTACTTCCGTCTGCTGCTACTTTGCATGGATTAGACTCGTTGACGTATTGGGTCAAACCTATCCTATGAACATTTACACCCCATGACCCAACCTGGCACAGCCTGCATCTTATTTATTTATGGGAGCCACTATCAGTGCAACGCTGAACAAAACAACAGTGATGTCATTGCTTTCATTTCTTTCAGTGTGTTGACTGAGTTGTAAAGTCTATTTGGCCAACAGCAACGGCGGCCGGGGCTGTTAACGTAATGAAATTTTAGCCCACGATTAAATGTCATGCAGATAATTGTGATTAACAGTTTAATTGTCGATTTCTATTCATTTCATGCCACTAGCATCATTTAAAGACAACAATTGTTTGTTTGTGTACATACAGCACCGCAAATGACAAGTATTTCTATTTGCCTTTTAGACTTTGTAGAGACAACTTGCACAGATGTGACATGAATAAATAAATAAATATGCTGAAATTTACGGAAATATCCAAAGAAGGCGCTGATAATGATGAGTAGCAGCTCCAAATGAAGGGAACACAGTGAGATAACATCACGAAAGTGGAGCAATGACATCTCAGATAATGGACAGTGGTGAGGTAATAGTGATGAAATATGACATTTCTGTTATTTTGATGCAGCTGTTTCTACACAAGTGAATGGACACAGTTTACCACAATGATGCAAAGCAATTGTAGTAATGAAGTCATTTTCACAAGCTAAAACTAACTTGAATAAGCATCTGCAAATTGTTCAAAGTGCCTTTCGAAATCCCAGTAAAAATAATCCACTTCTTTATTTTTTGGGTTCGATTATTAGTGTATTTGTATCCCTTTTGATCAACACACACTCGTGGTGTTGTTGTGTTGGGTCCTCTATCAGGATTCAGTCTGCAGGCAGTTTTATTTTGGAAGGAAAAGGGGTTTTGGTGTTATGTTCCTGTAGGGGCTCTGGGACAAGTGGAGGTCTAGGATTTCTACCAGTGTCACTTTGTCCTTGTGGACTTTCTTTCCCTGCCTCATTTTTTTTTTTTTCACCTTATCTTTTGTACGTCTCAATTGCCAGCCAGCAGGAATGACTTCTGTGGACTGCGTGGAAGGTAAGTTAATGTCCTGAGTTTCCCCTCTTGTTATTTATGAAGGAGCCACTAGGGGGAGAGGTAGAGCTGACACAGGAGATATGAAACAAAGTGAAGAGAGGGGGGGGGGTGTGAGAAATGTATAGAAAGGAAGAAGTTGAACCAGACAAGGAGGTAGACGCATAACTGAGAATGAGAGCCTGTCTAAGAGAGAAAGAGAGAGAGACAGGGAGACCTGATAGAGCAGCCAGGGAGAGAAGAAGATAAACAAGAGGATGGTAGTAGAAAATATAGAAAGACAGGTGCAACAAGGGACAGAGAATGAGGGAGAAAAAAAATGTTTGTCTGTAGTTTTTTTGGTGTGTGTGTGTGTTTGCTTCTGCAAGAGAGTAACCTGTCTGCCCGCCTCAGTCATCTTTGGCATCTCGCTCAGCAGTGTATTTCCATTCATGGGGCATGGAGAGAGCAGTGACCTAAGGGAGACCCTGTAATTATCCTCTGTGTCTGTGACAGGCCTGGATAATCAGTCTCACTGGGAATACTGGCAGAGATCTGTGGACGAGTGATTCTGAAAGACCTAATCCTCAATGAAGCACACTCAGAGCTCTCACACTAGTAACTGGAGTGCTCTCACAAGACAGCTTTTTGACACAATCACAGGTCATTGTGTGGTGATTCACGCCTCTCCGTCTGTGTGTGAAAGCCCTCTTCTGTCCCAGTTTATTGTTTATTTTTTAGTATTTACATTGCAGATCCCATGCCATTTCAATTTGTCTTTTTGTCATTTAAACTTCATCTAACATGATTCAGATGTAAAGTTGAAGAACAAAGCTAAAAAAAAAAAAAAATCTGTTATATATTTATATCAGAGGTTGTAAAAAATTATATTTGAAACAATTAATACAACATAAATCCTGCCTTTAAACCATATGTGTACACTTATTTTTATCCATCTACCTTTGGACTCTTAAACCTTTAAGCACTAAAGATACAACTGATGCTCTATATTAAAATGTATTATTAATAATAATAATAATAATAATCTTGTCAACATTATTTTTGAAGTTATTTCCTATTTTCTTAATTTAATCGGTCATGACACTACCTTACAACACAATACCACATTTATTTGTCAAGGTTCGTTAGGATGCTTTAGATCTAAATTGCCACATTTTTCATAGCTGTGATAAGTAAATAATAAGCCTCATGTCACATTACAGTCAACGTTGGGGCATCAGGTAAAAAGCAGGAAAGTAAAGGTTAACATGCACACTTATGTGCTTTGAAGTACAGAAACACACATCAGAATGTGCACACACAAACACAATGGTTCAACATCTCATCAATTTTTCAAAGAGGCTTCAGAAAGAAGTCAGTGATTTGGCACATCTACGAAAACACATACCAGCATAAAATACACACATGTAAGTACGAATACACACGGAGATCTTTAAAGGATTAATTAATTTGGCAAACAAATCTTTACAGTTTAATTTAAATTTTTTTTTTTTTTTTGCATAGCACGTGCAACAGGAGATGGCTCCGGATATTTTAGGTCAAACTTAGGAGAGACATAGCTATGTGGATATGTACAGTGGTTAAAATGTGTTATGGCAGGGATGCTTGTGCAACTCTGCCATACAAGATGAAGTGAGCAGCATTTCCCACAGGGGGCCCGGGAATCAATTACCACTCTCCCGAGGCAGTGGATTGGCTACAAGGGAATGACAACATGCCAGGCAGACACACGGTCAGGCTGTCATCATTTGATTTACACATAATCACCTCCTAATTGTATCACATTGGGCTGCAGGTACATGTAATTTAGAATAGAGTGTGAATTCACAGGGGTTTTGGCAGGCCGATCTACTGTGTCCGTCTGGTAATGAAGGAGAACCCATTGCTTTAATGTAGTTGGCCCCTTCTCGCCCTGTGTTGCTAACTGTGCACAGCGATGGAGGCTTGGGAACCACACTTCTGTGCATTGGCAGTTTGATGGACAGCTGACATGACTAACTCTGGAGTTGCCAGTCAGTCCAGAACTTAAAGTAGCCCCAATGCAAGTGTCTTCGATCAAAACAAAAAAAAAAAAAAAGCAAAAAAAAATAATACTTCAAAGCATTTCTCAGTCTTCCCATATAGTTTTGTTGTCTTCTCACTCTCAAAATGATCAGCTCCATATTGCAACAGTATCCTCTGGACACTGGAAAAGTTCAAGAGAAGCAACTTGCATCACTGGTATCATGTGTGCAAAGTTTACAATAAGAGCAAAAAGGCTGTTCAAGTTTATACTTCTGCACAATGCTGCAAGAATATAGAGTTACCTAAATTATTTATATAATTATGTGACACTAAGAGCTTTTACACCAGGTAAGACAGAATGAATTATATGAGCCTCATGAGGTCAAATAATTAAAAATACTTTAAAGATTATCTAAAGTCGCTTCTATGATGTCAGAGGGAAGGCATCAGACTCCCTGGAGCATCCAAAGGCAGACGGACTTAAAAGAGTCTCATGACTGGTGGGTTAATCCACAACATTATGGTCATCAATCAATATATATTTTTGCTCTTTTATAACAATATCCATCTATCAAGTCAGACTTACTCACTCTGCCAAAGACCTTTTAAGATGTCAACAGGAAAAAGGGGGATTCTGTTTAATATTCATATCTGGAAACATTTATATATATCAGTTCAATGTATTTTATAGCCTTACCCAGAATTCTGAAGAACAACATTCTGTAAGTGCCAGACAAATTGGAAACAGGGGAATTAAATGCAACAATAGTGAATTAGCTTCTGGCATCTAAGTGAAGTAAAGGTGAAATTGTTAAGAATTAATACATAGCAGTGTTTTGTTTTTTTTTTTATCTTGAATTGACATTTAAAGGAAAAGTATATTCATAGTTAACATAACCAAAGTTCAGTTTAATAATGTTGTTTATTTACAAACTGTGATTCAGTCACTTTACCAAAAGTCAAAGCAGCTATTTTCTTTGGCTTTTCTATAATGAACGCATGCATTAGGATGAAGATTCTGATATTTTAAAAGTGTTTACAGGCAGACTTAGATCACACTGTATATATCCATTAAAAGCCTGAGAATACATGTTTTGCCAAAAGCATCATTTTTTGTGTTTTTTTTTTCACACTGAACATTAGGCCTTTTTATTCGGAGCAATGGTTATTATACTTCAAAGACACATTTTAAGCAAAGTCAAATATTATATACAATATTACTCATTTATATTGTTCAACTTGAAGCCATTATTTACTCCAGGCATTAAGTTATTTACTTATTTTGATGCTTGGATAAGAACAAAAGTTAATATATAAAAACATATTATGGACACTTTATTTATTATGGACACTTATGAACGCCAACGAGCGTCTTATGTACATATTCTTTCAGATTTGTATTTTATCTTTTGTTTACTTTACACTTTAAATGCAGAGACTGGAATGTCCAACCCAATTTCGTTGTGAAATGAATGACAATAAAGCCTATTCTATTCTTCTATTCTAACACATAGGATTAGAAAGACAATAATTGACTCCTATGTATTTCTGCTGCAGGATTAGGAGAAAAGATATTCAGCATTATATAGTATAGATTCCCCTCAATATGGTGAGAACTTAAAGGGAGTTTAATGTGTTTCTATCTGTAATTAATTTTGATTTTAGAAATAGAACTCTGTTTTATCTAATATATAAAATGAATATGTTATCATAAATTATTTTTGATATTTAAAAAGAACATTATTCAGTTTGTTGCTTTTTTTACATTTAAAATAAAACACAGATTTAAAGCCTCTACGCTTATTCCAACCAAATATCCTCCAACAAACACACACATACACACAGGCAGAGTACAAGCAGTACACAAAGAAAACAGGAAGTCAGGGCATCCAGTGGCAGCTTGAAAGCCAAAGGCCACAGCAGCTACAGGTGCACCTCATTCTTTACTGCCTGACTGAGATGGATCTCAGCAATTTCTGGTGCTAGCGTTGCACTAAGTCGAATCTAAATAATTCAAGACTTGGAACGATTTTCAAATTGCTTTTATTTTGAACAGAATACAAAACAGACAATGAAAAAAAAAAAAAAAAAAACAACCTCTTTTCCCCCTTTTTCTCTGAGCATAGAAAGATTTCCTTGTCAGGGAAAAGCATGGGAAAACACAGCATGGTAAATGATTTCATACATCTCTGCTCATTTCTGTAATATACTACACCACTGTAGAGTCAAGCCTTCACAGAATGCAGTGCCATTTTTTTTAAAGCTGTGCTTTTATTGCAGCTGTTGTTCTTTTTTTTTCAGTTTCAAAGAACGAAGGCGCAGTTTCGACATTAGTCAGCATTTGTACAGTCCATAGCTATAACTTCTAAAGAAGAAATTTACAAAGCAAGCTGTTTCATTCACACACACACACACACACACACTTAACGACTCTCCTCCACTCTGCTCTCTTTGTCCTGTGTTTTTTGCAAAGTAAACAAACATTATTTCCAGTGATTCCTCACACTCCCCCCTCCATCCCAGTGCCTCTGTAGTGTGCTTGAGCTTGAGATTGAGCTTGAGCTTGAATTTGAGTTTGAGTTTGAGCCCGCCTCAGTGCGCTTGTCAGAGAAGCTGCTTTAATCGCTCAGTGCCGGCATGTGATGTTCAAGGCCCGCTCCTCCTCCCAGCCATCTCCTCTCTTTATCTGTCAATCATGGGAGCTTGAAAAAATAAAGCCCCGATGCCTTTATTTCAAGAGGTGCCTGATCAATATCATCAATCCATCCAACCTCTCCTACCTACACCCCCCCACCCCTACATGTTCTTTCTCTTCATCTCTACCCCGTCGTTCCCTTTCTTTACCTCCCTCTCTTGCTCTCCCTCCCTCTCTCTCTCTCTCTCTCTCTCTCTCTCTCTCTCAGTTGCTGCAGCTGTATCCATTTCCTCCTGGCAAAAAGGGACTTTATGAATAAATGATACTGAATTGCTGAAGGTTCAGATACTAAATAATGAATTTCACCACCAAAAACACAACAACTTCTCCAATCATAAAATAGCTCTCCCCTTCCATATTGATTGTGCTTGTGCAACCAGATGCAGAGAGCACAGTCTGCATCCGTGCAAGGTAGAAGACCACGCAGGGGGGTGGGTGGGTGGTGGTGGTGGTGGGGGGGAAATGTATGAAATGATAAGGAGCCACCTGCTTTTTTTTTTTTTTAGCTATAGATATCTGATAAGAGAGGGTAACAGCTGGCTTCTTATGGCGGGTACACTTTCTCCGAGCGCCTCTCTCCTCTTTTACCGAAACACTGAGAGCGGAGTTGGTCTGAGGGAGGCGGAGGAGACAAGAAAAAAATCTGAAAACTTTCCTTCATGGGACATTTAAAGTAAGTGCGGTCATCTATTCTGTGCTACTACAGCAACGGGCAATGGTGTGTCGCTGCGTAATGTGTGCGTATCTGTGCGTAAAAGAGTGTGTATGTACAAGTTGTGTGGTTGTGTGTATGTGTGTATGTGTGTATGTGTGTGTGTGTGTGTGTGTGTGTGTGTGTGTGTGTGTGTGTGTGTGTGTGTGTGTGTGTGTGTGTGTGTGAGCGCTGACTTGAAGCAGAAAGAGTATTGGCTGGTGAGGCCATGTTTTTTTTTTTTTTTGCTCAGGTCATAGTCGGTTGAGGTGCAGCTGTAAGAGTGAGAGTAGCTCTGCAAGGGGGGGGGTATATTTTGGTTGGCCATCTCATTTTTTTTCCCCCATACTAACATAATAATAATAATATAATAATAATAATAGGTGGAAACAGCACAGAGTGGCAATAGGATGTAAATAGGAATGTGTCTGAGTGGTAATGGGGTTATTGAATAGGACATGGACCAATATTGTGTCCTATATTTACCTATGTATGTGCTCTAATTCTCTAATCTGAACACACACACACACACACACACACACACACACACACACTACATGATAAAGGTGTGAGGAGGGGGATTAAGGAGTAAAAAAAAGTGTGTTTTATATAAATTGTGTGGACATGTTTTTGCATAATTGTGTATTTGGAGACATTTTAGAGTTGTGTATGTGTGTGTTGATTTAGGAGTTTGTAAAAAAAAAAACAACAACAACAACAACAACAACATGTGTTTAAGGTTAAACTTAGTGTTAGGTTCAATTCTGGTGGTTAAAGTTAAGGTGAGGGGTCTGAAGAGTGTATAATGTCAGTGATATCACAAATATATTGTATGTAAGCATAAACAATTATCACTGATCATTGTTATTAAGATACATTTTATAATGTAGTTTATTAATATAATGTAATAACATTTTCAATCTTGTTCTCAAGTCATTTTGACTTTAGAAATAAAATAATTAAATGAACAATTAAATGTAGATTGCTTTTTATGTTTATTGTTCAGCACACATTTTTATTTTTGTACATCATTATAATACACACAAACACAAAGGGGAATTCTCGCTTTTTTTTTTATTTCTTTTTTTTTTATCTCTTTCTGTATATCTCAGTTTACATTAATCTGTCCTGTTATTTGGTATTATTATATATTGATTTATTCCACTCATTCTATGTATTATTCAGAAAAATGCATACACTGGTGTGTTATACTGTATGGAGGCACACAGTAATGCAGCAAGTCATTGTGGTGAGGGATAAATAATTGATATCTCAATGAATATGCAAATGAAGAAGAGAGTGTGAGTCGAGAAAGAAAGAGCGTGGTGGGTTCCTATAGTGCACAGAGCTAAACAAAAGGCCCGTGTGATTTCTATCATCCAATTAAGAAATATTACAGCCACCATGTTGGGACTGCGACCGTTTAGAGTTGTTTTGGGTCCTGTGTTCGTGTAGCTTTGTGTTGTGCTTTTGGGGAAGTCTTTGAAGTAATTGTGTTCTATATTTCCCCAGACAGAGTTTTTATTTTACATGGTGAGATACAGTTTAACTCAAAAGACAATAATTCAGGGGTATACAGTGGGGATTTATTTTAATGAAGCTCTGTCTATTAGTATGTAACAGATGGATATTGTATTCAGCAATGTGCAATTCATTTAAATCACATGTGATATAAAGAATATAAAGGCATGTTATGCATGGTGTAAAGTTTGGATGTAAAGATATTATACACACACACACACACACACACACACACACACACACACTTACTTTATGCCTCCCTCTGTTTTTCACACGCATGTCATACTGCATTGCTTTTCCTGGTTTGCATCAGCCTTGTAACCTACAAACTCGAGGAGATGAGAGCTGTGCAGCAGGAGCATAACAACCTTTCAGTGTACGACTCTGAGAGAAAAATTAAAATTTGATGTTAATCAAGCAAACTGAGAGCTGGAGATGACAGGTGCTTTCTACTCTACTTAACACAGTCTCTTTCCATTTGGCATCACTGCTGAGCTTCGACTCAAATTTGCCCTTTTTAGCCCCATCAAATGGAACTTGCCAATCAGTCATTTCATGTTTTAGCAGCATTTATGGTTTTGGCCAAAGTGCAAGACTGTGACTGATTCTGTCCCTGTAAATAATTCAAGTGATTAATGAAAAAAGCTGTAAGGAAAAAAAAAATGCAAGCTGTGAATTTTGTGACTTACTGACATGGAAAATGTAAAATTTGTTTCAGTTGAATTATATAGTTATAGATTATTTAAGCAGTGTGGAGCTACCATATTTTTACATAACATCTGGTCACAGTTTATGTTAATCTGACAGCTAGATGTACAAGTAAGAAATACATTTCCTTTTGTAAAAAAAAAAAAAAAAAAAAAAACCTGCTGAAAAAATACATCAAACTTATAAATCTTTCATCTGATTCAGCATACATTTTAATTTATTTTCAGATTATGGGGTCCACCCCCCTTTGCCCACATACACACACATGCTCATATCACCCCTAGGGACCCAGCTTTCAGACAGGAGTCACAAGGTTGAGTTGGTCATTATGGAGGTCCTTGACAAAGGCTCAACACAAACTTACGATCCCTAACACTGGCCTCCTACATTCCCCTGTGAGTGATAACATGGAAACAAAACGTGTGCATGTTTGTGTGTGTGTGTGTGTGTGTGTGGTGGGGGGAGCACAAAGTGGGCTCTGAAAGGCCAACTACCTGCTCTGTCAAACCAAATATGACCAGAGTGTTGTTCTTCTAACTAACTACCATTCAATATAACCTTAATAAAAACAGAAAGCAATTTCCTTCACACTCGATCATGCTATAATCTGTACTGTCTGAATGAACGTCCTTGTGCGTATGTCAGTGATACATCATGACTGAATACCAGTACAGAAAAAGCTGTAAAAGATGGAGCTCCACTGCATTTTAGAGCCATTTTAAATCTTATTTCCCTGCTTCCTGGGCAAGATCTGAAAGAGAAAAAAAAGATTTCTCCTCCACTCTGTCGAGCCCCTGAATTATTAGGAGCATCAATATCTTTAGCATATTGCCAAGGGCTTCCAGACAGTATCTGCTTTCATTATTAGTGTCAGCTCAATTATAGCTCTCACCCAACTGTTTCTCAACATCTAATAGCATCAATCGACAGGGATGGTTGAAGAGCCGACACACACACACACACACACACACACACACACACACACACACAATGCTTTAACCCGTGCGTGCACCTCCCATCCAGTCGTTCATTCTGTTGCTTTCTGTCATTTTGCTAATGTACACGGCTGAGAGGAAGCACAGGGCTCATAATGGAGGCCATGTTCTTAGTGGCGATGAGCAGCTGATGCAGCCTGGCCCATTTTCATCAAATATTAATGGCATGGAAAAATACACCGGGACTAAGGCCTCGTCCACCGCCAAACTGGAGAGGCTGGGGGAAAGAGCAATGGGGAGAAAGTGCAGTGAGTGTGTTTAGAAGTACTGTCTGATGGCCATAATTAGGGCCTGTGCAATTAAAAATTCAAAAGCCCCAGTTTATTTGAGCGCATGAATCTTCCACTCACTGCAGCATTTATTTCCCTTTTACAAAGTATTTTATTTTACAACGTCATTTGAACTGGGCTTTTCTTCCCCTGCACTCCATTCTCCATCTCTCTTGCCTTCAATTTCTCACTTGCTGCCTCAGAGAGCAGTTTAAAAAAAAAAAAAAAAAAAAAAAAAAAGGAGCTCATTTTTCAGGAAACTCTTGTCAGGTTATGCAAATGATTGGCAGCCATTAAAAGAAAAAGAGAGAAGCATCATATAATGGAAAGGCAAACAATTTCCAAGCATGGAGTTGCCGTTAGAGGAGAAAGGCATGAGAGTTTCTTAAAATACAGGAGGTATTAATCTTAATCTAAAGAAGAAAAAGAAACAGGGATAAAAATGAATAGACTGAATGATTTTCTTTTGTAGTTTACTTGCCTGAATCTAAGTAATTCATCACAACCACCTATTTCTTTTCTTTATCATCTTCATCCTTGTTCAGTTTAAGCATAAAACTATCACTGGCAGCACACAGCACAGCCTTTGACACAGAACAAAGCAGATAAAATGTGATTTTTCTGGCCTGTGCTTTGTTTGATTATACCAACAATCGCTTCACCTTTTGTGTCAGCATCACAAGGAGAAATAAGCGATGAAGAGATGTGTGAAAAGAGACAGGCTTTGGGGAGACAGACTTCCTTCCTTTTTCTTTTTTTTCTCTACTCTTCTATTTTCTCCCTCTGCCCTTTCTCGCTGCCTTTCTCTATTATCTATCTGCTTTCTTTCACTATTAAATCTCCTCCTTCCTTTAGTTCCTCTCAAACATGTGCATACACACACACATGTACGCGCACACACACACACACACAAACACACATCGAAGGAGTCTATTCCTCTTTTGAATAACACCTCTTTTATTAGTTTGGGTCTTTTCTCTCTTGCCCGCTTTAAACAGAGAGGGGAGATGGGATTCTAAAGAGCTGCCAGGGGCTCAGTTTGCACAGAGCTTTGATGTCATCGAGATGCTGTGAGAGCAAACACACACACAGACACACACACACACACATATTCATTTGACACTGCTACATAACCAGACGGCATGTGCCCCCTCCGCTACATGCACATATAAACAAGCGTACACTTCTCCCACTTTTTCTCTCATTCCATCCTCTCATCCTCCTTTTTCTGAGTCATAACTACATTAGATGTAATCTATGAGTTCAGAACATATCATACACATAATTACCTCCGCCAAGGAGGTTATGTTTTTGCCAGCGTTTATCTGTTTGTTTGCCTGTGTTCAAGATAACTCGAAAACGTATGGATGGATTTTGATGAAATTTTCAGGATATGTTGGAAATGTGAACAGGAAGAACTGATTTCATTTTGGTGGTGATCCATGGGGGGGGGGGGGGGGGTCTACTTTGGCGGAGGTCTGCGGTCTCAGAGTGCTTTTCTAGTTATCACTATAATATGCTTTGTAGAAAAATTTAAAAATAAAAAATGCTGAAAAAATATATTATATTACAGGGAACATAGTTTTGTATATAGAATTAAATTAGAGAATAAAAACAAACCCACTGAACAAACTAAATTGATGAATGAATGAATGATTGATTATGTGAAAACATATTTAATGATAATAATCAGAAGTTTTGCGAGTTCTCGCTCTGAAATAGAGGACATTGTTCCTCTGCAACTATTGTCTCACTTGTTACTAGTTGTATCAATTGGCTGTAAAACACAGTTGGAATTCTTTAAAAATAAAAATCACAACATTTCCCAGAGACAAAGGCTTTTACTTTTTACTTTCATATTTTTTGTCCGTGCAATGTATTTCCTAATTGATTTTGTTCGTATACCATACAAAAGAATGTCTAATTCTCAAAGCATCTTCACATATTTAATCTGAAAACTTGACCACACCATCACATATACTTTTATAAACAGATATATTCAGCCTTCAGTTAATGAAAATAGTACAAGTACAAACTGTACAAACACTCAGGCAAGTATAGATTCTATTAGACATATAACTGTGGACACTCTGGACATAAATGGATGGATTACAGGTTTGTAACTTAACTTGTTTTTACTGCTCACTTCTAAGTATTTGGTTCAGATTGATACAGTTTACTTTTTTACATAATGTGGAATTGGTCATAATATCAGTCAGGTCTGTCTCCCAAAGGTGTCTGTGCTGACCTCATGCTACTGCAGGTCATGCCCTGATTTATACACCTGGATTTGACGTTTCAGGGGTAGGTCCATTACAAAAAGCAATTAAAAAAAAAGAGTTCAGACTACATATTTTAAACCTAAATGCTGTTCTTGCACCCTACAATGCAGTTTATATGTAGACAAGAGGCCCAAACTGAAATAATAAAATATTTGCATTACTTGGGAGAGAGCCTTAGATTAAAAATAAAGCCAAATGTAATCATGACACATTTGGTATTTCTAGAGTTTTCGAAATAAACACAACTTATGTACTTAAAATGGCCTCTGACTACAGCAACATCCAATAATCTGCACATAGATTCATGAAAAACTGGTGGATTTCTATAGACTGGTTTTACTTGGAGACTGGCATAATGTAGCTCAGACTCCCACTGACTCTCATCTATTATCCTGATAGGTTAAGGAGATTCTATTTATCTTTCTGCAGTGAGGTCAAGAGCTCTGGGAAATGGAGGGAATAATCAGAAGTAGGGCCATGTCTTCATTATGTCCAAATGAGGTTGGGAGAGATTGGACAAATACAACACGTGCAAATTCAGCACTTCATATTCATGACCCTATTAAAGTGGTCTGGAGCCATTTTCAAAGCAAATTTGATCAGGTCTGAGGCTGATAAGTGTTATTTGTATTCGGACAAAATGAAAGAGGTTGCAGAAATTAATGCTTATGGTAATGTGTTCGAACATGTGGTAGTTTTCAGATTAAAGCCTGGTCCGTGTTTGTGCCTGGTGTTATGTAACTCACAGAGTCTGTCTTGTCCCTCTTTAAGTAGCAGTGTGCATTCTCATTCCCGATCGTTCTCTCTCTCTCTCGTTCAGTGTGCATGTACTCTGGGTCGCAGAGCCTCCAACCAACCTTGACTAACAAGCATATGTTAATTATGGAGGAGATCACAGGCAGGTCATACAGCACTCTACCTCTAAAAAGGATAAGATGCATTACTGGAGGGCATATCCAGGGCTGGGGTTGGGTATAACACTATCCAACACCACCTCTCTCTCTCTCTCTCTCTCTCTCTCTCTCTCTCTCTCTCTCTCCATAGCCTCCTCATATTCAACTGCTCTCTTCCATCATCATCATCATAATCATGATCATCAGAATTTGGCCTCAAAAATAAAATCACAGGAAGGATTCTTATGTTACAGCTGAGGTCTTTTGAACTTTTGTCTGCATCTCTTTCAATACAATTTCTATCAACAAGAAATGGGAATCCAAACCTGTAGACAAACAAGCCCAGTGGGGAAAAGAAATTCAAGCAGTGAGATGACAGGTTGTCTGATCAAAACAAGTTAAAGCGGCAAATATTGGTCAATAATCCCTCAAAGCACAGTAAAACTACTTTGCAATAGGTATAGGATGTGTTGTATTTGTTTTTATAATGTCCAGCCATCTGAATAAAGGCCTTTTTAACTTTTGTCAGAATAATACCTGTGATCGTTTCTCCTTTTTAATGTTTATGGTGTTTTTTTTTAACCGAACAGCACCAACATTACAGTTGTTCAGCCTTATAAACACAATGTGATGTTCTTTTTATTCTATTTTCTTTTTAATATAAGTAGAATAAATACATTTCATTTGTATTTGTTGCCCTTCATTTTCATTTAACTGGAATCCTACTGCTTCTTCCCCTTGCATTATTGCTTTTTTTCTCTCAATGGGTACAGATTCATCATATTCAACAGAAACAACCCAGCCAGCATGTTCATGTGGGTCCCAGAAGGGTTACATTTGGGCTGCATCTAAGGGTCCCATGTGGATTTGTCCACAGATTCCATGGTGACCCCACATTTGTTTGGCCATGTCAGCATCATATATCTAAATGTCTCATATTATTTATTTTTCTCACTATTTATCCCACAATATTGATCTTTTATGTCATTTTAGTTGACCTACCTAAATTCTATATTTTACAAATATCTTAATTTGCAATTTTTTGGTTAATTTGTAATGTAAGTAACTGCCTTTTATTGATATTTGTTGTTATTTTATTGATATGTGTTGTTTGTAAATTCTGGCACTGCACCTGAGAGGTCTATGAGAAAAAAAGAGATTTTGATTCTGATATGGGCAAACACATGTGGGGTCACCATGGAAACTGAACAAAACCAGATTAAGACCCTTAAATGCAGCCCAAATGTGGCCCTTCTGGGCCTCACATGGGCATATGGACTAGGAAAAGCAAAAATCCAGAAAACTGTTGAAAATCCAAGTAGTTTGTAAGCTGTCAATAAGTACTAATAATCCTGAGTCGACCCCAACATGCTTCTTTCACTTTGTAAAAGTCCCCCCCCCTCCACCTGCCCCTGCCCCCCTAAGGTTTCTTCCTGACTCCCAATGCTGCCGCTTCCCCTCTCTTTCTCTCTCTCTCTCTCCCTCCTACCTCCTCCTCCACCCCCAGGCCTTGCCCCAGAGCACATTGATTCTGCTGTATACCTAATTACTGCTCATAATCTATTCATTTCACCACCACCAAAGAAGGCAGCAGCTGTCACACAACACACCACCAGGGGACTGGAGGAGGGATACTGGGGCCCAAAACTGTGATGAGGCTGGGGGATTAAAAACTTGGAGGGGCGACTCATGGCTTAATAGCAGCACTTAATAGTCCGTCCTCAGAACGGCTCATACTAAGCACGTTTTGCTCAACGTCTCTTCCAAAATATTAGATTTGATGTTTGATGGAGTTGTTTTTGAGTTGCACAGTGCAGGGTGGGTCTTGAGGTTTGTAGTGTTTTCAGGCTGTCAAAGAGCAAAAATAATGCTGCGTTTGGCAGCTTGAGGCAAAATAGCAAACACACTTGTTCTCCACCCATTCACCAGAATGAAATGTTGCTACTGTATCTTTCTGAAAAGCAGAGCTGCATATAATTTAAAGGTAATATGTTAGAAGCATTTGTTACTTTTTTGTGCCTTTCCTCACTACACAGAAGGAGATTGGAGTGGATGATGGAATATCATTTTTTGGGCTCTGCCATCAAAGACCAGAGTTTGTATCCTGATGTCTGAAAGAGCTGTTAGACCTTTTTTTTTTGCTCAAAAAATCTAAATCCACCTATTCATCTCTTGAAATGTATTACTTGTGAATGTTATATAGTATTTGTAAAGAAAGTATATGTCTGAATCTTGTTTTGGCTTTAAAAAAAAACAGCTTGGGGGGGGAAAAAATCATTTATTTATATTTTTCTCACATTCATATTATGGTCATTTCACTCATCCATAGGTGGTTTGATTAAAGCATTAATAAATAGATCAAACTACAAGTCCTTCTAGTGCTGCCTGAGAAAAAATAAAGAATAATGCGTTTCATGTTTCACATGTTCACAGTTGTTCTTAAGCCTTCTTCCTACTATGAACATGTTAAAAATATGGATATGAAAGAGATTTTCATAAATGCTGTAATTATATCCTTCTGGTTTCCAGAAATGTACATTGTCCAATGGCTTATAATCTTCCCTTCCAGTAATAGTATTCTTCCAGTAAAATAGAATTGATCAGTTTTAACAAAGTGACTTCTTGCAAATTATTTCCCTATCGATTCAGTGAATTATTCAGTGTAACCGTTTGCTGGTTTAGTTCATATACAGCAACAAGTTCATGCCCTTATGTGGGAATTCTAGGAGACAACAAAAAAAAGAGTCAAGAGATTGATAGACATTGAGATAAGAGTCACATAAATATATTAGAAATGACATCAAATACAACAGGTCACATGACAAATAAATGCATTGATCAGATCCTGGGTATCTATTTATGTGCTTCTGTAAAGCTGGATGTTTGGAATCTCCATGCCGTTCCTACGAGAATGCATGTTTGCAAACTGAAAATGCTTGTGTCAGCGAAAGAAACTGATGAAAGAGAATTGAGTGAACAAGGATATGCACAAGCTTCTGGATGTTTTGCATTCTTTGCTGCTGTTATGCCGTATGTTCAGCAAAGGATCTGTGCGTTAGTTTTCTGTCCAATAAAACTCAGTTAATAAGAGAGTACAGACGACTGCACCACTGTTGCATTGAAAACGTCTCTCTCCCTCCCTCCCACTCTTTTCTCTGGTTCTCTGAAGTACTTTTGCCTCACATATCAAATATTTATATGTAAAAAATGGTCCCACGTCCATGCTTATATCTCCCTGCTGGAGGAATCTTTGTGGATTCAAATGTATGAATTTTAGCTGCTTGCAGCTGTGAACATGGCTCGTCTCCATTATTTTTTCACCACGACTCTGGTGGTATCACATTTCGACAGGTGTGCAATATCTGGCGGTACACCCGGTGCATTTGCTCTGAACTTGTCCCTTACCCTAAAAACTGCTGGCATATCACACATGTCAGACTCTGAAGATGGCAACACAGAGAACATACCGAGAGCAATGCACCTCTCAGCCCGCCCAGGGGTAATCAGCATCTGTTTGTTTAATCTGCTTAATCTGCTGGTGAGCTCCACTGGGCGTGCCTAATTAGCAAAATTAATTTGTTAAGACATTAGCGTCATTAGAGATGGCCAAATGAAGCTGCACTCTTTTATGCAAATGATGCTGAGGATTTGACTGGCTGTGTTACCTCAATTAGACCCTTCTTTGATATCTCCCTCTTTCTCCCTCATTCTATGTCCCCTCTCCTTCCTCCCCTTTTATCTTTCTTTTCTCCTCATTATCACTGTCAGATTTTGCTAATCATGAAATACTGCTATTGTATGACAGTAAAGATGGGGCGTGGAGCGAAGGGTGGGGAACAAGGGAATCTGAAACTGCTAATCACACACACAAAAAAAAAAAAAAAGGATCTGGGTTTTCAATTAAGGCGTATGCTCTGGAGCATCCACCACCACCACTGTTATCATCACCAGCACTGGCACCGTGTGTGGGGTGTCTGTCTGTGTGTGTGTTTGTGTTTGTGTGCTGCAGCAGGAGCAGTGTGTTGGTGTGGTAATTAGTCTCCTGTATGTTGCACCCCTCACAAGCCTGTTTAAGGGTTAATGAGGCCCCAGCAGCTTCTCAGCATGGGCTGGGGGTGATGGTGGTGGGGGTTATGTATGTGGGTCGGGGTTGGTACAGGCCTAGCTTCAATAAGAAACCACCCATAGGACTTCCCTTTGAAGTGTCAGTGGGTCCCCCCTTGTTCCGGGTGGCTCCTGTTTCATTTGTCTGAGTGGCAGTATAAAATATAGATGAGCTGCCAGACGACACAATCTACACACCCCTCCACCCAAAAAACCCTCTCTCACGCATCACTCCACCCCCACCCGTGACATTATTCACAGATTAACTAACGCCTCTTCGTCACCCTATAATGACCTCCCTCTTTCCTAATAGCCGTGCAGAGTGGCAGTAAAATTAGACACACTATGCTTTATTTGTGATTTCTTTGCTTCCCAATAACAATAAAAGAGCATACGGATAGACCAACTCAAACTAGTGTGTAAGATAATGTAGCAGATACTGTGCTTACAATGTAGATTTGCAAGTTGTGCCCTGAGGTGGGGTTTTGTAATGAGTGGTAATGCAATAGATGTGCGAGTGATAGTGCAGCCTTGGGGATTTGTAGTTGTGGACTCCATTGTGGCCTCACTGTATATCATCTTTTCTGGTCCCAGTGGGATGTCCAGTGGTCCATTTGAACACCATCTCTCCTGATAAGTGGCCCTCGGTCAGCTGCGTCCACAGATAATAAGGCCAATATTGGTCTGTGGTAAATTATAACTGTGACGAGGCAGAAAGAAAATGTTACATTTACCAGCAGTTATGTTATTAATGTGGCCTGAATTACAGAAATAATATACCCTTCTAGTGTGAAGAGCAGTCATTTCAAAAGTGTTTGAGGGAAACTACTTACATGATGCAGAATTACAGAATTAAACTGTTAATCGTTGACATTTAATAAGAAAAATGTGTAATTAAATTACAGCAACAAATAGAAAACTGACGATTACAAAGTGGATGTACATTACAAAGTACCAGGAAAATACTGTCAAATTTCCCACACAGACCTTTTTTTTTTTAGTGTTACATGTTTTGGGGGATTCTCAGCTTTATGACCAATGTAAAACATTTGTTAAAAAGTGAACAGATGTTATATAATAACTTTAAACAAGGATTCGGAGAATGCCTAATCTCACCCCTATTTGGTGCCAATCTCATTTGCGATACGTTTATGCCCATGTAATGCCCGGCATATACTGCCCCCTAGACCGACATCCTGAGATGTCGCACATTGCACTTTGTATGCATCAGCACTTTCTTTTACCGAGCTGTCTGCTGCCCTTTTCTCTTTTGTTTTTTTTTAAATGTTTTTAAACAAGGCTTTGCCTCTTTTTAATGTGTCCTTTGTTTTTTTTAACTGTGTAGCATCATGAGTTTGTGGAGAACGGTATCTTGCTTCCCTGTGTGCTTAATGTATATTGTGAAGTGACAAACTGATTCTGATTCTGATTCTGATGTAATTTCATCGTGATTTCTCAAGTACTCATTGAGTTATAACATATGTCTCTGCAGACACACACAGATACACACACACACACACACACACACAAGGCGATTACAATAATCTCACCCAAGCAATGTTGGGCGAGATTAATAACTGACTTTGTTCATATGCAATGGTTACTTACTGATAGCATTTTTTTTTCTTAATAGGTGTAGAAATACACTGAAGAACCTAATTTACTGGAGTTTGTAAGAGCATATTCCAAGAAATTTAATATTAGTCAGATAGCTGTGAATGCCTTTGCTAATGTGTCAAGTTATAAAGTGTTGGTGAATCATGAAGACAACATGGTTACTGGCATTTGGATGCATTTCAAGAGGAGACTGAAGCAGATAGTGGTTTAGATAATATTTGTCTCTAAACTCAGGTTGTAGACCTCTTATCTGTAGATGGACCTAAAGTAATGGAATAAATTAGACTTTTACAACATCTAATGCCCTTTTACATTACTGTGACCTCCCCAACATGTCACACACAAAGCAGAAAAGAGCCTTTTTATTAGTACTATTATGACAGAATAAAAAATCTAAATTGTTATTATGTTGTATACTGTCTGTGTTTAAAGAGCAATTTTACAAATAAGGAAAAAAAAAGATAAAACCAAAATAATCTCAAATTGTGGACAATAACCTTGAATTTACATGAAAAAAGTAGCAAAAAAGGTTTCTTATTATCTCAACAAATCCATGTTAATAATTCATAGAGGGCCATACATTTATAATACATTTAAGTGTGTTATCTATACACTATATGACATAACAAAATATAAAATCCTTAAATTAATCATATGAATGTAATTGAAGTGGCCCATACCAGGTTCCTCTGTATGTAGCATCCAGAAATGTTTGATGTTAATGGGTTTGATTCACTTTATTTTGAAGTCCACATGAGAAAGTTAGAGAAGAGCATTAATATGTCCTCATGATGACAAAATACATTAGAGTCGAGAGGCACCACATTTCATTACAGACTACAGGGACCTCTAATTTCATTCCAGTCCACTTTGTGGAAACGACAAAATGTTATTACGTTCAGCGGGTGTATCAAACATTACACAGCTACTATTTATTTTCACTTTATTTGCTTAAGTAACACAGGGGCATCTGTAGGTAATTGTTTTAGGCTTGTGAGAGGGTCTATACATAATAAATCATCTTTTTCTCCTCAGATCTCATGGGAACTTTGACTTCTTGGCCAACTTTAAATGGTCTACTTGGAACAACTTCACTTTTTTCAAGTCACTTTGAAAAACTTTCTCATCCCAATAAAAAAAAAAATTATTATTTTTTTTTTTTTATTGTCGGAGTAGGCTATTAGCGCAGCAGGGAGATTGCTTTGACCTCTTTCTTACTTCACATGTTTGCTTCAAAAGTAGAAATAGATAACCGAGTGGCCTGCCTGTCGACGAGGTCTGTTCTAATTACTGGATGCATTCTTCATGTGACAAGGAAAGTGGTGCTATACAAGATTAAAGACAGCATATAGATGTTAGAAATTATAAAGGGGGTAAAAAAAAAAAACAGTCTTTGCTTTGTTTGGTTTAATTTATGACAGCTTTTTAAATGTATCAGGTGAATCTTATTGATGCATTTGAAGAAATACGAAACGCTGAGGTGAAATTGAATAAGGACAATTGGAAAATTCAGTCTTTTGAGCAGCAGAATACAGAATAGAAATTAGTCTTGATAAGGTTGGGTTATCTCCCTTTGACAAATGCTCAGGAAATAGAGATAGACTGAGGCTGTACTGAAGCCAATTGAGCAGCAATTATAAACAAGATAACAATTTTGCTTCCTTGCTTGAACTTTGAGGAGGGTATAAGAGCTGACAGGAGAGCTGGGGATGAGAATGATAAGAAGGGTGAGAGGAGGGGGGGGCTTTTTAATCTGGAAATTATTATATCTGGACTAGTGACTCTTCAAGCTTTATCAGATTGCTTTTCCTAATCATTGCACCCTGCGTATGTTTGATCTCCATGATGAACAGATGATTAGTTTTTCATGAAACCGTTCAAGCAAGACGTTCTAACATGAGCTCTGGCGAGACGCTGTTGATTTAGCTGTTTGAGAGGCAGCAGACCCTCCGTCCTCTACGACATGCTCGCCTGAGCAGCAGCCCATGGGGGAATAGAGCAGGGTCAGCCAGGGTCAAGTCTATGGGTAATGATATATCACCTGCCATATATTTAAGGTTTTACTAATTCTAGTCTCAATTATGATCATTCCTCTGCCCTGTTGGCCTTCGAAGCAATGAGGCGACACAATCAATTTAAGCAGGGATATGCATTTTTGGAAGGGAAATGACACCATCCAGACGCTGCTGTCAGTCTGGCTGTCCAGATGATCCTTCAATGTCAATATACATACGACAAGAGTCACTGTTAGAGGAATGACATGGGAAAATTACATTATTTAAGTTTTGTATTTGGTTCATGTTCACTGATTAGAAATGACAAGTTAGCAATAATATGCTAATGCTTACGCTATGAGACTATTCATCTCATAAACAGAACTATGGTGATTTTCCTACAGTGAAATAAATATAAAACTACAATTAAAACATTGCTCAAGAAAAGCTTTTTGTCATTCACGGGCTTATCAAACAAATAAAGTATTAACTAGATTTTGTCAAACTTCTTGCATTTTTTGGTTTGCTTCCAAGTGTGAAATAGTTTTTTTTTTCTTTTTTGCTGATGAGAGGAAACAAGATATTTTAAGCGAGGCTAAGTTAGGCACAAAATGTGACGCATCAAATGTCTAAATATGAATTAGCCATGTAACAAATCATTCCCCATCCCTTACCCAATTCATTTCAGAGCACAATTATGGCGATTCTACAGATTAGCTTGGATATAGTGCTTAATCCACACCAGTCACAATGCAAAAAGCTTCCACAGTATCACTTTATTATGTAACCATTCATGTGTAGGGTTCTGTTTTTCTAAAAGCTGAGTTCACAACCTAGTAAATACTTCATACAGCATCGAACATGTCCGTTCTGCAGTTGTGAACAAGCTCCATGGCTTTTTATTTAATGTGTTGTGCAATCCCACACTGACAGAAGCACGAGAACTCTCTTCAGATAAACCCCTGTAACCTCAGTGTGTGTGAAGCTCCAGCTCTCAACATCTCAGCATAATAGGATGACAGCTCATGTGAGCAGAGTGAGGGGGATGAAAAGGAGGTGAAATGGCTTATTTAACCAACAGAGAGCAAGGAACTGCAGGGGGGTTCAGTTCTCCATCAGTAACTTTGTTCTGCTTGGATAAAGTAGAGAGCAGTCAGGAAGTCTTGGCACTTACCCTTTTGCTCTGTTTTGGACACAGCATCAATGACTCGGTCTTATCATAAACTGTGTGTTAAGGACAGATTAATTACCTCCACCAAGGAGGTTATGTTTTTGTCAAGAGTTTATTTGTCTGTCTGTTAATTAACAACATAACTCAAAAACTTATGGATGGATTTTGATGAAATTTCCAGGATGTGTTAAGAGTGTCCCAAGGAACAAATGATAAAATGTTGGTGCAGCAGAAATGCTGGATTCTGGATCACTTTGAGATTTAACATTGCGGCAAATGATCACCACCAAGATGTAATAATTTGTTCCTTGTAACACTCCCAACACATCCTGAAAATTTCGTCAAAATCTGTCCATAAGTTTTGAGTTATCTTGACACTTGCTCACTAACAGACAGATAAACTCTGGCAAAAACATTACCTCCTTGGCAGAGGTAATAACTGAATAAAAGTTTCAATGTATATACTGAATTTTATAAATACCATGCACTACGGTTAGTTGTAGCTTCAATGTTCCTGAATGATCAGGATTATTTGGTGCTCAGACAAAATAAAGGCACCACCTGGATTTAATTATGCAAAAGGGAAATTCCTTACACTGAGCAATTATTACAATGATTAATATGTTTCAGCTGCAACAGCTTATTTATCTCTAACAGTAACTTTTCATTTCTTAAACGACCATCAGTTGGCCCTGATCCATAAGGATGGGTGCATCAAGGTGAGATGAGTGGGAAATGATGTGATTACCCATCATGCCAAGTTTCTACAGTGGTCCAGCTTCATTGAATACATTCATCAAAACAATTCCACAATGAACATACTGGTAAAGGTAAAGTACTTTGTCATTACACACTGTACAACATTTAACCCACCCTTGATGCAGCTGGGGCACCTGTAAGGAGCAGTGCCCCGGGACCCATCTCCTACTGTAGAGGCAGGCTACAGATTTTACCTTAACAAACGTGTTTTTGGGTGATGGGGGAAACCCATCCAGACACAGGGAGAGAAACATGCAAACTCCACACAGAAAGGCCTGCATAGTCTGGGAATTGAACCCAGGAGGCAAGAGCGCTAACCGCTCAGCCACCGTGCCGGTATATTACTGTATTAGGGATACTGGATTAGGTTAAACTTAATATTATGATTAGAGCTGTCATACTTAATGCATTAACTCAGATCAATCCATCATCATTCATTATTAAATTTTAATGCAATTAACCCATATACAGTGCATAATGACTCTGGCAATGCACTCTGGGAAGTTTGTCCAAGTAACTGAACCAATAGTTCAGATCTTATAGTGACAGGCAAAAGAATTAACCCATAAAGATGAAAAACACTAAACAGCAGGTTGATCCTCTGGATGGAAATATGAGAACTAAATACAAAATGGAAGAGTCAACCGACATAAAGTATTTTATACACTCTGCATTAAGGAGTTTTCATTTCACCAAATCACTTCCAGCTTAAAACACCACACTAACACAAAGCATGCATTAGTCTGGGATTCTGATAGCACTTTGGCTAATGTGTCAACCAGCTTGCAACAAACACGTTAAGTGCATACAGTATGTATTCCCTTCTGTGTTGGGTCTGTTTGCTCATGCAAAATTAAATGTTATTAATATACATTAAAAATGAATGCTTTTTAAATGTGATTAATCAAAATTAATCCACAGCAACACTGTTATTAATGTGATTACAGATTTTAATTGTTTGACAGCACTAATTATGATATATGATACTTTACTGTGTCAACACTAAAACATGAGTACATTTTAGCTCACTTTACTCTGGAGGAGGTTTTTTTGTTGATACTGACAGAACAAAAATTGACAGCACTACAAAAGCCCTCTGAGAGCGCAGACCTCCACCAAGGCACCCCCCCCCCAAACACACACACACACACGAAAATATAATCATTTGTTGATCTCCCAATTACCACCTAACCCTGAAAATTTCATCAAAATCCATCCATCAAGTTATGTTGTACACAGACAGACAGATAGACAGACAAATGCTGGCAAAAACATAACCTCCTTAGTGGAGGACTGTGATCTACTGGCCACAATATAATAATCAGACTGTATAGTACGTCTGGTTTTACACAGCTATGTTGTTAAAGCAATGGTGCAAAACAAAAGATTTCAAAATGTTTTAATGAAAAAAAAAAAAAGGTTTTGCATTTGTTTTGTGGTGACACAAATGTTTGTGAGGCCACCACAGTCTAGGTATTTGTATGAACAACATAAATGATGAATACATCTGGACTGCGCAATGTCCAAATCCCTTGAGAAAATCAGGGTAAATATAAAAAAACATTCTAACATTCACGTCTATAGTTTGCGAGAGGTAAGAATAATGATAACGTGGTTCAGACTGTGGAGTGTGATTCTAGCCCCAAATATCATTGACTGATATTCAAAACAGATCCATGTTGGTTTTGTTTTAGAGTATGTAGACACAGTAATAATGAGCCGCATACACCTCTTCATACTCAGTAGGGCTGGAGAAACTGTCGAAAAGATCACATTACAAACTTTTGAGATAGAATCACAATAAATGATCTGAATCACAGTCTTCTCTTATACTGCAGTGAAAATTAGACTCAATACACATTGGAGTTCAAAAGCCGCCCCCATAGCAGTTAGTCTTACAGTAATTCTTCAATAGTATTTCTTCCGCAGTGGAAAAACATGTTGTGCAAACTCTGCAAGTTAATACGGACTAAAACAAAATGCTGTCAACATTAAAGGGCTGCAGTAAAATGACTAATATAAACCTACATTCCTATTAACCTATGCTAGTGACATAAATGCTACAAAACCAGAGGTAAGTGCAACGACTCTGTAAAATGTAATTACCCTGATTAACAGGTCAATGAAAAAAATATAGTTGATACAATCATTCTGAAAAAACATCTAAAACTATGAGCTCACGCAGTTCTCATAGTCAGACTTTTTTTCTCTTCATGTGAACAATATAATTAAAATCACACAAAGCTTATGTTGATGTAGCGCTCTGCAAGTCTGTTTCAGTTATGTATTTCACAGATGTTGTATTCTCTTGCACTGTTTTTGAACTACTGGACTTGCAACGTCTTATTTTGAAGCCTGTGCTGTCTTTGTACAATTTGTTTTTCTTTTGCTTTATTGCAGTATTGCACATCATTGTGGAGCTGAAAATCATGTGGTCTGTCATATCAATTTATATTTCAACAGCCAAGGTTTGGCCTTGAGATTAGTTGAGCTGAGGTGCTCTGAAAGATGCACACCAAAAAGTCAAAGCTAGACTGTTTTTATCGTTAGAGGTGAGCACCTGTGGAGTTACCTTGAATTGCATCATTGCAGGCTCATACAATATATACTGTGGTTTCATTCAATACACAGTAGAAACTAAAAAAATAAGAAAAAAAAACAACTAAGATTAACATTCGTTTTCATGAATGTCTTTCTGCTATTGACAGTAATTTTTCTGGTTTTCATACAATGTCTAGATTCTCGTGTGCTTCAAACGGGGGTTGTTGGTCTTACATTCAACAGCTTTTCTTACCATATTTAGTCTTTGCTTGTGATATTACACTTTCCTGTGAGTCTAGAGGCTCTCCAGCTTGTTGTTTTCATAGGAACTCCACTACTAAGATGAGAAAAAACAAAAAAAAACAAGCACTTGTCAGTTCTCAGCCATCACTCTCCTGACAAGCCACTATTGTGGACTTCTCTTATCTTTCCTCTCTCTCACCTTGCAGTCATCTGAGGGAGCACATTTCATTGCATTTGTATGTGTGTATGTGTGTGTCTGTCTGCAGGTTTGTGTGCGTCTGCGTGCCTGCCTGCATGTGTGTGTACATGCTTGCCTGCATGCCTGTGTCTGAGTGTATACGTGTGTGCTTACATGTGTCAGAAACTCAACATGATCTTGTCTCCGGTGAAGGCCTTGGATCACCCAGCCCTGCTCACTCCAGACCTGACAGTGCAGCTGAACTAATCAATATCTCTCTGCAGTCAAAGGTGGGTTCTGCCACGAGGCCGCAGGGGTGCACTAATTGATGGAAACTCACTGCCGGCTAGCTCCATGCCCTGCGGCGCTGGAAGACGGCAAGCTAGGGCCTTCCACCAGAATGGAAGGGGAAATAGAGGAGAGAAAAGGCCGAGATCATAATCATCATGGAGGAAGCCATTGAGTTTTGTCACTTTTGTTTGTTGACATGTTTAGCACGGTGTGGGTTTTATGCATGCTTCGGACACACGTCTTGTCAGGGAAAAATATTTAATAATTTGACATTTTTTGTCTACTTTCATATCTTATTCATGCAGCCACTTTGATGCTTGAATAGAAATCCCTGTGAACATGTTTTCTTTATTTATTTAACAGACCCTCCAGGATTTCGCGATGTTGCGAGTTCTAACTTCCAACGCAAATTCAGCCAATCCCCGTGAATTCAGTGCAATTTTAACCAATCACCGCGAGCTTCCCACAAAATGTGACCAATCATTTGCAGCGTCTAGAGCTGCTCCTTCCGCCTTTTCCCGTTTACCTTACAGTATGAAGCCACATGTGCGCAGCCAGCAGTTCGCATTTGTCGACTAAAATGATGCACTAGTACCAACAGGTGCATTTGGGAGAGTACTTTTTCTGCTGCATTTTTGTCATCTAGGTAATATTTTATTTACCATATTTGAAAGGTTGTCTTAATATCTCAGTGTCTTTGTTCTATTTTTTGTCAGAAACTGCCTCTACTACACAGTACTAGTAATAATGTATTTTTTTTGACTGGCTGATACATTTATACTATGTTTTACAACTTCGTGTAGTGTTGTGAGGTCATATGCACTTTAACATTTGAACCAACAGGTACATTTGGAAAAAAATAGATATTTTGTTGCATTATTGTAATCCTCATAATCATTTATGTGCCATCTCAGTAAGGTAGTTTTGAGGACCATATCACAATGGCTTTGAATTAATTTTTCAGTTTCCCATCAATATTACTCAATTTTGATTACAAAACGAGAAAATCGCAACTATTTATCACAACTTTCACTTCCTCCAGCAACAAAAGCCTAAAGAGCAGCACAACTTTCAAAATAATTTTTCAGAAAAGCTCATGCAACATCAGACATTTTAGGCTGCAACATTCTCAAAAAAGGCCTGCGAAATTCTGAAGGGACTGATTTAACATTAATTGAAACAATTAGGTAGATCACGCAGCTTGACAGTACTATTAAAACATATCAGTTATCTGCTTTAGACGGCTTTTACATTTTTACAACCCAATTCTCATTTCTTAGCCATAAAATCTAATTAAAATATGTAGAAAGAATCATAAAGAGAACTTAAATGATCCAAAAACTCTGCCATCTTATTAGTCAAACACAACTGCATGCAGCAGGAACCTTTTTTAATAAAGTCATAATAGAAGTTGCATACAATCATAAAATCCTTCAAATTACACTTCGTTATGTCACAGATAAACCACATCCAAAATGTGCTAATGCCTAACAAATCTTATTTTATGGTGTCATAAAACACTGTTACCTTAGCCCTTACACTTGTTTGTTTCCTTTGTGGTTGCATCAATTATCCCAGATTATGCAGACAAATCACTGCTATCAGAGTTTTCAGTCAAAAGGAGAAAAAAAACACGGTTGTCTGTCCCATAAGATATACAGTAAAAGATAATTTGAGTCAATGCCCACTGACTTTCTTCTTGTTAAGAATATATTGTTATGGCGCAGACTAAGCAGGCCATGATAATTACCATCAATAATTGAGTAAGGGGAAATGGTAGAAAGAGCTGTGTTCAGTGCTTGCTAAATGTGCCTGGGAGATGCTGAGATGGACAGTCTGGCTAGCTAGCTAATTTGGCTCCTTTTTATGTGGCACTGAAGATTATCTTTATGTTTCCAGCCGCTTAGCTTTGGCTCTTATGAAACCTTGGAAGAGAGCACATAGTACTTCCTGCCATCGATATTTATCAATGGTTTGGTGGTATATATCAATTCCACTGAGCATCAAAACAACAATCAGTCAAATGCTTGAAACGTACGTCTCATCCTGGAGGCCATATTGAACTCATTAGGATACTAATACAAAGCTCTAACCGTCCTTCCTGATGTGCATCCATTAGAGATCTTCAAGTTAGCTCGCATGAACAAAAGGCAAATAGTCAACAGGAATTGACTTATATTGCCGTGTAGATATTTCAACTATTCTATTGTGTTCATTGACGAATAGACGGTTCTTTTGAGACTTTCACATTTACAGATCTGGAGGACACTGGAAATAAACAGTCAAACAAGTTCATTTCTTTACTTCTGTGTAGAACATGCTGACCACTACCTTTCTAGAAAATCTTGACATAGCCTTAATGCAGACAGAGCTAGCTGGAGGGCAGTTGTTGGCAAGAGTTCTTTGGAGGAAAGAGCCGGGCTCTGAAATAGGCCACAGATCTGTTGCAATCCAATCATACCCATGAATAATGTGATCAGCAGAAAACTGTAGTCAGCCCCAAAACTGACCTTGAAACGCAATGAATTATCAAACTGAAGACTATCTGATAAATATTCGACTATATACATATCAGTTAGTTTTGTTAGATTCAACTGAAAGCTCATTCCATTCATCAGGGGTTTCAAACATGAGGCCCAGGGGCCAAATGCAGCCCACCAACAGTTTCAATACGGACCATGGGATGAAGAGCATAATAGCCTATTAAATCAGTCTGTTTTCTTTGCTTATAAATGGTGACAACTTCATATTTCTGTCATTGTTTGACTGCAAAAAATTATATTAAATTGGGAAAATATTTACATTTACAAACTATCCTGAAACACAAAAAATGTGTGCAACCTAAACAAATATGAACAATCTGAAATTAGAAAAAATTTTAACAATTTCATGCTTTTTTTTTTTACTAAGTGTGAAGTGTTTTTGTAGAACTGATCCATAATACATATGGACAAATGATAAATAGAGGCAGAGTATTGTTAAAATTGTCCTTATTTTCCTTATGAAATGTAACTTTTTTTGCATTTGGATACTTTATAAAAGTATTTTCATAATTTAATGGGGGGTTTTTTTGCACTAAAACAATGACAAAATTTGGAATTATCATTTTACTTGTCCGGCCCATTGGAGATCAAATCAGGCTGAATGTGGCCCCTGAAGAAAATAAGTTTGAGACCCCTACTTTACATTTTGGCAAACGTTTTCCATATTAATATGACTTTTTCCTTTAAATTGTAGATTAGTAGCATTCACAACTCGAAGGAAACATTATAGATATAAACACGGTCATATTATTATTTTACTGGTCTGGCCCTTTTCAGATCATATTGGGCTGAATGTGGCCCCTGAAATAAAATGAGTTTGACACCCCTGCTCTAAGGGATTCCTAATAGCCGATAAAATAAATCATTAGTGAACACGAAACACTAATTTACAAATAAATTACAAACATCCAGATCCAAACCTTGGCAGACTAGCGCTGCTTTGTGGAAGTCTTTGCTCTCTGAGGGAGCTTTCACACCTCTAGTTCGATTATTTGGTCCGCACTAGCCAGTGAAATTGTTACTATGTTTATAAAGATTCCAATGTGGTCCGCTTTCACACCAAACGAACCAAAGTTGGTTCGATTGACGTTTCATTTATCTTCCGGTAGAAATAAGCGCCAATTTTGACCCAAAATGGAGCGACACATTCACACATTGGTACTTGCTCTGATAGTTGCTTATTATATTCTCTGTATTGGACATTTCTGGCAAAATATCCAATTTACGAGTGAATCAAGGCTGCGTCTGGAGAACATCGTGCTTATGCATTGGAGTCGCCGAAGACGCACAACGCGTCATTTCAGGCTGAGGAGACTCGCTATTTACAGGAATGGGTTCATGCTGACTATGCGACGAAGAACAGGTAGTTTTGACCAAAGGTCTATGGTTTGGACCCGACTTCGTGATCACACCAAAGGGACCGCACCAAAGCTTGGCATTTGGTGAGGTGTCAAGCAGACCGAGAACACCTCTTTTTGGAGGTCTCGGTCCGCTTGATTTAGTGGGCACCCAAGTGCGATTGATACTTTCACACCAACGAAAACGAACCGAACCAAGAGCTTTTGATTCGAATGGGTCGTTTAGTGCGCACCAACTCATGTTGGTGTGAAAACACCCTGAGTGATCTAGTTTAGACACTATAACAGTTACTGGGTTTTGAACTTGATTCTTTAATACTGACAGAACAGAATGGATAGCAGTTGAAGAACACTTTCATATAATATCAGATAAACACCAGCCACTTCTACTGATTAATGTTGCTTTATTCACTTCTAGGACGTAAACCAAACAGGCAGTTCTGACTGTTCTTGTACTACTGGTAATTTATAAGAAAAAAAAACATTGGTGAATAATTCTTCTACATGTTGCCTACCTATAAGAAGCAATTAGGAGATTACTGATGGAAAATGTTTAAAAGCCTACAAGCTCTACGAGATTGTCATATACAGTAAAGCATTAATAAGTAGAGAGAAACTAAATCATATGATATTCATGCAAGACCTTGAATTGGAAAATTAATTTAATGGATTAAATGGTTCCATTTGGTGTTAATTGGAAATGTTCAGATGTGGGTCTAGTGGAATTCCAGTGGCAGATTTTCTAGTTTGAAATATGTCATTTATGTAAGAAAGCTTATGTATATGAGTATCATTATTTGTGTATGGGATTAAAGTTGCAAAGGCAGAAATATCTATCCTTAAATGAAAATAATTTAACCAAATTAATTCAAGTGTTCTTTTATTGCAGCACAAATAGTTTGTAAATGCATTTGAGCATGGGTGTGTTATTAGTCTATTACGTCTGATTGTGCGAAAGTGATTATCTGTACATTGCTTGTTTGTCCGTTACCCAAAGAGGACTCAATGACAGTTGACTAAACTAAATTCAACCAACTTGTCTGCATCAACAGAACATTTTACAAGCCAGTGGTATTGGCAGAACTCACATCTAAAATCAGTTAATAATTAAATTAGTTAATGTCAGGTTTCTCTGCTGGAATAACTGACCTAAATATTTTACATCTGGTTTAACCCATAAAGAGCCAAAATTTTAACTTTTAATCAACTAATCCTGTTAATATTTTAAAATTATTGGTGTAAAATGCAGTTTGTCATCTTTTCATGGTCATCAGATATGACCCATTTGGACTGTAGTTACCGTGGAAACACCGTCATCTTCTACAACATTGATTGACCAGTAAAACCATTGGTTTATGTTGAGTTAACAATATATTTGAGCGAGGAAGTCCATTTTTCTTTGTTTCTTATAGAATGCCCTGAACTTTACCTTGAGGTTTTATGAACAATTACATCATCAGTAAATATAGAAAAATATATGATTTACACTGAGAAAAAATGCTAAATAAGAAGAACAACATTATAATAAATGCCAGTAAATTATTAAGGAAAGTATAAAAATTGACAAAATGTTATTTGGCAACTGAGATAAAAGTCCCACATTTTTCCTACACTAGTCCCACAAACAGGCTAAAACTCAATTCAGCAATGAAGTGCTCTTTAATACAATTAAAAACTGTTTATTTTTGGTAGTTTTGATTTTTTTAATTTTTTTGAGGTGGGGTTGACTAATTGGCTTATTTACTACTTTAAATTAATATTACATCAGCCTTTTAAAATCCACCATCTGAAATTAAGGGACTCACACTACCTATTAAAAATCCAATATTCTACTAATGTTTGCCAATAAGGAACTAGTTAGTGGTGAATATTTGTGCCTTAATATGTTATGTTATAATACATGTTAATGGTAGTGTATGGACATGGATCCAGCACTGCCAAACAGCTATGATGCTGCTTCTGTGTAAAGGACTGGTGAGTCTTCCACTACAAAGAAAGTTCACAGTCAGTATTGACTGAAAACGATAGGCAAACCCCTCTGAGAATAAGGTGCACTTTCCAAAATGTAAATCAGGCCTTCCCTGAGACACACAGGCCTCTTCCTCCCCTGCTGCTCTGAAAGCTTTGCCATTCACCTTTAAACAGCAGAACAATAATCAATGGAGCATTATTAATGCTGAAATCATTCATGTGCTCTCCTGTGATATCCTGCTGAGTGTAAGCCACTGAAGTCATGTATCCTGTACATTGAATTGCGTTATAGAAATGCACCAGAGGATACATATCAAAACCATGTGTTCTGACCTGAAATCAGTATTTATCCAATAATTGTGGTGAAATTATTCTACCATGCATTGAAATCTATTTGAAATCATTCTCGAAATTACCCAGAGACTTCAGAGTTAGTGCTGATCATGAACTATTAACACAGATCAGATCCTCCTGAGACCTTCTACTTTCCTTCAGCATCTTCTGTGCCTACATTTCTTTTAATCCCTGAGGTTTCTGGGCATTGGTATCAAGAATTTCAGTCCTGAGACAGAAAAGAATCATGTATGTATGATTCAATCTTTAATAAGCCATGTTTCTTCAGCGTGTTACACACAAGCCCTTTCTCTATCCCTCAAAGATCCTGGTGTAAATTTTTCATAAACCTTGTCTCTGGTTCTTGTTCATGAGCTGTCTCAATACACAGAGGCCTATTCCTCCCATGCAGTACAGCCCAGCGTATTTATTGGACATTAGAAGAAAGTGAGAGCGGTGGTGGAAGAGGAAGGAGTGAGCGCTCTCCTTCATTACAGAGGCCAGATATAAATCAAACTAATTATGGAGCCACGACAGTATCGAACCCATGGAGAGGAAATGAAATGATCGGAGGCAGGTCGCAGCTCAACACAGAGCGAGTTAATGAAAATATTAATTACCTGATGATATACGGGGAATCTGGAGTGGCCCTCCCTCACCAGCTCCCTCCACACCCATCCCTCCCACTCAGACCCCCTACCACAGAGAGCATTTGTTTTAATTGAGTTATAATAAGACTGTTACATTTGGCTGAGTCACTTGTTTTGACTGTGTAATTGACCAATAAAGACCCATGATAGCCAATTATAAATCCAATATAGCGTTAATTACTTAGCAACTCTTAACTGACTAACACTGAGAACATTACACTACAGTGCAGATGGTTATTTTAAAAGTCATAAAATAAAAGCCAACTGAGTTCATGGAGAAACTTTGATCCACATGACAGACGCTAAAATCAGTGCTACTTGTCTTTTCTCCCCCTCACACTCACCCCAACTAACATTATGGTGCAATTTGCTGTTAATATCAGATTTTGGTCCCGTGATCGATTTCCTCTGTGTTTTCATTTTAAATTATTCAGTGGTACACTTTATCTCCTCACCTTCCTCTCTCCCAGACCGCCGACCCTCTTCCCGCCCCCTTCCTTACCATTTGTCACATTCGTCAATAAGAGGGTGATATTTGGATCCTGACAGTGAGAGACAGGGTGACTTGTAGGGTGTAGATGGGTGGGTGTGGGGACCCAGACAGATAATATTGCACAACAGTCAATCATGGTAATTAGAGTAGGTATCAACAGTAGTCTGGTCTACTGAGGTTTGAGGGAAAGAAGTTCTATTCTTAGAACTTCTGTATTTATTCCTTTAACTAATTGAGTTTTCTCTGGGTAATTATAGGGTTCACAGTTTACTGAAACCAATAAAACAAAATCAACATGAAGTTGTCAATCATGAATAGTGGATAGTGTAATCAACTCCACTATGATGGATCCAACTATTTTGCTTAAATTCTATCGAGTATTGAAACAATTTACAACATTTTAATATGAATACTACTACTACCATAACATGTTAACAGACAACTTCCTGGTCACTATTAGGACTTAAACTAATGATCATCTTCATTGTTTATCAATTTGTAGAATATTATTTTCATTATTTGTTTGCTCTGTAAAACCTAAGTAAATGATAGTGGAGAAAGAAAAAGTACACATTCTAAAATATAAAATACCAAGCCAAAGATGCTTACGAAAAGGAAGTTTTTGCATTTAAGAAGCAGGAATTTTGGCTGTAAATTATATCATCTATTCAGGTATATATCAAATACATCATCAATATCAGTTACCTGTAGATAACTGATATTAGTGAAATGCAAAACTGGCAATCTGGTGTGCCTAATTTAACAGGCTTGTAAAATTCTGCTCATATTTAAAATACAAAACTTACTTTCCCTCAAGGAACACAAAATAAAAAATGTCGAAGAACACTAATGTCACTGAAACTGTGTCCCCCTGCTTTGATAAAAAAAAAAAAAAAAAAAAAAAAGAAGTATTAACAGCAGTGGGAGGTAAGGTTCTCTCTTCCACCACTGGAGTGGGTTAGGGGTCAGGGGTTAGGGGTTAGGGGTTAGGGCTTGGAAATCATCTATTTTCAGCTAAAGTCAACTAAGCAAGTTATTTATTAATGGTAAAGTTATTTATTATTGGTATTGTTATTATTTTTATTATCATCATCATTTTTGTAATAAGCGCTATATTGCTATAAGATGAATTAAGGTTATTGGGGAAGTGAAGAAGGGGTAGGATTAAATAAGTTTATGCTTCATCCTACTTCATCCTCCATGTCATTGTTGTATTGATTATTGTTGCACTTTGCACATGTTCGAATTAAATCATTCAAATCAAATCAAATCAAATCAAAAAAACCAAACAGGACTTAACAATTAGTGATTAATATTCAGACTCACCCTGGGTGTCTATTACATTAGATTTTTTTCCTAGGATGGCGAAGGATTGATTTACATATACCAGGCCCTAAACTAATTTCAATGGTCTCCCAACTCAACACTCGCGCAGCATCACTGACTGGATTGCCTCACATTAGATTAGCTAGCTAGCTAAAGTAATATGGAGGATTTAGCCATTTAATTTATCAATATTTTTTATTTATCATACTTTGGTGCCAACACTGCCAACAGACAGGAAACAGAGTAGTAGAAGCATGGACAGGAACATGTTTACTTTGGAAGTCAGTCAGAATGAATGAAGTTTATTTGACAGAATTAGCTTAACATTAAATTGTGATAGTTTATATCTAGCTAGCTAGCTAGCTGGTGATAGTTTACACTTCGATGAAATTGTGTTGGCAGTTTGTTGTCCACAACCTTTGGCTGCCACTCTATGTGTTTTTTATGTAAGCTATGATGGAAAATAATATTGATAAATCAAATAGCTAAATCCTCCGTATTACATTAGCGAGCTAGGTAATGCTAATCTGATGTTAAGGTAACACACCGAACGCGAATTTACGCGTGTACGCCTGTGACGCCCTACGTAAACACCCGAGTCTGGACGCTGGGCAATTTTGCGCGGTCACACTGAACGTAGTCTGGACGCTGATGAACATGGAAACATAGATAAACAAAATCTGGCTAGCCAATTCAGTCTCTTTTCAACTATGCGTGAAATCACTCGGATTGCTGCACTGTACCTGCTCTGGATGTTCCAGATACGTCGGAGGGCCAGACGCCGTCACTTTTGGGTTCACCCGATCCTGAGACGAGCACGGGGAATTCCACCACTTCCTCCTGGAATTCCTCATGGATGACGTCCGCTTTCAATGGTATTTCAGGCATGGGTGTATATATGTAGAACTGGATACAGGATTCAAAGATGGCCGCCGTTCATTTCAATGTTAGTTGCTCACCTGGCGCGTACGACCATAGACATATGCATAGGTGAATGCTAGCATACATAGCATTGTCTATGGAACGTCCTGACGGATGGAGGGCGGGACTAAGGTCCGGACGTTCTGCGCAGCTGCAGATTTCGTTGCTGTTGCATGAAATATGACACTCAGATGTATATATCAGATGCAGCGCAGTGAAGAAAAGACTTAATGGATGCATTTCATTGGACATATTTCTTCATGGTGTGCTTTTATTTTTTTTTCTTTCATATGGAGTGTTTTGGCAAATCTAAGCACCACGAGGATCACCACTGATTCACTGCCATAAATCCGGGCCATCCAACCCTTCATAGTCAGTTTTACGATTCAGGCCACAAACAGATAACCGATTCTAATTGGTTTACCTTTACACCCCTAATACACACACACACACACACACACACACACACACACACATATATATATATATATATATATATATATATATATATATATATATATATATATATATATATACACCTATAGAGTATATTGATGTAGACATATACATATATCACATTAAACCGAATGAATAAACATAAACAAAAACACTTTTTATTGGGTCTTTATTTTTTTTGAAAGTGAAATCCTTGGACTTTACTTTTCATTTATTTATTTTAGTATGGGGGGATTTTTTTTTAGTTCTTAATAGGCTGACTGTGTGGTTTATTAGTCCTATCTTACCTTAGTTTGGCTGATTACAAAGTGTTTTTAATTACAGTATTAGTTTTTTTCCATTCTGCTTCTGGGAAGGTTTTCAGATATTATACAGCCCAAAAGAAGAGAAACTTTTCTAAAACAAAGCACTGATAAATTTAAAATACAATAAGGATAAACTTATTATTCACATTATTAACTTACTGAGTTATTAATTAATAAACTAGCATTTAATTACTAAAACAGCACCGAAGCCATATTCTTTACAAAGTAAGTGGGTATACTCAAGCAAAATTAACCATTTAAATTCATCTACCTGAATGACATGACAAATGTATACCTGTCTGTCTCACAGGGACTCGGTGAATGAATTTTACATAGTTAGCCTGTCATTGAGTGACAGGCTAATCAGTACTTTGTCAAAGTCGACTCCAGCTCCACCTGTCAAAGCTGTCAGTCTTCTAAGGAGCCGGCGAAGTCCCGTGAGTAATAAAATGGAGAGCTGAATTCACACCATATGACCTACGAGGTGTGAAGTCAGGACGCTGAGGACATAACAATCAATGTCAGAACATGTGGTATTGATGAAAGGTGTCAGAAATGACTGCAACTTACATGCGATCCTGCAGGCACTCGGTGGGTGTCTCTGGGGTGTGATCATGATTAATACAGAATGTTATGGCGTAACACTGATGTACTGTAGATCTGTTGGATACAGACCGCCCTGGTAACTGAGAAGCCCCACCAACAGTAACAGGATCATAAAGCGTCCTCGGTTAAAACACCAAACTTCTTCCTGTTTGCATTTCATGACCTGGACTTTCCAAAGCTCATCTTATGTCATTTCACGTCACTGCTCCAGACTAGAAGGCCTTTCACAGAGACATAAAGCCTGATAAATGGAGCAGAAAACCATATATCATCTTTTTAGTGCGTGAGCCAGCCAATAGGTGACAGACAGGTTGAGGTGCTGATCTAACAGCTGTGTCATGAGTCGGATATTCCAGTAAGGGGATCTAGTGGATGATATTCCAGTCTGAGTAACAAGAGGCTAATAAGATCACAGAGAGACGATCAATGGCCAGTAAGCTGAGCTCTGTCTTTGTCTCTCTCTCTCTCTTTCTCTGAGGCAGTTATTTCCTTTTGCTGCTGAATGCTGCCTACATTTACGTGGTTCTTATAAACATCCCGGTGAATTTACTGACTGTGTGTCATACTTTTGAATGCAATCTACATTATGAATGTCAAGGAAATGAAAAAACTTAAAGAGTTTAATGATAAATGCGCACTTTAATTGTTAAACTCTAAATACAAAAGCTGCGGGTTAATAGTTTGTACTGTAATAATCATTTGCTTTAATTTATAACTGACCAAAAAACTGATAGTACCAGCTGATAAGGGTGCATCACAAATACATTAAATATAGACACAGTGTATAGACATATTTATATGGATATAGACATAGGTCTATACATTTATGATACCTTAAATATATAAAATATGTACTGCAGGAAAAACTTCTTTTGTTAAATCAAATTATATAAGGTTCAAAAAATATGTTTTATTTGTCTTACTTATTGTTCAACAAGATGGGAAGTGAAGTTACTGTTCATTCCACTGATGTCAGACTCATTTTATTATTATTATTATTATTATTATTATTATTATTATTATTAAAGTTGCAATTCCATGATACCAGCATCAGCATAGGAAATCCAGTATCCATTAGGCTCTACTTCATGGTGGCATAGTTAAATGTTGTTTAAAATGACAATAATTTGTAAAGTTTAGTTTGTTTTGAAAGTATGGGTGGGATTTTTTCCCAAGGATTACATGGGAAAATTGTCACTAACCTTGATGTATGTTTCTTTGTGAACAGTAGTAACATCTAATCAATAATTTTGCATGTCTTTAGCAACACAAATGTCAGACTAAATGTGTGTGTCCACGCTCAAAGGCGAGAGGGTGTGAGAAAACAGTGATTTTTTTTTTTTTTTCTTCACAACATCAAGGGAGCTAGAAATCAAATTGCCATCAATCATCCAATTAGGCTTCTGTTGTCTTGCTAAATGAGCCATGGGACTTTGGCACAGCTCAGTGGAATATGCATCTTTGGAAGAAAAGAAAACTGGAGAAAGAGACAAGATGCGATAGATTAAGAACTCAATCTTGAAGAAATTACAAATACATACAATATATGAATAATGCGATTCATTGTCACTGATGTTTTATAAGGAATTGGAATTGAGTGGATACGTGTGTGTGTGTGTGTGTGTGTGTGTGTGTGTGTGTGTGTGTGTGTGTGTGTGTGTGTGTGTGTGTGTGTGTGTGTGTGTGTGTGTGTGTGTGTGTGTGTGTGTGTGTGTGTGTGTGTGTGTGTGTGTGTGTGTGTGTGTGTGTGTGTGCGCGCGCACTGGACTTCATCAACATCTTTTCCCCTCCATGCTTCTTCTCAGCCCCAGTTCAGCAAATGAGTTGAAGCAGCCTTCCTGGGCAGTCGTTCCTCTCTACTCCAACAACTCATGAAATATTTAATGTGCCTCACAGTAACCTCTCTCATTCTCACTCTCTCTCTCTCTCTCTCTCTCTCTCTCTCTCTCTCTCTCTCTCTCTCTCTCTCTCTCTCTCTCTCTTTCTTTCTGTCTCTCTCACACACACTGGCACAAACACACACATTCCCTTCCTCACTGTTTCATACTTTTCTTTCTGTCATTCACACTTATAGTCAGTGGATGGATACGTCAATGTCTGGCTTGAACTCCACTACATTTTAAGAGTGAAGGTATTATCTCAAACCCCCCTCCTCTATACACACTCACAGACACATTCGCATGACATGCCACTATATCATTTTGTGGATGACTTCAGTCTCATTTCATTGTATTCAGACTGGGTGTGTACAGAGGTAGCTGGATACAAATTTGACACCCAGCCGATCGGTAGCTGCCGGCTGTTTAATCAACAGTGATGAATATTTGATGGCATGGCGGCGGGCAAACGGTGGCCGACACTCTCCTCATTATCGAAGTCCATGTGTACAGAGGAAGATATTCAATATCTACCAATGGGGAACTGGCCTCTCTCAGCCACATGAAATGCCCCCACAGTCCCCGAAAGAAAGAAAAATGGTTAATTCTTTGGAAAAGAGTTGAAAATAGTCAAGTTTAATGTTATTTAGGAAGTGAAAATGTTTTGGTGTTTTTGTTTGTTTGTTTGTTTGTTTGAGAAAGTATTCTTTCCATTACTCATTTACAGTTGTTAATATTTGGTGCTCTAAAATTTGAATATTTTAGATTATATGTCAAGTGGAGAATAGGAAATGGAATGGAAAAAGTAGGCACATTATGAGGTTAAAGGCTCATAATCTTTTAAGTTCTTTAGTATTAAATAATAACACCAAAAAAATCATGTGATGCTTTAATGTAGGAAAACCGGAAAATCTCTTTTTAAAAAAAAAAAAAAAAAAAGCAAACTAACAGGAACATCTTTGCACCTGGTGGACATTGGTGTAATGTTCAGGACCATGGTCAGCAACACTGAACTGAACAGTCATGACTCATGAGTTAAAGTTTATTTTTAACCAACGATACAAAGGCCATTGATTTTGGAATTCCACTTCACTGGGTGGAATTTCATTGTGTAAAAGAATAGCTGTGATAGTAAGAAAATGATGCTGTTAGTGTTTATAAAATGTTACAGATTTACATCTATATCAAATGCATTTTCACGAGTGAGTTTAGTCTCAAAAATCTTCTTGAATGTGTGAGTGTTGAAGATAAATATTTTTAATGTTCCATATCTGTAGCATCAAAAAGCATGGCGCAACATCAATTCAATGTATTTTTCTAAAAAAGTGAGTAAATGATGTATTTTTTTGTCGAATAAAAAAAAATGTAAGGGTATAACATGCCCTATGCTATGGAAATTACCTGATGAATGCATAGGTCACACATTAATAATGAAAATGATTAATGTTATGAGATGGCATTAGAAAATACCATATCACCAAAATGTAAAACATGAGTTTTTGTTGAGACTTTAAATTGTCTTTAATGGGACATACTCTCATAAGGTGTACCTCTGCCCTCTTGTTTCCGGTTACATTTGACTTGTCTTTATTGTGTTCCTTCTGTCTGCTGCATGTGCTGCTAACAACAGGAGACAGATGGGTTCAATACAAGGGTCTAAAGAGTACCCTGCCAGAGGCTATGGCGGCTTTAACAGGAAGGATTGGGAAATAAGTGACATTTAGGTAGTGTGGCACATTTTGCATGAAGTGACATTTAGGCAGCAATACATATTATCTGAATTAGGTGAAACACACCATGATGAGCCAGTGCAGACATTGATGAGTGTTCTGATATTTTAGTCCTGTACTTTAACGTCAGGAATGTCAAGCGGGGGTGAGAATTTAATATAGTAGGCTTTCTTCGAATTTCCATCAGTATATAGTCAAAAAAAACTGAAGAGATAAAGTTCAAATGGGTAGTCTGTTTAATAGTGAATACTTTATAAGTATAGTGTATCTCCTTTGTTTCATTTTGGTGAGTGAACAAATTCAACTCTTGCTAATGATCAAAGTGCTTGAAGATTGAAGCATTACTTAGGTTTGGTTCATGTTACTCACATCTAGCAAAGATGAATTCACCTGTTGGTGCTCTGATGATTACTGCTGCTACATGTGCAGTCACAGAAAAAAGTATTGGACTACCCTTGTTTTCTTTCATTTCTGTTCTTTTGAATGCCTGGCACAACTAAAAGTATATTTATTTGGAGAAATATAATGAAAACAACAACAAAAAATAGCTCCTAAGAGTTTTATTTCAGATCTGATATCTATACTTTTTCCATGTTTTCTTGATAATAACCAATCGTTATGTCATTGTACTGTCAAAAACAGTGCTTTTAGACATTCCATGTTTTCTTTGCTGTCTGTTTTAGTCACATGATACACACAGGAGTTAGTACTTCATTGCATAACCATTGCTTTTGATTAATTTTGAGGGTCTAATATTTTTTCAGTGACTTATCTCTGAATGGTAACTGGTGTTCTGTGTTGATGTGTACGTTAAGAATTGCACAAATGTGTGTCCACTGGTGTTCAAAGTAAGTGATGATGTAATTTGCATGTATTCATAGTTGGGTGTTCATGTTATTGTCAACAGCAAAAATACTTTTACAATTTTGCCACATTTATTGAACATAAAAAAAAAAAAATCAGGAAAAAGTTCAAACTGAAACAGATGGAAATGTGGGTGATCTTGGACAGAAGATACTAGAGTGATTATTATGAGCAATAAGCTGCTTTGCGGAAGGGTTTGATTTCCCAAAAGTAGCAAAATAAAGTGATACAAGGCTTGATTGTGTTAATGAAATTCTACAAAGCAGAGAAAATGTCGATTTGGGATCGTAACAGTTTTGGCTGTAGAGCTCATTGGATGACACTGTAATCTCTAATAAAACTGCTGTCAGTACCTCACTGTATTTATCTGTGCAGTAGGGCACTGTCCAAGATAATGTGCAGTTAGTTGTAACACCCTTCAGACTGTGTGTGTGTGTGTGTGTGTGTGTGTGTGTGTGTGTGTGTGTGTGTGTGTGTGTGTGTGTCTGTGTTCAAGTCACGTTGTCCATGATGAAAAATGCACTTGAGAATATATTGCACAGGCTAATGGTTTAACATCATTTTGAGACTGCCATAATTTCCATGTCAGATAATGGTAAAGATATTGTAAATTCAAGCATAACCGCCTGTGGGTATTTATAGTACACTACTTAACAATTTTGAGGGACTATTTAACAATTACATCTTCATTGTTCATTATGGAAACATGATTTGTTTCATAATCACTTCACTAGTCCCTTCTACACTGCAGAAAACTTTGTATGCCATTTCAAGTGTTTTCTTTTTTTTTCTAAGAAAATACTACAATATGACTTCCAGACTCTGATCCATTTATGTATGCGCCATATAAATATGAATCTAAATTGTGCTTTTTTAGTATGCAGGCTACCTGCATATATCCGTGAAGCATACATACCCATTTTTATCTGTCAGTGGCTACATGACAGGAGGTCAGCCCCTCAAGATCAAATATTTTTCTTACTAAATGACGGATTTATTAGACAAATAAGTTGTTCGTCTGACTCTGAACCCTCTGTGATTGAAATATACCCCTGTGTCAACAGCATCGCCTCTCAAACCGGGTCCCGGGCGATGGAGGGCTGCCACAGCGGATTACTGAACAAATATAAGTGGGAAATGAGTGCAGATCTGGGGGATCTACCCCTCCACATCCCAGGTTTGACATTTCCGTCCAAAGGCCAGCCTTCTGTGTGTTGTTAGATCAACGGAGCCCTCGATGGGAGCTCTTATTTTTGTTTTAAGATACTGCACAAGTGAAACAATTTCACCGGCAAGGACAAAAACCGGCAGCAGGACACGCGCCTTATCTATTTATCTGTGTATTTATTTATTTTTATTCCAGCCCGTATTGTTGTACTTCTAATGATCTAATCCATCTAAACCTGAGCCCCTAACAGCTGCGATTAGGGTACAGGCCCACTCCCTTCCGCTCAGAGCTATACTAAAAAGTCGCGCGCTCGTAAATCTAAACGACTGCGTTACCATGTGGTGAAATCATTATTTGGCGACGTGGTGTCACAGACTCTCTCATCTCGTCTGTCAGGAATCCAATTTCCTTTTATTTACATCCACGGTATAGATTAATTACTCCCCCGACTAGTTGCCTGAAGGAATTAAGTTATGAGATCCTTGGTAGGCTCTGTGATTAATCCATGGCGGCCTATGCAAGAAAGTAAAAGAAGAGAGAAGGTCATTAATACGGAACAGTTTGCACACGTAATAATAATAATAATAATAATAATAATAATAATAATAATAATAATAATAATAATAATAATAATGACTAGAAAAACACTCTGCGAACGCAAACCTCCGCCAAGGCAAACCCCCCTCCTCCTAATGAAGGGAGGTTATGTTTTCACTAGAGTTTGTCTGTCAGCAACATTACTCAAAATGTCATTTATGGATTTTAATTTTTTTTTTAAATGTCAGGATGTGTCAGGAGTGTCACAAGGAACAAAGTATTAAATGTTGGTGGTGATCCGGAAGAGATCCTGGATCCTGGAATTCCCGAATTCTTCCTTTGAAATTTGACATTGCGGTAAAAGGAGAATAAAATTCAAAGTGATCCAGAATCCGGGTTCTCTTCCGGATCACTACTAAAATTTCATAATTTCTTTGTTGTGACACTCCCAACACATCCTGAATTTTTAAAAATCAAAATCCACCCATAACTTTTTGAGTAATGTTGCTGACAGACAGACAGAGAGACTCCATCGAAACCATCAACTCCTTTGCGGAGGTAATCATCATCATCATCATCATCATCATCATCATCATCATCATCATCATCATCATCATCTTCACCATCATAATAATAATAATAATAATAATAATAATAATAATAATAATAATAATAATAATAATAATAATAATAATAATAATAACTGGTACAGTAGTAGGCCGGAAGTACTTTTATTTTATTATTCATTCCATTTTTAGGCACCTGACTCGTTTTCTTACTTAACCGAGGCACTAAGCATCATGGGATGGGACCGGTAGAAGGCGGGCTGGGATGGGGGGGGGGGGGGGGGGGGGGGTGGAAGGGGAGTAGGGGGGGGGGGGGTTCTATTTAAACGCTCCAGACATAAATATAGGTGGAAGGCTCCTTTCAGGCCCAATAACGATAGGTCCGATTAAGGCGAAGCTGTGGCCCACTATTGATAGACCTTATGATATCGGTGAAGTTACTGATGAAATACACCCCCCCCTCCTCCCTCCCTCCCTGATTAATAGAAGGCTCTGTTGTAACGGGCTGACATATGGTAGGCGAGGCAGCTGGGGACGGTACCTCAGGCATCCCCTACGGCCATTAACATATTAGAGGCTATTGTGCAGGCAGACAGTCCGACTTCATCCAGAGCCCCTGCGCAGAGAGACAGCACCCCAGAGCTGTTTGATATAAGCTTTCAATAATGCATTACTCTTCAATCCGCCAACGGAGCTGTTCGTGGTGCTGAAATTATTGCCATGTGGTGCGTGTGGTGCCGCGCGTGGTGTGTGTTCAGTGCCAGCGGTGTTCGGTTACTGTCGGTAGGATGGGTTGGATGAGGAAAACTTTGAACACGTGAGATTATAGATAGATAGACAGATATGGATGGATAGATGGACAGATGTATAGATAGATAGATAGATAGATAGATAGATAGATAGATAGATAGATAGATAGATAGATAGATAGATAGATAGATAGATAGATAGATAGATAGATAGATAGATAGATAGATAGATAGATAGATAGATAGATAGATAGATAGATAGATAGATAGATAGATAGATAGATAGATAGATAGATAGATAGATAGATAGATAGAAAAATCTATATATTAAATCTATAGTTATTTTAGATTTAATGTAAACCTATAAGAAAGAAAGAAATAATTCTGCAGTAATTATTCATATATTCGGCTTGTGTTTTAACCAAGCCTGTCATGAATATGGGTTTATTTAGGCTATTTTTAATGAATAAAAATAAACAAAATAATAAAAAAAATCCTAACCGTAGTGGAAATATTTTACTCACATGTAAAAATCCCTCTTGATCCACTCTGTTCATAAAGTCACAAAAAGAAAGAAAGAAAAGGGGGAAATTAAGCAAAAGCAATGAGGAGCATGATGTTCCTGTGCCCTTCCCTCATCCAGCTGCTTCCACGGAAAACCCCGATAGCTGTCTGAAAATATTGCTTTTTATATCAGCACTCGTGATTAATATTGCATTACCTGCATTTAGGATTTCGTTTTTATAAAAGCAGCTAAAAGTAGAGCGTACCGAAAGAGACCAAAAAAAAAAGATAACATTATATAAAAATATTAGGAAGGCGGTTAGTCATCTTAATGGAACAAATTCTGTTTTCTACTTTGCTTTATTTTTATCTGTCGCTTTTGAGTGTAAAAGAAGGAGCTGCTTTAATGTGGCTCTTCCGTTATTCTGACTGCTGTGGAACTTCATTAAATGTTTATTGATACACATTTGCAGATTTGCAGAATCAGGGTTAAATTTGGGAATGATTGGTTTTTCGTTTTTAATTAAATATGCAGGACAATACGAGTACCTGAAATGTGTTATTTTAATCCTGTGCGAAATTGAGGATTCGGTTTTATTAGAATTGTTATTTTTGTTTTAAACATTAGCATTCTTATTATTATATTTGTATTAATAATAATAATGCTAATAATAATAATAATATTACTACTACTACTACTACTACTACTACTAATAATAATAATAATAATAATAATAATAATAATAATAATATTACTACTACTACTACTACTACTAATAATAATAATAATAATAATAATAATAATAATAATACTACTACTACTACTACTACTAATAATAATAATAATAATAATAATAATAATAATAATAATAATAATAATAATAATAATAATAATAATAATAATAATAATAATAATAATAATAATTGTAGGTTTGATTATGAACAAAATAATCGCTCTTTTTCAATTTTGTGTCCATAACATTATTATTCTTTAACAGGCTTTTTTTAAACCCAGCATGAATGAGTAGCAGAAAATTTCTTGCACCATAAAATTAGTAAAAACTCTAAAACGTTGTATTTTACAGGCATAGTAAAATGTCAGAAAACACACACAAATGTTCTGTTTTAAATCATGTCAAAATGGCATCTAACAATGAAACAAATAACACCATAATAATACGAAACATCATGAGGTTTTCTTTTTCCTTTAACATTTTTTTTTAAACAAATCTCCGTATAGTCGTGGTGAGTTTCGGGCCCAATCACAACCAGAAAAGCAACATTTTCTTTCTTCAGTTTATTAGAAGATTGCTGGAACACACCTCCCTGTTAAATTTGGCTTACAGGATGAATAGTACCAATGAAAGTATAAGAGGACAACAGAGGAGAGTGAAGAAGTTGTGAGAGAGGGAAGGAGACAGTGGGACATTTCCATGATGCACATGTCGCCGCAGTTTGTAAACATACTTGTGCACAAAGTAAAATATTACTTACACAACGTTTCCGTAACAATTAACACGACAAACAACGTGGTGATCTTAATGTGAAAACAGGCATTAAACAGTGACTTACACCATCCACAAAATAAGGTCTATCAGTAGACAGCTCTAGTGATTCTTTTTTTTTTCCAATGCATAGAGTGTTTGCACTGCAAACTGAAACACATGAAGAAAAAAAAATAACTTTTTTTTTTTTCTGAGATCTCCTCCGTGAAGCAGGCAAGGCTCTTTGAATCTGTTTGGAAGTTTCTTTCTTTCTTTTTTTCTTTTTTTTTTTTTTAAACGTGATGCCAATAAGTGTCGATAGACCCTAGGATTTCTATTTCCAAAAACACAGGAGCTCTCTCTCTCACCCCTGATAGTGATAAAGTGATGTCTGTATATACAAAAAACATTTCGACATAACCGATCTATTAACCTAAAAGGTATTTTTGTGCAAATTGAAAATAAATATATCTATAGATGTGACAGCCTAATGACAGCTAAAATTACTGCCCGTGAATTAAGATTTCATGCAGGCCTAATTTTCTGTTAGCCATAAAAGTTTGCAACTAAATTTGAGTTTATAGCAGCCTCCAAATGAGAATAAATGAACAAATGGATAAATGAACAGATGCATGAATTATTCTATACCAACAACGACAAAAAAAAAAAAAAATCAAACCAAAAACACAGCTCAACAATCAATGAGGTAATTCGTAAATGGCTATACTTCAAATAATAGGCCTATTTAGGAGAAAATAACTCGCTATTGTATCAAGCAAATTACCTCTGTCCACATGTTTTTAAAAGGCAATGTTGACGTCGCTAAACTTTTCCCTCGTAACAACTGAGCGAAATTTGTGTAATCTGTTATTTGCATACTTCACATTCACCGATAACGTGAAAATAAACAAGATATATGAAGCCTCATAAAATGGGTATCTAAAGCCCATTGTGCACCAACGTGTAAAATCGCTGGAGACAAAAGACTGAAAATGGTGTCTTAGTGTCCCTTGGTCCCCAAATTCAGTCACACAACTTTTTTTTTTGTTTTGTTTTGTTCCTTTTTCCGTTTGTTTTCCTTCTTTTTTTTTTTAAATGTCATTTTCTTGGCCCATCAGTGGGCAGCAGAAAATTTCAACCTCTTCTGCTTTTGTCTTTGGTTACAAAACCATACTCGCACCACATTTTTTTTCAGGTCCAACTTTTCAGCTATAGCTGCTATTTTCTCGGATGACGGCCGAGGCTGGACGGCGAAGTAAGCCTCCAAAGATCTTTTTTCTGGAGCCGCTATCGAGGTCCTCTTGCGTTTCTTTTCCCCTCCGTTGAAAATGTCCGGTTTGCTCATTTTCTCCCTCTGGGCCCCCTCGGCCTCCTCCAGCCAGGCCTGAAGGATGGGTTTGAGCGCAATCATGTTGTTGTGAGACAGAGTCAACGACTCGAATCGACAAATTGTACTTTGGCTCAGTGATCCCACGCCGGGGATTTTGAGATTAGCCAGTGCGCCTCCCACGTCCGCCTGGGTCACCCCCAGCTTGATCCTCCGCTGCTTGAAGCGCTCCGCGAAAGCCTCCAGCTCCCTTGGGTCTGTGTCCGAGTCATTGATGGAGGGGAGTCCGGCATTAGTGAGCCCCGGGCCGCCTTGACTCCCTCCGTGGTGGCCTGGTAAGAGCCCGTGGTGGGTGAGAGGGGAGTTCATGCTCATAGCAGCCTGATGGGACAGGTGCCCCAAGCCGTGCATGTGAGAGTGCGGGTGGGCAGAGGAGGTGGAGATGAGTCCTCCGCCGCCACCTCCTCCGCCACCGCCGCCACCTCCGCCTGCCCCGTCGTGCGCCCCGGACATCAGGGACAGGGAAGGTGAGCTGATGTGATCCATAATGTCCGGAGGCTCCAAGTTCTGATGGTGGTGATGGTGGTGGTGGTGGTGATGGTGGGCCAGTGGCACAGTGGACGTGGACGAGCATGGCACCGTGCTCATCGTGTGGTACGTGGCGTCGGGTTTGAACGGGTGCGTCTTTCCTTGGGACACGGCGATGTCCACGGCCGCCAAAGCCTCAGCTCGAGCCAGTAGGGTTTCATCCAGACTGGCAAAGATGTTACTCTGTAGCTGAAAGGGTAGACATTAAAAAGGGAAATCAAGTGAGAATGGGGAGGGAAAAAAAGTGGAAAGAAGACACAGACGAAAAGAAGGAAAAATAAAAGGAATAAATAAACGGAGCCAATCTGTCAGTCGGAACTTTTGGTGACACATAAAGCAGCCGGAGTATTCCTTCAGAAGCGGAAAGTCATAAAAATTAATACAAAAAAAAACAGTAAAGCCAGGGTTAGCGTGAGCATGCTTTCAAAAAGATCACAGAGTCGTGGAGTGATTGCCATGGAATACATGAAAAAAACATTAAGTGAACGACTTGGCTGAATGTGCCTTGGAGCAGCCAATGTTATTACGCACAGACAGCGTTCAGCGCTACATGCAGCCTAGGCACACACACACACACACACACACACACAAAAAAAAAGACAACGTTGAAGTTTTTGGGAGATAATTTACCTGAGGAGTTTGTAGACAGGCTCTCCTTATAGCTTCCGAGCTGGAATGCAGGGTGGTGTACTTGTGCTCGGGTAAAGAGGGGTGCATGGCGAAGTGCGCCTGTTTGCTGTTCATGGACATCATCTTGGCGAGCTTCTCCAATTAAAGTGCACAGGAAAAAGGGGGGGAAACGCCAACAAGAGCTGGAAAAATAGTCATAGATACACAGTGATCCTTAGCCTATCCAGTAATGATGCAGTGTATAGTTCGCTGTGTAGTTCGCCGAGTGCAGCCTTGAGCCCGGAGATCACAGAGATGCCTGCAGTCTCTCAGACGCACTTATCTGTCTACTGTTTCCCACTGCTGGGGATGAGAGAGCTCTTACACCTGAGCGCCTCAGATCTCGTCAAGCCCGGGCTCGGCTGCTCTCGCGAGACATAAACTGCCAGAGCAGTGAACAGGCTGACATAAAAACTGCTCACAGGGCAGGCAGGAACATCTGGAGACGAGACGCTTGCGGTTTTTCTTTTTTTTTTTTTCTTTTTAGTTTTTTTTTTTTTTTTTTAAGGGCTCACACCACTATTTTCATCCACGGACTGAACCGGTCCCAGTGTTTTTGGGACCGGTTACAGGTCATAAAACAAAATGCAAAATCTTTATTTTTGGGGCTATTATATTACAGGCTGATCTGTAAACAACTCATGCTTTACTTCACTGTTATTAAATGGAAAAAGTGTCAAATTCACAATATTAAAAACTAAATTACAGTGGGCTTTTTGGTACCAGATTTAAAAACAATATTCTAAAATAAGATGTATTTATGGGATTCTGTCTTTATTTGGTCAGAAGTGTCAAACACACCGTGTTCTGCTGTACAGCTTAACTGTAGTAAACTATGACACCACTGTCTCATCATTAAAGCCCATCATGGCCAGATGAGCACTAAACAAATTGATTTAATACACCAGCGTAACCTTGTACACAGTCTTTACCTAAATTAATTAATCCCAATGAATTAACACTTCATTTATTCAAACCACAACGGTTGCCCAATTAAAATTTCATGCAGCGATTAGAGGTATGTGAAATATACATGATATCGTTAAATTTGCATAATAAATAAGGTGCTCTGTGCTACATTACAATGACTATGCGTGTGAGGTCTCTAATGTATGTCATTATAGGTTAATACATGCTTTCATCGACACAATAGGCGTTTTTTTTTAATTTTCGTGGCAGGATGTTTACAATGGTTATTTAGTAAAAAACAAAAATAGTGAATTCATAATAGCAATAAATTAGTTTGCATAATACAAGAAGTTAAAATAACCTAGATGCAAAAAATAAAAAAAATCAAGAATAATTTGATCTTCACAGTAATGTAAAAATATTACATTATTAAGAATACAAAGAATCATATTTTGTTATGCATTTTTATTTAATTTTGACATTTTTCCATTAAATATTCTTTTTTTTTTCATTGATATGTTCAAACTACAGTACAGTTCACATAATGACATCCTATCAAACACAGGACTGGGTTCAAATACCCTCAAACCACCACTTGATGAGAGTATTATCGATCAAAACGGCACAAAAGCGTTTGTCCCTGAAGATGTGGACTGTGACATTTTGTTTTACTGCATGACTAGACTAGAAATCTACCCAACAAAAATCAACAACTGTCTGTACAACAATGACAGTAAGAGACAAAATGTTAAACTGTAGCATCACATCATTTTTTTTTTGTGCTCTATGATTTTATTCCGCTATAGGTTACACTTGAGATCATATGTAGGTTCAATATTTAAAACTTTCACATGAGCTTTGAAAGTTTGGTAGGACTGTTTGTGTTAAAGGGACTGTGGGACTTTCTCTTTGTTGGTTGGCTCATGTTCAGTGTGTGTCTGTCCCTTATTGTGTTCACAGGTTTACCGGCGCAGGTGGTGGAGCAGGACGGGTGAAGGGGATCGTGTTGGATATCAGAACAGAGCAAGGCAGAGGGTCCATCCTTATTCTCCTCCAGTGGATCGAACGACTCAAAAGACATTTCTTCAGTCTGAGAAGTCCCATCATGCCCTGGGACAGTTGCACCGCTCTCCTCCCCTAACGACACTGCGGGCGTCCGCCCCTCTGCGGAGCCTTTTGGAGCCACTTTGTCACTTGAATCTGTGGTACTGCACCCTGAAGGACTATGCTGGTCACATTCCGTAATAGGGTTGCCACCACAGTTTGCCAGTGAGTCAGAGAATATTTGTGGTTCTGGGACCACAGTGTTGTCCAAGTCTGGTGAAGAGGTGGACGCCAGGGAGAGCTGGGACCCCCGGCTGCTGGCGCTCTCTCCGTCCAGCATCATGGAGTCCAATTCGGAGATTTTATCCAGGTAAGCTGCATCCATAGAAGCCTCGCTGGACATATGGAAACTATCTGGATCATCAACTGCAAGATTAGTGGATGGTGCTCCTTTAAATGTGCTGGATTCTTTACTTGAACCGGGATAGGAATGGTCAGCAAATTTCGTCTTTTGCCAGACATCCCATACAAGAGACTTGGTAGCTTCCAGATTAGTTGGAAGGAAACCTTTGGGGGATTTCACGTCGCTACTGAAGTGGTTCTCTCTGAAGCAACTGCTCTTGCCAGGACTTGGAAAGTCACCAAAATCAAGCCTCCTCATATAAGACGTGGGCTTGAATGCCACTTTCTTCTCACGTATTCTGGGGCTTCTGAGTGTCAGGGAGCGAAAAGCGTTGGAAGGAGTAGAGGGCACATATTCAGCAAAGGCACTATCAGGCTCCTCGCTTTTCTGGTTTACAGGCACACATTGATTCAGTGGCGTGTGATCTGCAGATGACTCAAACAACTTCCTTGAATATGTTCGCCGCTGGACTTCTGGATTGCTGCAGATGGACTCCCTCTCATTGTCACTCAAGCTTCTCATCATCATGTTGATTTTATGCTGCTGTGTGAACTCATCCGACTCGGTCTGTGCATTAGTGCTGCTCTTTTCCTCGATTTCAACATGTCTGAGTTTCCTGACCTGAGACTCCAGGTCTTCGATGTACTGGTCACTGCGCTCCAAGGCTCTTTTCAACTGTTCCACCTCACGATCATATTGCTGGATTTTTGCTTCTAGTGCTGCCACTGTATAACGACCAAATCTGGGAATAAACATAATTTTGCATGACACATTAAAATAAATTACTGGACAAAATCCTTGAATTAATTGCAATTTAGCGAAGGCATTTCACGGCATGAGAAGAAGACATGTTTTCTTATCTGATAATTCTAACTTTCAGCTTTAAACTGGAAAAGGAAACAAACAGACTTAAATAAAATGTCTCTTTGCTTTATAAAAGTGCTGTGTTGTGATTTTTTTTTTTTTTTTACAACAGGTAAAAGATCAAGATCACACAGGTATCTAAAGGTTAATTAACCAAGGGTTGTGGTTTTGGAAGAATCTGCTTATACAGTAATTCTAACTCTAAAATGGTTAATATTCAGTATCCTGCCATATACTGCTTAATCTACGGATGCATCTAAATGTCAGTCAGACAACATTTCATGTCAATATTAATCTTTCATGTTATATTTTTCGTAAATTTGCATCCTTATGTCTTTGTTTAGTCAAAAATAATGTGATATTTATTATGAATATATTTGCAAATAGGGGGCAAATAACTACAAATATAAAGACACAGAAAGCAACATTGAAACACCAGGAATCTGCTGTCATTTTAAATATTAATCTAAGTCTACAAGTTTGCAATCAGTATATTCTTAACTGTAACAAGGATATACAATTTATTTTATTAATCTAAACTTTGGAAAAAGGTTTTCATATAAAACATGAAATGTGATAAAGAGGTAGAAAGTGGAAAAGTCAAATGAGGAAGTTTCGTTTAGTTTATGTCACAGACTCCAACAGAACAGCACATATATAGCAATACAGCAATTGATCTGCAATAGGGTCACCGTGACAAAGCCACTTAAAGCTCATGATAGGAGGCCCACACACAAGTGTATATGTGATCTTACAGTCACTGGTTTAAACACCAAAAAAAAAAAAAACTCACATCAATCGAAGTTAACCATTAAAAAACAAAACAGTGTTTTTGAGAATCAGAATGGTCAATAATATTCAAGTGAAATCTGTCATTTAAAATGTGACACTGGTTTAAGAGAATGTGTTGAATAGCTGCAGGCTTTTACACATAAGTGATGTCAGGCACAAAAAACCCCATACAAAGTTTTACCCAATCTCTTATCATTGTAACCACAAAATGTTGGTGACTTTGACCTTTGACCTACATTCACCAGTATTTCATGGAAACTGGTCCAGTAGTTTTTGCATAAAAGTTGCTGACAGACAAATGAACAAATCAAAAAAAACAAAACAAAAATACCGTCACCTCCTCTTCAGGGGGCGGGGTAGTAAATCAGATGATTAGGATCAATTCATTTCCATTTGTACAGAACCATATATCGTGGCTTTGCAAAAAGAAAATAAATAATGTTTCTGACTTAAGGAGGCCCAATATAGATTTGTATATTCAATGATATAATACACACTGACACTAAGCAGACATTAAAATGAAGAAAGGCAAACATTAAGGCAGCATGGGTCTAGAACATTTTTCTCAAAGGACCTCCGAGCATTCTACATATTGAGACTTACTTTTGAGGAGACCTGGCTGCTACTTCTGCTTTCAACCTCATGTTCTCTTGCACAAGGTCAACATTTTGCGAACGTAAAGCTTTATTAGCCTGAAAGACAAAAATAATACATTCACAGCATATTATAAAACAGCACAAAGGTAACAATGTCAGACAAAGCCAAGACAAGGTTTATCGGGCAAATATATGCAACAAACACAAAAGAACGTAACCTTATTTTATAGAAAGATACATGATGTGTATTAGGAACAACAGTTCATGTTATTGTGGTGTTTCATTGCATTATACTTGGCAGACACACTAATTTTACTTTTATATGGCAACAGAAACAAAAAAAAAAATCACTTTTGTTCTAACTTAATAGAGTAACAATATTAAGCACAGAGTTAAATATTGTAGCTCTTACCTCTTTGAGTTTGTCCATATCTTGCTTCACTTTATCACAAACATCTGTAGCAGTTTGCAACTTGTTTGTCCATTCTTCCAGGACGTAGGGGTCAACTCTTTTGTCATTTGTTTGCACTGTGTTTATACTGCACGGCTCCAAAGCAGCCTTCAGTTGTATTTCCAGACTTTGATTTTTTGCTTTTAACTCCTCATTTTCTCTAATGAACCCATCGATTTCATCCTGTTGAAGAAAAATATAAGAAAAATCCAGGTTTGAAGAAACATTTTTTGTGGCATCATAACACTGACATGCATATTTGTTGCTTCCATACAGTTCTCCACAACACTAGACCATGTTCTGTGATGAATAATCAGCTAAACGGAATGCAAAGACTGAGTCCAAAATCAAGGACATCCTGTATGGTAAATCAGCTACAATATTGATATGGATTAGACTCCCATTATGTGGTTTTGCGGCCCCATAGTAAGAGTGGATTTGTGATGACGTTGGCACAATGAAAACATACCTCATACTCACGTAGAAGCAATTCTCCTCTGGTTTTTCTGAGACATCTCCTCACAGACTGGCTGTCACTGTGGTCACTCTCATTAGATCCACCTTTAGAAGACATGCACAAGAATGTAATGTTTCAATACAGTCCATATCAAAACATGTTTTAGTTCTATGGTGTAACCCGGCTTATAAAAAAATAAATAAGTAAAAAATACTCGACAAAGACTAACTCAAAAGTGAAAAATGTGCCATGACTAGGAACACATCTTATTTTCATCACATTTGACCAAACTAAGTTTTTACAACAAACAATTTATTATTATTAATATATATTTGTATTTTTTTTATTCAATTTCAAGCATACATGTTTTTAAAAATAATTTAGTTTTTTCCCCCTTTCTGAGTGTAACTGAAATCAAAATATCACTCAAAAATCTTGACCTTTAAATTACAGTTTTTTTGAGTCTGTAGGTCTATAAAAACTCATATTGTGGTCATGATTTGATTAAAAAACAAAACACACAAAACAATTCCTGTGATGCATTCAGTCACTAAAGTTGTTCTACGACACTAGAATAATAGTTTGAACAATTGTATTTATTTATTTATTTACTTTAATCCAGTTAATTTATGATGATCAGAAAAACAGTTCACAAAAGCAGGATGGCAATGACACACATTAATCAAAAAATATTCAAATTTACTTAATGTTAATTCACTGTAATAATTCCACAAACCAAAACTACAAGAAAGATAATTTAAAATTACAAGAAAATAACATCCACTTTCAAGTAAGTAATTTTCCAAAAAATTCAAATGGGCAACAAGCATTTTTAAATAGACTGGTATTATGATGAACCAACTGATTACTCCAGTAACTTTATTTAAATAAATTAAATATAATTTCCAATCAAACTTTAAATACCTAATGGCTTAAGTGATATCAATCACAGAGAATTGATGTAGTCTCCAAAAAAAAAAAAAAAAAAAAAAAAAAAAATAAGATTGTTGGAACATAAGGAAATAGTGTCTTTAATTGCAATTAAAATGCCTGCTCCATCTGGATTCAGAAAGCACAGCCACATCTAGTTACTTTTAACCCTGCCTGGGTATAACTTATTTGATCATGAACATTTCGGACATGCTTGAAGTGGAATGTGTTCACTCTGTGATGCTACAAACAGGTGAGGCCTCGTATTAAAACTAATCTGTTTATTTCCTACTTACCGATTATTTCTCTACAGGGGTTTTCTGCTGTGATGGGGACTCTGCAGGTGGGACACTGACTGGCTTTCTTTAACCACATCTCCATGCAGACTGAGCAGAACACGTGGTGGTTGGCACAAATGACCGGCTCCCTGACCTATTTCACAGAGAACAAATTCCTAGTTACAGTCACAGTAACGCCTCGACATACTAAATGGCAGTAGCATGAACATGTTGGTGACAGTTTGGATGAAGCAGATAACATGAGCCTTAAGGACACCAGGCAGCAGCAGCAGCACACCGAGTAAACACTTCACTTCTGTTACACGGGTTAGTTAGAAACGATCTGCAGTTACCTTTCCGAGACATATCTGGCAAGAAATCGGTAGAGTCAGTGAAAGAGTCGATGTTTGGAAGTTGAGAGCCATGTTTTGCCTTTGCAGTAGCACACAAAGCGATCTCTGTTCACTTCCTCAAAGTACAAATTTCCCACCCGCAGTGTCGCGCGCAGAACGGCGTCGCGTCTCCAACTACGGTAAGTCGAAGGGGCCTAAAAAGTGCCCTTGTTAGCTAACATTGCTAACGCTAAGCATATGATTCGCATAAAACCGTTGCATCGTTAAAAATTGAAGATGAATATTAGGGGGAAATAATATAACGGGGGAGGGTTATAATGCTCTATGCATTTATATAGGGTAAACAGCTAATACATACTACTTAAATCCTAATGTATGTAGTAATGTGTTAATTAGGAGATTATTTACAGACTTTCCTGCATATTTATTTGTCATGAGTATGGTATTTTACATACTATATATTATGTAAATTGTAAACTGTTGTACAAGACTATGATTGCACACTCCAGTACGGTAGGTGGCGGTATACACATTAGGACATTGGTTTTAATCCGCCTGTAAATGGCTTATTTAGGTATTGGGGACACAGAAAATGGCTACCTAATGTAAGTATATACAGTTTTTAATTGCTACTGAACTTGACAGATATAGTGCAGTGTCAAACATCGTTGTAAATGCAGCAGTTAGCCAGAGGTTTACACTATTGGTACTACGCATGCGTGGAAACGGTTTACGGAACTTGACTCGACTTTCACGTTGAAAGGGGATACGTATTTCATTATTCAGTTATCTTTGGCTACGTTGTGTCTTTCATTAAATAGTTGACGACAGGTCTGTTTTTAATGTTTATTAGGCCTACGTATTACTTCGCCATGTATCACTACTTAACTTATAATTATGATTATTAACGTAATGAAACTGTATTACTGTATCTTGCAGTGTTGTAAATAATCTTGAACAGGATTATTATTTGCAAATGCACGTTCCCAGAACGAATCGTGCAGGAGTTACGGATAGTGTAGTCACAAACTTGCATTAAATAATAAAGGTCTCAGCTCCAAACTGATGTAAATCTTGTTTGTCTTGTTGTACACCCAGTGATGAACCCTGGGATTGCCTTCATAAATCCCTTACTAATAATATTCTTGCAGGAGTCATTGTAGCCTCATTTGCTAATAATACAATTAAAACATCTGATAAGTGCTATGTTTCATTAATTTACAGCTCCAGTCAAATAGTGTCAGGTATTGATTGACAGGTTTTTTGTTTGTTTTCTTACATAGTGTCTATATGCCCGGTCGATGCGCATGCGTATTGCTTCAACCAGATTTGTTAAGATTAAGGGTTGCAGGCTCACCCTGCACATATAAAAACACTATTCTGCTATGTGCAGGGTGACCTGCACCGTAGAAAACATAATACTTTATTCACAGAGTGACCCTGCACATAGTATATTTAATTAATACATTCTTACTCTGTCCCTCACAGGGGAGGCGAGGGGTATTGTTTTTGGCTAATTTCTTTCTTTCTTAAGACCCTAGCTGCAAAACTATTGGTTGAATTTATACCAAATTAGGTGTATAGATTGCCAGTGACCCAGAATAGGTCTCAATATACCTACATTTTAGGAAAAGTAGGTCAAAGTTAAAAAAAAAAAAAAAAAAAGTAATTAAAAGAAAACAATCCCATTTTGTTATCATTGGTGAAATGTTAAATGTCTGTAGCAGATAAACTATTAGTTGAGTTCATACCAAATTGAGTTTATAGACTGCCAGTGACCCAGAATGGATGTTGTCACATTTTGGGGAAAGTAATATTCAAAATCTTTCTGAATAAAAAAAAAATGCATATAATGAGTGAAATTTCAAATGTCTATAAAATATACCATTTCAGTTTACTTCAAACTTGGCACATATATAGAGGCAACTAATATGCTGACATTAGCACATGCATAGATGACATCAGCTGAATGGATGCCAAAATAATCTACGAGGGGTGGGGTTTGTTGTGTCTGTCGCCACTTGTTTAAAATAAGATCTTTTTCCTTACAGACACCTTGACTGTAGTTGCATTTAATATATGATATTAACTAAACAATATACATATTTTTTACTGAATGCTTTGTTTAATGTATTGATCTACAGTCATTGCAATAGTATCTGGCAGTCGGTCACCCATGACCCCTGCAGATGCCTTTGAGTTCCTGTACTTTGGGTTCCTGTACATTCACTCCTTTTACCAAAATATGATCACATTCTGCTCCAAAAACCCAACATGGCAACAGCTGAATTACAAATATAACACATGAGTTCAGAAAATAATGATTTAATCAATGTACCTCCATCCACAAAATGGTCTCCACCAATAAAGTATGGGTGTATGACTGATTATGCAGGCTATGAATTTCAAATGCTGTTATGGAAATTATATTGCAATAGTGTATGTGTTCAAGTTGTGTAACCCAGGGAATTTGACAAATTGTCATCATGTTTCTGCTCATGACTTGATCAGCAAATGAAAGAACAATTGATAATGAATATTCAAAGAACCATCATCAACATCCCAGCAGTCAGTGACAATGTGTTAACAGCAACATATGTTTCTTCTCTTCACTTTTTAAGGTAAGAAAAAGCTAAATAAATGGATATTTGAGAATTATTTGACCCATTGTATCAACAGTAATATTACCTAGAAAGCATTTGAATGCCAGTCACCATGTCAGATTTACTAAATGTATATGACCTGGAACACAGTATATATTTATAATAATATTATTTTAAATCCATACCCTGAGTTTGAAGTCACATATTCACATGACCACTATCTTACATGGCTCAATACATGGACAAAGGAACTGTGATGTCACCTGTTGTGTTGGTTATTATTTTGACTTTTTGGAGCCAGAAATGGCCAATATTAGACAAAAAAAGAACAGAGCTGCAGAAGTGTGAGTGGTCAGAGACAGCTAATTCTAATACCTAGAGGATTGGCATTAAAATCAAAACATTTGCAACATTTGTGTAACTTGTTAACTATGTTTAATAAGTTAGTGGCATATGACTTGGTATCTAAACTATTGACTCAGAGTTAATAATTTGAATCACTACAATATTATTAAAGGGTAAAAAAAATTAAATGAGACCGGAATGACTCCTGAAAAAAGCAGTGACTTGTTTCTTTTCTTTTCTTTTCTTTTCTTTTCTTTTCTTTTCTTTTCTTTTCTTTTCTTTTCTTTTCTTTTCTTTTCTTTTCTTTTCTTTTCTTTTCTTTTCTTTTCTTTTCTCTTCTTTTCTTTTCTTTTTAATTTTAGTTTAGATTGAATCTCATAGCCAGGGTTTTTAACCAGTGGTTGAATTACACTTGAACATAGTTGAGCATTAACATCAGTTTGGAGCTGAAATCTGTTATCCATGAGCCTGTCACATGTTAAGTAGGTCTTCTTCATCCATTCTGCACAACTGTCAGACTAGTTGATGTGTTGTATATTGCATGGGTTGATAACCATGAATCACAACATATGCTTATATCATAATAATTACCAACAGTACCATGATGTTCAATGGCTATATTTTCCTATATTATCATATTGTTATCAGTGTTAGGTTTCACTAACTTTCAATACACTGAATCTTTACATTTGAAAGAAGTAATGTCTTGATATTTAATGTAACATTTGTCAGCTGATATGACAACGGTCTTCAAAACATTTTTGCCGCATCACCCAGTCTTCAGCAGTCTTATCTATACCTGGGTAATGTTCATGAGCAAAGTTTGGCCTATTTCAAGACTATATCAGTGTATTTCCAGTTGCTTATAAACCATACTTGTATAGAAGACAATGACTCCCAGCATTTGCCAGATACAGTATTTATCAGCTCATTGAAACAAAACATGTGTTGGGGAGAGGAATGCCTTTAAGAGACGCAAGATGTGATTTGCATGTAACACAAAGTATGGCTCGAGAAATGCTAAAAATGAAAATGGAAATACTTGTCTTAAAAATATTTTCCAAAAGTTCAGTGTAGTAGAAAATAAATGTATTCCTCTTAAAAACAAGGCTGCACTAGCACTTCCTATGCATCTTAAAATTAATATGAAATCACATTTAGTTGTTCCTGGAGAAACCCACTTTAGGCCTATATTATTTACACAAATAAGTTATGACAGGGACTTTTTCATTTATTTAAAGCTTTGCCAATAATGAAGATGATTAAGAACATTCATCTCCGCTACATGAGCTAATTTATAAATAATGTTGTCTAGTGATCTAATATTAATATAATTTTGACCCCAAATATTTAAAATGGCATCTCTACCACAGTTGAACCCTACAGACCCATTACTCATATCTAAACCAACATGTACTGCACTTCATCGTATCTCCAACCTAAACCATCTTCTCAAGATCTAATATGATTAGAATTGACTGAGTGCAAATTAGCTTGTACACTGATCCTGGTTTTAGAAACATCTCCGGTATTTGTGCGGGTGTTTTCAGCACAATGGGTTATTACATGAATCACAGGCATTGGTGCGCATACATTTTTTTCAGTCTTATACAAACTTTGTCAAGAAATGTACAAAAATGCCCAGTTACGTGTATTATTTAAATATAAAGTGCAATACTTTATCACTGTCAAATGCTAATTTATTAAAATGTGGGCTATATTTAATTTACAAGCATCGGATACAAACATATACTGACACAGTAATATTTTTAGTAACTGATTCTAATGGACTAAAAACAACCAGTGGAAGTGTTTGTGAGCTTATATGCTTTTCATTCCCATATTTGTCTCAATATCACATATTACTTCAAATACCACCTGGCACGCACACGCTGTTGTCAGAGCAGTGCACCACAGTAAACTTTGAAATTAAAACTGAAGGGAAATCCTGAAACCTGCCCAAGAATAACCACTATCAGAACCAAAAATACCAATTTTCGACCTGTCCCATTGTCCCTCTGAGATTGCATTGCTTTGCAACAGGCCAGTCATTAATTGGTGACAGTCAATTAATCACAGCTGGTACAGACGGCTGCTACTATTGATCTTGTCCAAGCACTTATTTTTCATCCCTAAATGACACCGATCGCCAGATTTGACCAGCATGTGTAATGGACAGTGAAGAACCAATGACCCGTGTGTCAGTCTTCCACTGGTGGGGATCTGGATCCCTTCCCCCATCCCTGGCAAATAGCATCTTTACCATTTAGTTTGGAAAGGTTTAGACTGCCCTAAGAGCACAGCAGCGAAACAGTGTGCTCTGGTGTTCAGATGACCTTTTCTGTTTAAGGCTTAATCTCTGACAAATGCTTGCTTTAATTAGCCTGATACCCCCTGCCTAGACTGCCACCCCACCCAGAGCCTCGCTCCCTTTCACTGGTGTGATCTCTCACTCGAATCTTCGTTCTCTTTTACAGTCTCCATTTCAGAAGTTCATAAACATACATTAGTGTGGTAGAAATATATCAAATGACAACTAAAGGTGGGATCAGATGTGTTTGAAAGATGGATTTTCTGTAAGAAGGTAAAATAAGTATAGGCTGAATTTGATAAATACTTTATTTATATAGATAAGAATAAGTAATGGAACTTAATATTTCATACTATTAAGTCTACACAATAATAATGTTGTTCATCATTGCCAATAACTTAAAGGATGTATTATGCTGATTAGATTATATGTTGAATTTTGCTGTGTTATATAAGTACACTGATAACATGGCTCCCCAAAAATGATGTTGAATATCCTAACTAATTAAATAAACAGTTTTCAGAAGTTTTTTATTCAACAAACTGCAAATACATATAGGCTACTTACAGTTTGATAGATCAGCATATGCTCCCTTTAACATGTTTTTCCAGTCAAATCCAGTAACATTTTTCGAAAAACTATTCAAAAAGTTATCATCTTGTGAAATAAGGAATTATTGCTTCTGTTCACATTTGCAAAACTCATATACATGCAGTCTCAATGGATTTTGTTCATCCATGGCATATTAGACAGTCTTGCAATACAATTACCAGCAATATTGCAACGATGATCAAAAAGCAATTCATCGCTCAGCACTAATTCAAACAACATGTCAGTCATATAAAGGTGAGATTGATAGAAAAATCCTGAAATGTAGTGTGTGGAACATGTAGACATCACCTATGTACTCTAGTAATGTGTGTGTGTGTGTGTGTGTGTGTGTTGGGGGGGGGGGGGGGGGGGGGGGGGGGGCAAAGCACAACAAAGAGATAATGTTGAGCAGGGAGTCAGTGCACATTAAGAATTGAAGATAACATTCAATGGAAACCTGAAGGCCTCATTTATTGATTAACCACTATCAGACACAGTGGAGCAAAGTGTGTGTGCACCGGAATGTGAGTTTGTGTATCAGGAGAATGTATATTATTATTCAGTAGAAAGTGTCCACAGATAATTTATATAAAATAGCCTTTAATTTACTCTGAGCTATAGTGTGAAAGTTTATGTTATACACAACACATACGTCATAAGTACATAAGTTTTGATCCTTTTAGATAAGTTTCTTTTGTCCTGAACATCAATAAATACACTCAAGAAATGTGGCTGATCACTTGCTAACATTACAGAAATTAAATCCTCTTAAAGCTTTTTGTCTCATCCAAAGGCTGCAGCAGATCATGCATCCCTCCCACTGCAGTAGCAAACACAAGTAAAATAGATGCATGGCTACAAATCCCCGTTTTATTGGAAAGGGGCCTAATTATTAGGATGTAAGTCAGGCTGTGACTGGAGGGCCGTCTCCTTGATGTGGGCCTGGTTTATATTTATCCCCTCCTCTGCAGCTACAGCAGCAGTGCCACCATCACTACCAGTAGCGTGTGGCGCTTTTATTGCATCGCCCACAGGCAGGTTCAGCCCTGTCAGAGTCACACACACACACACACACCACACACACACACAGCCTGCAGGACCGCCAGCCAGTTGAGTCCCCTCCACAGAGTTACCCCACATCCCCATGCAGCCCCACATGGGCCCTTGGGACAGTGGAGGGAGGGAGTGGGTATTATGGTAATACTATAGCCTGCTGCTCCCTTCCCCTTCTCCTGCAGCACAGCTGGGGAGGACCATCATTACAAGTATTGTAGCAATCTGTTTAAGAGGGACACATTGGAGAGGTAGGGTGACAGAGAGAGGATGAGTGCTGCATACATAGATCACATAAAATATGATTAAAATGTGTGTGAGGGGACCAGGAATAAAATGCAAAACTTGTTATGAACACCTTATATCAAGTCTAGTGTCAAAATGGCCAGCTGTAAATCTCTATTTTCCCCTCTTTACTTTTTTATTTTATTAAAGGTTTCTTGTGTTGAGCTGGTCATATCTCAAGACAGGGGCCTGTGGCACATAAGGAATAAATAGGACATAAAGTACTTGAATCTCTAATGCCTCATATAGCTTTACCAATCTATATAATAGTGTGTCATGTGCTGGAAATCTATTAGAAAGTGACAGAAATCAAATAGCCTTGCAATAGTGCAACTGTACCATTGTTATGTTCAAATTACCCAGATTTCATGCAAAAATGCTCCATCCAATTATTTTTTAGACACAAATGAAGCCCAGGATATATATTTCTAAACTCTTTATGGATTGATAAAACAAAATGTCATGTGAAATAATTTGTCATGCCTCACTCTTCCTTTTAGATACCTGTTTGGCAACAGATTAATGATTATATATCAAAGAAGGCTGATCAGAATAAACAGCCTACTTCACTATTCTGGTTGGAGATTAGAACTTCTACAGGACGCTCAATCACTCACTGTCGGATTAGGCAGCTCATAGCCATCCATCTACTTGTCTTGTTTTGAAGCTAAATACCAGGCTGTGATTCAGACACATCCTCAGACTCCCATCATCCTCATCAGTATTTTTAGGGTACAGATATCCATTACATCCTTTTTTTTTCTCCCTGCGCCCGCCTTCTCATGCTATTTTCAGCTCAGATTTGAACAGAAAGTTCGATTGATAAAGCACAGAATCTATAACAGCATGCACAGAGGTGAAGGGTTATTGAATATTCTGAAGATGAACTATTAAAAATGCATATTATCTCATTATTCCTGCTGCCAAATAACTGGAAACTATATATGCCACAAGCTAGAAAATGGTTCTCATCTTTTTCTTTTTCTTGACCTGACAGAGGGCATGTGAAGAAGTGAGAAGGGAGGGAGGTGAGTGGGCTTTTCAGAACAGCTTTAGTGCGCTAATGTCCCTGAAACCTGAAGCCTTATTGGAAGTGAAGGGCATTATAAGACAGGCATCCTCCAGCCCCCTGTGCAAGGTTGAGGATTTAAGGTGAGTGTATCACCAACTATCTACTCGTCACAGTGTGTACAACATAATGTTGGGGAAAACACTGATGTTTAATAGCACTATTGTGGTTAAATAATAAATAAACAAAAGTCTGCTGGTAAAATAATGTTTAACAGAGACATCTGTCAGCACCCCTCCAACCCCTCACCCTTACCACCCATATACACACACACACACACACACCAGGAGGCCTTATTAATTATTTGTAGCCACTTGACTTCATATTGTGCTGCCAGTGGCTTGGTCAAAGATTATAATTACCACTTCCCTGTTTGTATCATTTTCCATCTCCTGTGCTTTTAGTGCAGTATTACTTGGCGTATCCGTCTCTCTCCCTCTCTTCCTCCCTCCTCTCTCCCGTATACACAAGACCAAAAGTGCAGGCACATCATTTATTGATAAGACAAAAAGAATGTAATGAAATTATCAATGTTCTTGAATTAATTATGAACATGATTAAGAAAGCTAAAATCTCAGGAGCCGGTCTCTCATTACCCATTCACTCTTAGGGATTGCTTTCATTCAGGGAAGGAGAGGCGAAAAAGCCTTCCAGCAGAGCCCACTCCGGCTCAGCCCTTCTCCCTGTGTGCCTGTCCCCTTGTCTCTGCTGCCGGGCTGACTGACCAACCTTTTTTCCGACAGACCAGCTGCCAACCCGCCTGGACGGCTCTCTCCTGCGCCCATGCTCGTTGTGGTGATGTAGCCAAACACAGCTAGCCACCTCCTGGCCTCTGACGTTTGCATGGAAAAGAGAATGTGCTCAACCTTCCTGTTCTACACCTGCGTTCCAGCTCAGGGGTCTTGACCCTGCTACAAAAAAAAATAAATGTTTAAGGTAAGTGAAGCTTTTCACCCTTCTGCTTAGGGTTAAACTGTTAGTGTTCTCGGGTGGATTGTTCAGTTGGAATTGTCAAGGGAACAATTTAATCCCACAGTCCTTTTTTTTTTAAATAAGTGCTACATAATTGCCTACACTTTACTTTTGCCACATACATTAAACTAATTCTGCCAAGGAGTAAACCTTTTAAATCTCAGTGAAAGTAATATTCAGTCGAGGTTTTAGTATCACCACCTGGATAATAATATACCATATGTGTATTTTTGCTTCATAAGAGAAGCTGATAAACCATGCCCTATAGTACTGTTGTCAAAAAAATAGAGCATAGTTGTCTATTGTCTGCTCTGTTGTTTCCCAGTTGTGGTGATAATTTTTTGTCTAGAAGTGGTTATTTTCCTTGTAAAATGTAGCACAAATATTGAGTGAGTTTTTTCTATACCTAGATTACTCTCGTATAACCTTCTTTTAAAACAGTTTGAATAATTGTGAAGTGTTGAGAAGTAAAAATTTATATCAGCAACTGCACCTTATCTTATTTTTATGTAACCCGTACAGTTACATGTTATATCTGCAGTGATCCATATGTACTTCTTTATAAGTTTATGCCTCTGTCTAATCAACCTCGACTGAAAAGTCATTTTTCAACAGTGTGTGCAATGCCCATTTTGTCATTTTAATATGAGAGTAGCTATGCACATTAAATTAATTTCAGTGACTGTTTATCCATTTATATTCAGTGAGAGGAGTAGAAATGCTCTGCAGAGCTTCATATCTTTGGTTCAGTCTATCTTTCTTCTGTTTAGTCACATGGGACAATATATGGGGCAATACTCCCCAAAGTATTGGGATTCAAACAACGTCTCATACCTACTGTCTGTCTCTTTCCTATTCTCTCTTCATATCCATCTTTCTAGCTCGCTCTCTCTCTCTCTCTCTCTCTCTCTCTCTCTACTCGTATACACACTCAAACACAAACCTACACACACACACACACACACACACACACACTTAATCATAGTAGGAATACAGAAATAAACCTCTGCAATATTTTACCTTCTAATATAAACAGAACATACTGTACACACCTAGACATGCACAAATGCTGTTTTAATAACATGTGAATATTTTCCGCCACACCAAGCTTCATGACTGAGATGTAGGGGTGTTCTTTCTCATTCAAATTATTTTATGATTTCGGCTGCATTGTCACAACAAATATTCAATGAGACAAATAAACAAGGAAAGAAAAGGGGGAGAAAAGAGAGAGAGAGAGAGAGAGAGAGAGAGAGAGAGAGAGAGAGAGAGAGATCTCAGGGGTTAATGGCAGTGCTTCTGTCCTAGGGATTGATCCAAGTATTGGATCGCACATAAAGCTGCAGTTACTGGATATTACCCTGCCGCTATCGGCCTGCAGTGATGGCCTGGATAAGAAGTGCTTACCAAAGAGGATGCTTCTCCAGGGCAGATACGGTTTCTCAGCCCTCTGGGAACAACAACCACACGCCTGCTGCTTGCTCAGGAACTTTCTACCTCATCGAGTAAATCCAGGGGCCTTATCAAGTTACTGGCCTACTGAACTGCTCAAAAAATGTTTAAACATCTTCAGATTTTGAGGTCCGTACAAGGGCTGGAGAGTAATTAAATGGCACCTGCTTTGCACAGATAAGAATGTTGATGATTTGGTCAGTGTTTATGTTAGGATAGAGCACATTCAATGCAACTACATACATTTTGTCTTGATGAGATTGTGCTGTTGTTGCCTTTTTGTAAGCCTAAGTTTACTTTACTCTGCATTGAACGTAGCCTGTGCTAATTATTATAATTATTTTAGCCCTTTAAATGGCTGTACATTAAGAAACTATCATCAAACCAATTCTGTCTCTATTCCCTTTTGTGGCCTTACTTCAGATTTGCGTAGCTGATTCCTGATCTGTGCCAGGGTGGGGAGCTCTACCCATGAGCATCTGCTGTATGTCTCTCTGTGGTATTACCCATGAAGCACCTGTCTTATACCACACGCCAGCAACCAGAGCCCAGATGGCAGCTAAGCAGGCTAATTATTTCAACACAAAACTCTGATGTCCCACACCAGCACTGTGTGCCACTTTGGCATTCTACAATACTCTCTCTAGTTCAGTTGAAGAGGATGTCTGCCATGGAGCTATAAAGATGTCAAGTGGGTAATCATGGTCACAGACAGGCCCCAGTACAGTGCTAGGCATCCAGATGTAAAGATGGTCATATGTGGGCTTCTTTATGGAGGCATTTGGCTCTGTGAGGATGCGATATTTTCCTCTGTGTCCACTGATGCAGATGCATGCTCATTATTTGCCAAAGTTGACAATAAGTTTTTGTGTGTTTGTTTTTCATACTCTCATGAATACAATCATAGAAAAAAAAATGTTGATTTCGAGATGGAGCAAAGTTCAGAGATATAAAATATAGACTCGGACTCACCAGTGTTTACTCTAATCTTGGAGTTTAGTTGAATATTTCATTTTCTTCTACTTTACACTTATATTCATTTGAAGGAAACATTGTCTCTTTAGATTACTGCACGTATTATAGGAACTTTAGCTTTTAGGTACTTTATATATATATACATTGCAATTAGCCATTATTATTATTATTATTATTTTAAGTGGCTCTTTTTAGGCTGTTTTCAGCACTGGAGGTCACTTTTACCAATAACATGTTTATTTATTCATACACATTTATTGTATGCATGTGCTGTGTGTGTATTTGAAGATAGTGAGCTATGTGACAACCTATTTTCCCTGAGGGGATGAATAAAATATCTATCTATCTATCTATCTATCTATCTATCTATCTATCTATCTATCTATCTATCTATCTATCTATCTATCTATCTATCTATCTATCTATCTATCTATCTATCTATCTATCTATCTATCTATCTATCTATCTATCTATCTATCTATCTATCTATCTATCTATCTATCTATCTATCTATCTATCTATCTGTCTATCTGTCTATCTGTCTGTCAAAATAACACATCCAATGTACTTTCTGTCCGCATTCAAATATGAACACATAACAACAAACATACAAATATGCATTAAAGATGGCACCTTATGGCCATAAGAGGTAACTGCATTTTACACAACCCAAAATACATCTAGACATCTAACTTTGTCATTTTCCTGTCACTTTGAATACAGATTTGTGGATATTTATACACATTTGCACATATAAATTACACATACACACAAGTTGTTTTACATATTTGAAGTAAAGACACACAAATGTCATCACACATTTACAGGTTAATTTATACATTTGCAAGTTCGCACACACACATTGAGATACAGAAATACAACTCTCCATGTGCATTTACACATAATATCAGTACATTAATGTCCTCATAGCCAAATGTTCCAAACTCCACATTCACACCTGGAGTGCTGCTGCTAATCCAGGAAATTAGCAGCATCATTATATTTTTTTAAAGTGCAGTAATTAAATGATAATTAATGATAATGATAATTAGAATCTGAAAAGGTAATTCTAATTTACCACAGTTTATCACTAAGCCAGTAATCATTGCACACCTAACTTGTACATACATTAAAATAAAGCTCACACTGTTGATGTTGTAGCATTCCTCATATTGTCTGTTTTCAGGCAGAGTTTGATGAGTTAAATTTGACCAGTAACTCACTCCAATTTCACATCCATTCATGTGTATTTTTGTCATTCATGTTTTCATAATTGCTTGCCTGTCCACTAGTGTGCCTGCAGTGGCACTGTGATGTCTGCAGAGGATACACTAAACTGGGATCAGGTATCTGTCATTTCCCTCAGACTGAGGTTGCATACTCAACTTCAAAAATAAGTTTTGTGTCAAAAACGTATTATTGACTCAGTTTGCAACTTGCAAGAAATATAAGCCAGCAGTGTAGTTTACCACAGCAGCAGCAGCAGCAGTAGTATCTTTATCAGAGGTACCCATTACTCTCTACATCTTCCCTGAGGTTGATGAAGTGTTACCATTAGGGTCCATCTCCTGCATCCACGGCCCCATCAGAGGTAGAATTGGTTGTGTTTGATAAAGCTGGCACTTAGAGCAAGGTGCAGGCCCCATAGTGATAACCTACTGACTCAAACATTAAAGACCCCACCAATAGGAGGGTAGCTTACATCTTTATCTATTGCCTCTGTCAAGGAACAGTATTACTGACTTTGTAGTCTCTTTGTTTGTGCTTTGGTAGCTCTGTGTGTGTCGGCATTCTTAGTATTCCTAGGTGGATAAAGGAACATAAAATGAGGAGATTTTTTTTATCTGTCTGTGCTCTTTACTATTAGTACTAAAGTCGAAAGAGTAACATGTAAGTGCTGATAGATAGATTGTGTGTTGGTAGACTCAAACGCAGGACAAATTGGCTGAAATAAAGCAATAAAGACTCTAATTTGTCCCAGTACAATTCTAGCTCAGCCTTTCACCCTCCTCCTCCAATTTGCCTCTCCTGCTCCTCTCCCTAAAGTGTATCCCATCTGCTTTGGGGACCTCTCCCCAGCATGCAGAAGCAGGATAAGCACACCATTTCCCTGTCAATACTTTGCTATTAGCCTCTGCAGATCCATACATCACTGGGCTGTAGGCTATGAGCCGGTGTGGGGTGTTCTCCTTATCTGAATGGTGGAGTCTGAGGTTCCCTCCTCTGCCCTGCTCTTTGATTTATCCAACCAATAGGTTAATGAGAGATAGAGCCTGCCCCTTTAGTCTTAGCCTTAGGGTAAAAACATATGCATCTGAATGAGAGTAATGAGGTGGGGGGCAGTTGTCCAGAAGAGTCATGAAAATAAGTCCATGATCTCCATTGTGTTTCCTGTAGTCCATTTATGTATGACAGACACCCAAATAGATATAATATTAAAGGTAAAGATGAGGGATGAGCATTTTAAACACTTATTGAAGTTGCATAATTAACAATACTATCATAATAATTAACAACAACAACAATGTTGGTAAGTCATATGGAATTCATTTGCTTTTTTTTTTTCAACATTTTTACTTAAAAAGTCAACTTTACTTAACATATAGTATAAAGCACTGGGTAAAAAGTTGCAGCAATTGACTATCCATGCCTACGCCTAGTATAAACCTATTATGTAACATTTATGCATTAAAATAGCTCAGCCTCTTTTATGTATTTTGCTGCCTCATGTACTGACATATCAATGATTCCATTCATATTCAGACTAACCGTTTTTCTCATCTGAGCATGTTCTCAAAGTGTGTGCGTGGGTTTTCTCCAGATACTTCAGCTTCCCTCCACCATCCAAAGACATGCACTTGTAGGTTAAATGGTCAGAGTGAATCGCCCACAGGTGTACATGTGAGGGTGAACAGTTGATCGTCTGTACATTTCAGCCCTAGCATGAACTGGTGACACATCCACTTTAGTCCATTGCTACACAGTAAATTTTGCAGTGTTAAATCAACACTTAGAGAGTTTATTTAACTTCTTCTAGAGTGTATTTGGTCCCATTGTCTCCAAATTAACACTGCAAAATCTACAGTGTAGCCGGGTATAGACTCCAGAGGTGGAAATTGAATGAATGAGTAAATGAATGAATGGTCTGGTTCATTGGTTTATAAATGACATCGTTGTCTTTTTACACACATCACACACATTGCTTATGTGACTAGTGGCTTATGCAAATGAATGTATGTATGCAGTAACATTCATAGATAATTCACCATTAGTTAGCCAACTCATCTATGTTAATTAATTTTAGCTAATGTTACATTAGCTGAGGCTGCTCTGGTCTATCGGATCCAGGGCAGGAGCCAGTTAGAGTGGATGCCAACATGATTAAAACTAAGATACCCCACACTGGCTTCATTCTGGACCCAAGGTCCTTACCCCTGGGTGTAAACAGATTTAATTTACTTAAAAAGCACCTAAAGAACTTTATATAGTCACGTGTCTGCTGTGAAGGCATCAGCCTGTTCTTGACTTCACCATGACACCTTTCACCTCCACTGTTCATGTAGTGCTTTTCTCACTTACCCAGAGAGAAGGTGATATAATTCTAAATGATAATGAAAGGCAGTCTTAAAAAGACATGTGCAGTGTTTGAACACTTCCCCGGGTCAGTGGCTTACACTGCCTGTTACATCAGTGTGTTTATGACCTGCAGATATTTGGCCTCAATCCAAGGAGAAACTATCTAATGAGCAAGCTGTGTCAGTGTCTCTAGCAGCTCCCTCTCAGCAGTTTGCAGTGTGTCTGTGTGTGTATGTGTGTGTGTGTGTGTGTGTGTGTGTGTGTGAGTGAGTTTGAAAGCAACAGAAATGCTTTGTATTGAAGGCATTTAGCTGTGGGATAGAGAGGGAACTCAGAAACTCACATACAAGCTCAACAGGGGAAGACAAACCACTGCCAGATAAATGTCCTACTTAGCTATTACAATGTACATTTCAACAAGAACCAAGACCCCTCCCCCCTCTAGTGCTTCACACACATACACCCTCACACCTTCCATGAGAATATCAAGCATATGGTTGTATGCTTCTTACTCGTATCCCAAGGCCAGTTTCCAGCTGGTTCCCTGAGAGAAACAGAAGACCAGAAAGAGATAGAAGAGGGAAAAGGAAGGAGTGAGACATAAAATGGAAAAGAAAAAGAGGTAGAGAGAAAAGAAGACTGAAGGAAGGAGATGAAGGAACTGATCATGTGTCTCTTTTTCCTCCTCTGCCTATGGCAGATGTATTGTAGGTTCGGACTGTTAAGTACCAGATAATTAGTTTGCCTCTGAGGCATCAGTCATTATGTATCTGTAGTGACTAACAAGGCCCTACTGGCACAACAGGCTTTCACTGTGATTTACACAGGGCCTTACAGTGATACTCTTTCATACATCTAATTTTAAGCAGCAGAAAAAACAAGAACTTCTTAGAGTGAGACCAATGGCTGCATTAGAAGTTGTTGTTTTTTTTTTTTTTAAATCGTAGTGCTGTTAAGTACTGTATGTCTCCTAGTCAGCTGTTTCTAGTCATAAACGGACCTTCAGTCTTTGTATTGATTAATCCATGTCCTCCTGGATGTTATCTTTTTCTCAAGGACGTTGTCACAGTCAGTGCAGACACACTGCACTACTGACCTTCAGTCTGTGTGCAAAGGGGCACTGGGGAGACTAAGGTTGCATTAAAAGCCTATCCTATAATGATATCATCATCCTCATAATCCAATTAAGATAGAAACCACAATTTAAATGCTCAAACACTGAGACTTGGGGTATTAAAAGTAAAGCAAAGTGTCTCTAGTATCAATATGCTCGTCTTTCTCTTCCCCCCCCCCCCCCCCCCCGCCCCCGAAGGGAAGAGGGGTATTGTTTTTGAGTTTGTCTCTTTATAAGGAGGTTTACCCAATAACTAATGGACCAATTCCCATAAAAATTTTCAAGAAAGGTACAAGGTGGTCCAGAATAGATCCCGTTATATTTTGGTGAATGTAGGTCAAAGGTCACACTCACCAAAAATGTGTTTTTGTTAGGATATAGGGCAAATCAGGTAAAATGTGAGCAAGGGGGGTGGGGTTTGTTGTGCCGGGCACCACTTGTCTGTTTCTTCGCATTTGTTTCTTCACTCTTCTTCTTTTCTTCTCCTACATCATTTCAAACTTTCAGCTGGATTGATATCTGTTAACTGCAATGACAATTATAGTTAATAATATTCTTTGTTAAACAAGATGAAGTTTATTTCTGATTTTTCCTATTATTTATTTAATGCATGGCTCAGGATCCTCATGCAGTGTTTGTGAAGATCTGGCAGCAATTCACACTGTATGTTATGAGAATCATAATTATTATGTTTTTTGTCTCCTTTTTTTCTCTTAATTACGCAATACTTAATTATGCAAAAACTACTGGACCAATTTCCATGAAAGTTTCAGGAAAGGTGCAAGATGGTCCAGAATAGATCCCATTACATTTTGGTGAGTGTAGGTCAAAGATCAAAGTCACAATCACCAAAAATGTGTTCTCACTATGATAAGAGATAGGGCAAATCAGGTAAAATGTGTGTGAGGGGGGTGGGGTTTGTTGTACCGGGCACTACTTATTTTTGTTCCTTTTTTGTTCTTAGGCAGCTGTGTAAGCTGTTATTTGCACTGGATACTGGTATAATTAAATAAAACAATATTCAAATCATTCTCTTCTCATATCTTATTAATATGAATGATATATTTAGAATAGTAGGGGGATAAAAAGACTTCTGAAACAGGAGTATTTTTCACCATTTAATAGCAATAGTTAAATATATTTAGAATATAATTCAATCTTGAGGGTATTTTATTTCTAATTTACTCAACATAAAAAAAACATAAAGGAGACATAATTCCATTATGGAAAGTGGGAATATTGGTCCTTAGATCCTATAAGACTGTAATAGATATTGGAAATCCTCATCTCACTGCAGCACTCCACAAAGAACAAAATCTGCATAACTACTATCATATTACACATCTATATCAGTGCAGCAGCCTTACAGAAGTCTTGATTGCTGCTCTGTGTTGTCTTTTCACAGTCAATAACTTAAAAAGCCGCCTTGAATTTAGTCTTGAAAGAGTTAACATGACTCTCATGTAGCACCACCTCAACATCCATCATGTTTCTGTGTAACCAGATCATAGCTTCAATCACAGGGAAGATTAGATAGTAGTCTATTAATCTCCCATATTAAGCAGATCCATTTGTGAAAGCAAACGGCCCAGAGAGGCCATCCTTTCACTTGCTGTCTCTAAATCTGATTAGCAAGCATAACGACATGTTGCTGAGGGTCACAGGAGATATAGATTAGTCCTGCCTGCATCTACACTCTCACTAGCAAGGGTGTTACAAGAATGAACTATTTTATATTCAAGGACCCATGGGAATTTCTGTTGTAGTCACCTAGTATATTGAACGGGCAAAATAATGTGAAGAGTTCATTTGCAGAATTGTCAATTGCAGAACACCATGCAGTATGTTTCTGTGATTGTTTTTTTTTTCTGAATCTGTCACACTTAGCATTTTCATATTTTGTAGCTTCGACAAAAAAAATAATAATAATCTGTTTAACAAATGTAATGCAAATGTATTTGGTACTGCATCTGCCCCACACTTGTATTCTGAGAGCAGAGTGAGGGCATATTTCATTAATAAACAAACAAGACAAATTTGCTGCATTGTGTGGACAGCCTGGATGGGCAGACTGGCTTTCCAGATGGATGTCTAAATAAAAGAGGAATCCACTCTGGAAATATGTGCTGTGATGAGGAATAAGTCTGCCTTTTCATAAACACCTGCTACAGTGTAAGCTATGCGGATGTAAGAGTGTTGGAATGGCATGAACAGTGACCTATGAGCAGGAAAAACATAAACTGAAACTTAAGTATGTAGTAGAATGAACAAAATAAGCAAAAATATTATTATACTTAATATACTTGCAGTTTAGGAAGAGCTCTTCTGTTGGTTTGCAGCTAGTTTGAACACAAGTGTAGCACTAAATTTTGGGGCCTTGACATACTGTAAGTATTCTGTGACCTACTTCATACTTCATGCCCCAGTCCATGTTCTCTCATGCATCAACAGTGAAAAAGTCCAATATATAATATTTGATATGTTTTGGAGCCATAGCCAATGCTGATATTTTGGCTTACTTTGTTATTTTATTTTTGTAGATTACCCCCCCCCTCCCAAAAAAAGGGGAAAAAATCATTGTAAATAAATATTAGTTGGTCTAAAAAAACAAAACAAAACCGCAATTTAATTTGGTTTTGTTTAAACCAGTAGCAGGACATTTACACTTGTATCTTCAAACATTTGACTTTCCCACTTTTCGTCCTATTGGGTCATATAAAGCCATTTTTTTCTACAAAATTAGATGAATGAAATTGACATTTTTTACCTAAACTTAGAGATATACTAATCACAAAATGTTTGGTCTATAGCTACTGATATTTAAAATAACATTGTAACTGATAACTAATGTCTGTTTATTTACTTAATTTTTTAATATTATTTAATATAGACTAAAACTTACAGGTTTATGAAAAACCTTGTCTCATTTAACCCTCTTTAGTCTGTAGCTTTGACTACAGCTTCATTCATTGTGACATCAGTGCCACAACATGTGTTACCATCATTTTTTGGACCAATAGTGTTACTGGACCTAGACCTGACCAACAGAATCAACCCTAGATCATAACACTGCCCCAACAGGTTTGTGTTGTGGGCATGATGCATGATGGGTAATCGTTTCATATTCACTTCTATTTTCACTCTGATGCACTCACCACTCTGGAACAAGATCCATGTGGAGTCTGATAAAGTCTACCTATAACGACTTATATATACTTCCCACATCCTTTAACCTGAGTATGAACTATCTGGTAGGTGATACTGAGTCCCCAAATGTAAACTTAACCACTTTAAAAACTCATTTATGCCCACCTCAGTCAAGGTTTTGACTAATGATTCAGGAAGAGGTAGCCAGATTGTGGAATAATTTCATGCTGTTATCTCTTATATTTTACCTTAACTTAAGTGCTGTATGTTATTCTTTATCATTATTATTTATTGCTAGCATGTTTCATTTAACTATGTATGAGAGTATTGTGCAATATGTGTATCTGCAGCATGTGTGGGTTATGTGATTGCATATTTTGTTCGAGTCAAATGCTACAATTTTATTAATTGGACGCTTCACCTGTGCAGCTCATGGAGTCCGAGAAGTGCATTACATCACATCACATCAAATTTTATTGCATATGCCTGTACCAATATCACTTGATTTTGATCTTGTTAGTTCAAGTTTTCTGCCACAACCACAGTTCAGCTTCTGTAACTACTGACAGAAAAGAAAAGAAAAGAAAAGAAAAGAAAAGAAAAGAAAAGAAAAGAAAAGAAAAGAAAAGAAAAGAAAAGAAAAGAAAAGAAAAGAAAAGAAAAGAAAAGAAAAGAAGCAATATATATATATATATATATATATATATACAGTAAATTTTGCAGTGTTAAATCAACACTTAGAGAGTTAATTTGGAGACAATGGGACCAAATACACTCTAGAAGAAGTTAAATAAACTCTCTAAGTGTTAATTTAACACTGCAAAATTTACTGTGTATATATATATAAATGTTGCAGGAAGCTCTTCAATTGTATGGCCAAAACAAAAACATGAAAATGCTGCAAAACCAGACCCCTGCAATAATACAGGAGGTTCTATTTTAAAGCAGACATTTCGTCAATACGGACATTGAACTGAGTGATGTAAATGAACTCTATAACACTGTTATTACTAAAATATAAAATGTTTATGTGAAGGGTAGTATTTATATAACTTCTCTGAACTTCTGCCTACTCCTTTTGAGTGGTGACTGTCAAATCCGTATTTTGTTCTTTGTTAGTTTTGTTTCTTTTTTGTGCTTGACTGTTTTAGATGAACTGCTCAAATAAAATAACAAACTGAACTGAACTAAATAAAAGCTATGAAATTCTGACTCTAATGACAAAGAACCTGTCAACGCAAAGATACCTGTAAAATTAAGCCCACACAGCACACAACAAAATAATTTTTTAGCCTTAAAATCTAGTTAATAGGAGGTAATTTAAAGAGGGATGACCAGAACAGATATTACAAAGTCCAAATAAAAGGATGAAACCACAATCATTCCTGGAAATAATAATTGACTTAGTATGTTATGGCCTTTTTGGAACCAATATCTAGTGATTGGTTTAATGTGACATACAGCAAGTAAAATTATAGATTTGTCATGCAGTTGTCAATTTTCAGATTTTTAGGTGCCTGCCAGGTTATTAAATAATCTATTTTAATGAGGTTGAAATATTCTGTATTATTACTGCTAACAGCCTGAGCATTTATTCGGATTTTGAGCCATTGCGCCTTAGTAAACTACTTTCATCAGTTGTTCAGCAGTGTTTGCAGTTGCTATGTGCAGGTGCACAGCTGTTAGCAGTGACAACTCGCATTGATCACTATTGAGAAAAAATAGCTCCAAGCAATTATGAGGTATGAGTTTTTGTTCCGTGACAGTTTTGTTATGCAAATAAATCACTCATTCAAACACATACTGTTTTGAGAAGACACACGTTTTATTTTCCTGACCCCAGGAAACCTGGCGGGACTACTACTACTACTACTTTGACCAAAACCGGAGCAGAACTCGACTCACAGGACACTGTCGGGGGTAAGTCACTGTGAGTGCACCAGTGTAAAGATGGTCATTCTATACAAATTCAGTCAAAAACAGTGAACTATCCCTTTAAGTGAACTGACTTCTGCCAACTGTGAGATAATATACCCTCTATTTATTTTTTAATAAAAGAAATAAATTACGTGGGCTTTACTATACAACCTCTTGACCTGAATATTTTGCAACTATATTTTGGTGACATCTATATGTATTTGCTCTACATACTATACTTAGCTTTGCGGGAAAATTGTGTATCTGAGAAAATCCAAAACAATCTGACAGATTGAAAAAAAAAAATCATGGCCAATACCACAACACCATATTGACATAAATACAATTGTGAAAGTGTAGACAACAGAGTAGAAAATAGCATTTGCCTCATTTCTGCAGTGGCCCATTGACAAGGTCATAATGTCAGTGATGAAAAGGGTTATACAGATGATGTCATCAGCCTTTATTTAGCTTTCTTAGCTCAACACACACTGGATGAGAGTAAGCATGAGTGTTCTGTCAGGTGTCTGGTTTCTCCCTCTGACTTGGCCGTGACAAGGAAGAGAAGCTGGAGGAGGAGGAGGAGGAATATCCGGTTACAGCAGGGGGCATGTGAGCATAGGGACAGATCTGTTTACTTGGAGAAGTTAATTGATTGGGAGGAAAAGGTGGTGAGGGGAGAAAAGAAGAAAAGTGGTGCAAGGGGCAAGGAGAGGAGGGCAAGAGGGATGGAGGGCATGAGGGTCATCACTGTGTTCACCTGCAACACTCGGTATTGATCATGTGACTTCTCCAGCTGTAACCTCTGATATGCCTCTGTGCTTTTTACTGCACTGTGTTCTCAAACAAGTGTCACTCAGAAAAAAAAAACCAAACAAAACAACTGAGAAAAACACAAGTGCTCATGTGTGAGAGGGCAAGACCAAGGAATTAATTAAAGAATTAGTCATTAAGATTAGGTTCTGCTCAAATACATTACTGCCTTCAATTCATTGGTGTACGTTGTACTCACCAGTTAAGTCTGAGTGGAGAAAGAAGTGGAGAAAATAAATAAACAAATTTACCCTTGATTGTTTAACCCAATTTACCTCAATTTACTATAATATTAACCTATGTATTTTGTGTTTTCAGTGAAGATAATCTATTTTTTTTATATTTGATTTACTGATCATGTAGATGTTCATAAAAGCTCAGATTAAAATCAAAGGTTATTATTTTAGAAACAGAGAAAACTGAAGAAAAAGTGACTTTTTCAGCAAATATATCAATAGCTCAACATAAATACATGTGTTTCCTTCCACTGTCATTCATCTAACTCCATGGTTTTTACTGGGGTTTCCATGTTCACCACCTGTGAATGTCCAAATGGTTCATGTCTGTTGATCATGAAAAAATTACAAATTGTTGTAATAGATCTAGTGGATCAGAAGTAGGGGTGTGTATTGTCAAGAATCTGACAACACAATATAAATCATTATACACTATATCATGATACTCTTAAAAAAAGATTTTTGGTTTGTTTCTTTTTTTAATATTATTCCCCGAAAGAATTAAATTACACCAGAAATATGCACAAATACTAGACACATTTTTAGTTGATCACAGGAGGATCTGATGCTAGATCACAAACAAAGAAACTAACATCTGCCTCACAGACAATAAAAAGTACTTTTAGGATGCTTAAGATGACCATTATTTAATGAAAGTGTCAAACAATTCTAAATAAAATATAAGCTATAATGAAAAACAAAAAACCCAAAATGAACATCCAGCATTTCAGCATTTGAATAATTACCTAAAAATATCGATATAGTACCTTTCAGTGTTGATACAATATTGTGAATATTGTGAATAATTAAATAAATTCACTCCCTCACTCGTCATCTGAACCCGCTTTATCCTCACTAGGGTCGCGGGGGTCACTGGGGGGGGGGGGGTGATCCAGCTACAATGGGCGAAGGCGGGGTGCACCCTGTATGAGTCTCCAGTTCATCTCAGGGCTGAACATATATAGACAAACAATCACTCTCACATTCATACCAATGGACAATTTAGATTAACCAACTATCAGTACGTGTCTTTGGGTGGTGTGAGGAAACTGGTGTACCTGAAGAAAACCCACGCAGACACGAGGAGAACATGCAAATTCCACACAGAAAGGTCTGGTGTGGGATTCGAACCATGGTCCTTCTTGCTGTGAGGCACGAGTGCTAACCACTGCATCACTGTATGTATATTATATATATATATATATATATATATATATATATATATGTGTGTGTGTGTGTGTGTGTATCAGTCCTGTTCACTGTGTTAAAATTAAGTCCATTGTTTTTTGATGAATAACTCATTTGTGTAATTTTAGCAGAAGAAACATCCCATCAAGAGTTTTTATGAAATATATTTTAATTCTCTCTGAAGTTTGCAATCTTAAATATAGTATTTTCTTCCAATAGATCAACTTTTAACACTAGGTTGTTGTTTTTTTTGTGACATTGCAGTGATTTGGTAGATTCTTCCCATTATGTTAGTGATCATGGCCTGTTATTGAACTTGTAACCATTTCTCTCTTTATTTATTTAGTATTATTGGTATGTTTATAACTACACCTGAGAGATGTAAGCAGGAGGCAATAGGCTGACTGATATAAACAAACACAAAATAAGCCTAGAACAGTCATGAGTGTTGTGCCTATTAGGGGAGATAGAGATTGAGATGGAGACCAGTGGAGTGCAGTCTGCATGCTTTCCACTTTGTATTGGATAGACTGCATTAATTATTTAACGGCAGGGCTGCTAGCTATTATTACAGAAAAACACTGGACTGCATCTGGACGCTTTCCTCACGTTTGTATGTCAATACATACCTTGCCCTCGTGGACACAGCAGACCACTGTGGAGCTAACATCTTAAAACAAGGGCATGCCGAATAGGTCATAGTCAAAAACAACATGGTCTCTGTGTGAAAAAACTCAGTTAATAGGTTAATCCGATGAGATGCAGGATGTCTGAGTGAGAGACTAAGAAGCAAAGCACTTCATGGTGTCAGTATATATATATATATATATGTGTAAGAGAAAGAAAAGTAGAGTAAATGTGTTCCAGAAAGACAGGGAGGGCTGGAGGTGAGGGAGAAGCGATTGTTTAGATTTGTTTGCCGTGTCGTTTTTAGTTCTTCGCTCCACAGTGTTGGTCTTTCCTGCTCAGATGGACATTTCTCTGTTACTCACTCTGAGGTTATGGTTTTAGATTGAGGGCAAAGCCCAGAGCCTGCTGTTGGTTTTGAAGGAATCCATTGTCAATACAGAAGCAGAGGAGCTCAGATTGTTTGCAGAGTTAATAGTAGATTGATGATGTCATTCTCAGTGACCTGAAGAGGAATTGACCCCCGTTGTGTGAGTATCTCTAAAATGCCACCTGCACAATTATGGTTGGAGTGTCCCTGGGCTGTTGTATGTAGGGTTTGTTTTATCTGAAGCTCTCGCACACGTGTGAACACACGCACACGCTGAATGCGTTCGGCCTCAGTTTAATTTGCTGACCCATACCTCGACATCGTCTGAAAACATGTTCGTTGAATGTCAGTAGAAATTAGGTTCCCCACGGTGATGATAAAATAATTTATTCATCATGAGTGACTTTTTTTTTTTTCTTTCTTTCTTTTTACCGTGGAGCTTTTTATAGATGCAATACATGTTGCTTATTTAACTTTTTTTGGTGGTGATGGTGGTGGTGGGGAGTGTTTGTGGAAGGAATTCTTTAACAGTCAAGACTTAAAAAAAAAAAAATGGGGGTTTTATTACATTTCCAGTCAGAGACACAGAAAGTTACTGTAGAAGTGGGTAGAGAAGAGATATCCATGACAGTCAAAAACTGCATTCATCAACAATTCACTGTTTTAACTGCTGCTCATATGTCTTGGATACAGATCATTTAAAACATTATTTGCTGACTGATCAAGTATTTGAATGGCATCTCACTAGTAACATCAAACACACTGTTCGACTCCTGTTAGTTTAATCCTGTTGATTTTTACAAAGAGAAAATATGAAAGAGAAAAAAAAAAAAAAGAGGGTTAGAAAAGGAGAGGGAGAGGGGAAAGCAGAAAGAGCAAATCCTCCAGAGAAATGTATAATTCATAGCCATGACATACCAAGCATTCTGTTTGTGTGTGTGTGTGTGTGTGTGTGTGTGTGTGTGTGTGTAGGTCCTGCTGAAATGTGTTTTGATGCTGTAGGATGATCACCGTGTCTTTGCTGAATTCCTGTCTCCTTGTCTTTAGGGTTCAGGTCACCAGCAGACTGGATTTAGCCTGGACAAGACCTGAGTCGGTCAGGTGGGATTCAATCTGTCTTTACATTATTTATTTCACAGGTGAACTCTGTCTGTGCATACTGTATTCACTGTAATGTTCTCTGTTACCAGTGAGATTCACAATACAGGTATGTGGACAAACAATGTGAAAATACAAGTCTGCAAGGCTGACCATAAACCTGGAGCCATGTTTGCATTCTTTATGTTATAAGTCACATGTACAGTATATAGTTCATTCATTCATTCATTCATTCATTCATCTTCTGAACCTACTGTATTAATTGGGATTTTTGAGTGTCATCAAAGTTGTTTCTTTTTTCTTTTTTTGTGTTTACTAAACTCTGTAAATGTTCTTCCTTAAATAATCCCATGTTAATTTAAATAGGATTTTTTCATTTTAATTCTTTACTACTGTTTACCTCTGTTCCGCTAATAAAACAGAGGATACCTTTTTACAAACTTCCACCTTATTTGTCCCTTGACTAATAAAATTAAAATGGAAAATTTCAGCTCCTAGACAACTTTAGTGCTCCCATTAAGCACATATACATATATATATATATATATATATATATACCTATAATACATAACATTTTCATCTAAAACAATAGTGTCTATGTTGTCATCTTATAAAAAACTTCAAATTCTGAGAAATGTACCATTTGGTTGAATGTATGATTAGTTTGTTTAATTCTGCGACATCCTTTTCAAGAATCAAGAAGTTTATTTTGCCATGTGTGCATAACATACTGTACACTGTAAACCCAAATAAGTTAGCAGTCAAAAAATTTAAGGCAATCGTTTGCCTCAATTATTTTAATTTGATGAAACTTAAAAAAATAGTTTCCAGAACTTAAAATTAAAATTCTTATTCAAGTATAATTAAATTAAGATATTACTTATTAAGGTTCTGTCAGTCCTACTGGGAGACTAAGTCAGGGTTCAGTATCTTTGCCCAAGGACACTTGGACAGACGGAGACGGGATTCAAACCTCTGACCCTTCAGTCAATGGACGACCCACTCTACCAACAACCACAGCCGCCCCTGAATAAAATGACTGTGTTTTGTGATTGTAAATTTTTTTGTGTGATAGATATTGGTGGTTATTTGCAGTGCTCTGAAATGGTATTTAAGCATCTACTACATCAGTTACATTTATTTTATTCAATCATCCTTATTTCAAACAATAGAAATAACAGTACAATATCATTCTCAGCATTTAATAACTCATTTCCACTAAGTTGAACCTCATATGTTTTTAAGTTATGTTCATTTATATCCACAGTAGTTCCCCTTAGTAAAAATATATATAGAAATATTAGTTGTAAGTACTTAAAAAGAAGAAGTTACAGTGGCTTAATGCATTTGAGTTAGTAGTACTAATTCTGAAACTTTGAGTATTCACAACTGAATATATTTCATTATTCTGAACATTGAGGTTTAAGGTGTATAGGAACTTTTGCGCAGTTGCTCCAAGAATCAAATAAAACAAGGCCACAAGACGGACATAAAATTTTATAAAAACGGAAAAACTATACATGTACATATAAAATTTTATATACTATGTGTGTAAAAATGCTCATAAAATGTTATATAAAAACCCTATGAGAACTGTTTAAAAACCCAGTCGACAATAAATACAATAAATACAGTAAAATAAAATATACTACAAGGGGGTAGAGGTAGTCATTTTACACACATGTATATGTACATGTACTCATACACACACACACACACACATATATATATATATATATATATATAGACTTACACGACATATCACACATGCTCTCTTATTTATCATCATTTATTTTAACATTACCTGCAGTTATTTCATTCAAATTAAATGAAAAAAGGTACATTTGTGAATAAAACACTGTCATCTGTAAACATGAGTCACCTCAGACTTGTCATCTGTAAAAAATAAATAAATAAATAAATAAATAAATAAATAACTCCCATGATCCCACGTTACTTCACAATGTCATCTACTGCTGCGTCTTTTATTTTTGTTATGATTGAGAGACCCTTGGGGCAGAAATGACACACAGCGTTTATACAATCTAAATAATACAAAACGTACTCCAGCCAAGTTATAAATGCAGACAAATACTATTACACTTAAAATGTCAGCTCATGTTTAGTTTATCGTGAAACCATTTAGTAAATATTTGTGTCTTGCTTTTGAATACTGAACATGGGGATTTTAATGTAAGGAGTTAATATATTTATATACAAGAATAGAAAACCTTAATATTGGTGTTTTTTTGAACAGAGCTTAAATGTGCTATAGCTTGGAGACTGATGTCGACATAATTTCTCGTCTCTTTCTTCACATCATGAAACTTTCTCTTGATGATGCTTTTCAAGGGTTGTACTTTAAACCAATTTGTGAAACTGGCCTCAGGTCAAATGAGAACTGGAAACTGACCCATATGCTCCAAAAACATCTGAACTTGCATCTAACAGAGTTTCATATTACTACAGTTCAGTCTCCTTTCAGCAAGAAAATGTGCTACTGTTAAGACAGGGGAACAAAAGTTATAATAGGTTTTCAGACACTGTTTTTTTGGTTTTCACTTTTATTCTGTATAATTTTTCAGATGACAAGAGGACAACAATACCAGGGCTTGAATGGTAATGTTGTCTTTTTAATATATTTCCATTTCTACTCTTTTTATTCGTATTAAAATAAATGTTTTCGTAGAATATGGCAGCTGTTTTATGTCGAGAACAAACTCTGGGCAGTTGCTATAGTTGTCACGTTATCACGTAAGATAAAAAGAGAGGATGTGTGTTTGCTTGTATTACTATCTTTATGGGGACATTGATATGTTTAAACAGTCACACCATGGGGACCTCTGACACTATGGGGACCACAATTCAGGTACCCACAAGGGTTAAATATAAATTAAAGTCCCCACAAGTAAAATAGAAATTATGTGGATGGAAAAAAAAAGGTGCAAAGTAAAAACTGTATTTTTCAAAGGTTTGACAATGTTACTTTAAAAAAAAGCATTTTTTTTAATCCAATTTTTGTAATTATGATTTATTTCTTTTATTTTATCATTTTCTATATAATTTTTTTTAAATATTATTCATGTTTTTTTATCTATTTAATTTTATGTATTTATTTTTAAATGACTATTTTCTTAATTTTCCATTTTTTTTCATTTTTCAAATTTCATCATTATTATTATTTATGTATTTATTTATTTTGTTTAAAAAATGTGTTTACACTCACTACCTAATGGCTACTTGATTACAAACTTGGTCCTCATGAGACATGTAAATGAGTGTATGTGTGTGTGTGTGTGTGTGTGTGTGTGTGTGTGTGTGTGTGTGTGTGTGTGTGTGTATGCTTGTATTCCTATCTTTATAGGGACATTGATATGTTTACAGTCACACCATGGGGACCTCTGACATTATGGGGACCAAAATTCAGGTCCCCACGAGGGTTGAATATAAATAAAGGTCCCCATTAGTGAAATACAAATGATATGGCCCTGTAAATACATGATTTTTTTTTTCTGGAAGTCCACATAAAGAATAGGGGAAAACAGGTGCAAAGCAAAACATGTATTTTTCAAAGGTTTTGAAGATATGTTTGTTTGTTTTTTAAGTATTTATTTTTATGTTTTTTTTAGTTCGTTATTTTTTATTTATTAATAATTACTTACAAAATATATTATTATTAAATGTATTATTTATTTATTCATTTACTAGTATTTTATATTTATTCGTACATTTTTTAATGTAATTTTCACATTTTTGTCATCCTTATTTTTATTCATTTATTTTAAAGTGCTTACGCTCACTACCCAATGTCTACTTGATTACAAACTTGGACCTGATGAGACATGTAAAGAAGTAAGCGTGTGTGTGTGTGTGTGTGTGTGTGTGTGTGTGTGTGTGTGTGTGTGTGTAATGGCATTGTTCACAGTTTGTGTCACATCAGTGCATGTTTAACTAGGCAAAACAAAGGCTTTTCAATATTTTAGTACACAGGGACCGACAGAGCGAGAAGACACGGTCGTACTTCTGTTCTGCCTCCTCCCGTCTCGTCCTGTCCTATCTGGTGTCCTGTCCTCTCCCGTCCTCAGAGGTGCTCTCTCCTCTCCTCTTACATGAACACCACCCCCACCCCATCCAAAAAAAACAAAACAAAAAAAAGAACCCGCCTCTCCTACTCAGCATCTCCTGTCAGTCCAGTTTTTACACAATAAAGCCAACAAGAATTGACTAACACCCATCCTCTTTCCCATTTATCACATCTCCATCTGTCTGGTACCGCAGGCTACATTAGCTTCAGTGCGCGAACCTTTTAAACTCCCTCCACGCGGTAGAAAAAAAAAAGAAAAAAAAAAAAAGGATTTCGGTAGTTGCTAAATATAAACTATGGAAACAGTTACATTTCAATTCATATTCATATTTTCCAGTGAAATCTATTATAACTACTTAAATTCTACCTATTTGTGAACAGTAACAGTTGCTAGTTAAAATAATACAGTAAAATCTATTCCATAATATTGTTACATGTTAAAGGAGCAGCTCGGGGGATTTCCCAGCATGCATTGGGACAAACTAGTTGGGACAGTTTTGATGTGTTTTACAGCTTTCTGAGTTGATAAGAAATGTTTTTCTTCATATATATCAGAGTTATTGTGTGTTTTACCCTTTTTTTATTTATGTATTTATTTATATTCTACTATTTTTGCACCATGACATAAATTGTTTCTTTGTCTCGTGAAGGTCTGTAGTGGTGTTTCATACTCAAGAAAGGAGTTAATCTCAAAGCTAAATTTCCTCTTTATGTGTTTAATAGTGTTAGTATAGGTCTGAAACTAATGTTAACTCTGGTTTTAATATTATAGACACGAAGACTGACGTGTCCAACCTTGAATTAAATATAAGAACATATTTCTATTAAAAATTCAGAGTTAATATTATTTATGTTTAATAAGTAAATTATTGTGTAATCTAATGTGATATGTTATTGGATTTTACCTCATTTATTTTAGAGTATTACAGCTGTTAAAATTAGTTACATTTTACTCAAAATATAATGTAAAATGTACTCCACCAAAATGAATGGAAATTATTACCACACTTTTATTAACTAAATTCTATAGGTTTGTTTTTGCAGTGACTGGGCTTGGATAGAGTCTGCTAAAATGCAGTGTTAATCAAACTCCAAACAGGTACACTAGGGTTTGAGTCTCAGAGGTCCAGTAATAAAAAAAAAAAAGCTACACTACAGAAATGATTAACTAGGGAGCTATTGAACAGATGTGAAAACAGAGACATGAGAGCAAGACAGAGACTTAGTCAAAGATTTATTAAAAATAAGAGGAGGCTCAGTCCTTTATATATGTTTGAAGTATGATCTGACTGGTTTTTACCCAGTGTGCACTGCTGCTTGATGCTGTGACCGCAGCACAGATGGGCTCCTCATCTGTTCGTCTGTCTTTGAATTACTCTGCTGAGTCAACCACAGAGAGGGTCTTTACTACTCCCTACAATCCACTTTGTGGCCTTGTGTGGGGACTTGTCTGATTAGGCGTTGTCTAATTAGGTCTGACTAGTCAGGCTTTTAAGTCACACACCATCATCACGAATGGAGATCTGGCTAAAAGTCGACGGCTGAATGAGACATTAACATGAAGTAGGAGCGACACTGCTGCTTTTACTGACAGACATGTTGCCTGATGTTGAAGTGGACACAGTCAAGGGGTTATTGAAGACATTTTGGTTGATGGTTGTTGTTTTTTTTTTTGTCCTTTAACACTTTAACGCCTAATGTGTCAGCGCTGACTCATTCTGAATGTATTGTTTAGTTTAAATGTTCAGAAAAAAATAAATACAATTTAATCTGTGTTTTTACTGAGTTTGGTTCATAGAATTGAGCTATAGAAATTAACACATGTCAAAAAGCAACTGATTTAGAAAGAAGAAAAAGCCAAAAGTGAGACTACTGGAACCAAATTGTAATGCAAGTTCTTTCTTTTTCTTTTTGCTTAATTATTCTGCAAATTGTTTAATACTATTTGTTATTTTGTAAATATTTGTTATTTTTTTGTTCATTGTGTTGCTTATTTTGTTTATTTTTCTACATGTTGTTTTTTATTTTAGGATTTTTCTTTAATTTTTTTCCATTTGTGTCTCACATTGTTCATGTCATTTTTTATTTTTGTTTGTTTATTCAATTTTTGTTAATGTTTATTGATCACTTTGGCTGTTTTTGTTCATTTTGTTGCTTATGTTTTATTCTTTTTTTTTTTTTACTGTGGAACTGCTAAAGTCTCAGGAGTTAAAAGGTTAAATGTTCTCCAAGATTTTGGGAGAAATTGGTTTTCTTTGGGGCAACATCACCTGAAAATATCAGTCCTGTTTTAATGTATTTGGAGTATTTCTATCTTCAGAAGGAGCGAGTGGATCCCACCATGGTGTCCCACATGTTTCCTCTCTACTAGTCTCCTTTTTTACATCAGGTGGGATTAAGTATTAAAATAGGTAACTACCATTATGAGTTTGAATAGCTTTAACAAGAAACTTTTTTTTTTTACTGTTTGCACATTTTTTGCAGCTACCACAAGAGAGGATGAGGTGAGGGTTTTTCATTTGGTCAAAATGAAGCCTCATTAGATGAGCACCATGACACTAAATATTACATAATCAATCAGTATAAATTAAGCATTTTGTGGCTACAGTTAAAACCATTGTTGAAAATGTGGATTGTCAAATGTTTTTAAGTTACAGACTTTCTGTTAAAAATGCAAACAAATCAAATTACTGATGATTCATCAGATTAAGTTTTTACATTACAAAAAATATACACTAAAAGTGCCAAAATGTACATTTAAACAAAGAAAAAGAAAAGAATCAGATTTTTTTTTAAAATAATTTTTGATTAGTAACTGTAATTTAATTGTGTGTTTTTTCAAGGTAAGCCATTGGTTAAGTTACACTTAAATAAAATTGGATTGGATGTATCTGGACTTTAACCCTTTAACCCCTGATGCGTCAGCGCTGACACGTTCTGAATGGATTGTTTCATTCAAAAATGCAGAAGAATTGTAGTTTTTTGTGTTATTTTAGTGAGAATTTGGTTCATGGAACTGATGTACAGGTGTAAAAAAAAAAAAAAAAAAAAAAAAGCAACTGGTTTAGAGAAATAAAAAGCACAAACTAAAACTACTGGAACCAAATTAAAGCACTAGTCATTTATTCCTTTTTTTTGGCATTTTTTCGTGTTATTTGTTATATTCTGAATATTTATTAGTTTCTGTTGACGCTGTTGCTAATTTTTGTTCATTTCTTCTACGTTTTGTTTTTTTGTTTTATTTTTTTTTTCTTCAGTTGTGTTCTGTTAGTGTTAGTGTTCATGTTACATATTATTTTGTTAGGAGTTAATGAACTATAAGTAATGTTCACTCACCAACACTGGTTACTTAGCATTGTTCTTTAGTGATGACTGTATCAACTTGCCAAAACATCAACATTAAATGTACATTACTGTTTGAAATAAACAATATGATAACAAAATTCAGATTAGACACCTAAACGTGGCATGTTTTTCATATATGGATTTTTCCAAAACATAAACACAAATGGTTAAAAAAAAAAAAAAGAAGTAGAAGAAGAAGAAGTATAAAAATTATTAATATTCTCTTGTTACACTCCTTTGATGATGACTTTTACGTCATCAAAGGACATAAGGGCATGGCCGTCACACCCGTGGGGGAAGGGGATGTTGCGACACCCCCACTTCCACAACCAGATTATTTCACACACCGCACTTTATCCTGAGGTTATATATTGTAGCGTTCCACTGGATCCAGGAAACGGACGGAGAGTTGGTCTCATCTACTTTTTATTGCAGAATAAACAGTTACTGTCAGTCGCAATCATGTCAAACAAACAGCAATAACATTGTGGGGTCGTTACAATATCTATGATTTAAACCGTTTACCCGCCCCGGTGGTACACTAGCATAAAAAAATGAAGCGCACCTCCGTTCCCGGGCGAAAGGTAATCAGATCTTCTTTGCGTTGTTAGCAAACAGTCAACCATTAAGTAATGGGAAAATTTTCCGTTGTTAAACTAAGAAAGGGATACAATACACTATCCCACTTATTCTTCAGCTTATTACTGCCACTACTCTTAACAGATTGGATAAAATAGCTGTTATAACATAGCGAATATTTACTTTCAAAGTGACCGAACTACCTGCGGAGTGATACGGTACCGTGAATCTGAAGTGACAAAACTCGTTCCCATTGGCAACTGGCGTTAATGGCGCAGCGGGCGGTTGTTGAAAAAAATGCATCCGCAGAAGTCTGGGAAAGTCCATTCAAAATTAATGGGAGCTGTCACTATGTCCTAGAGGTCCGTAGAATAAGTGGTTAAAACACTCTCTATCTAACCACTCGTTCAGGTGTTTTCTTGAGTTTTTACAACCAACGACAGCACACGTAGGTCCCGAACCACTTTCCCTCTTGTAGATGTCCATAATTTTTCTCACTGAATCACTGCGTTTATATTGAAGTTAACTCGTAAAACCAGAAAGGAAGTGAAGAATACATTCAGGAAGTAAAGCGGAAACGGATCAAAAACCTGTCTATACCCTAAGCTAATTTGCTAAGAGTAGGAGGAGCACATTTGGATGTTTTGAGTTGGGGTAAAGAGGGGCAGGTTTTCATTCTTCATTCTGTCAAACATTTTGTTCATCTTGGAATAAATGTTTAATTGAGGAAAAACACATTTTGTTGTTATTTTCGGCCATATATTACTTTTTTTAATATCAAAATTTAGCCATTAATGGATAATTGTTTGTTAAGTTTTGCTCATGTGCCACAACCTAGAACACCCCCACATTTTAAATGGCTGTGATGCCCCTGAATAAGGGTCAAAACAGAAGAAGAAGAATATTAACAAAGATCTTAGACCTGATTCTTATAGACTGTATATATCATTCTATAAGCCACAGTGATACCCAAATCCAATAGATCTTCTCAGTCATATTTCCTTTGCTGAATAATTTCTCAGACTAAACAGTGAGACTCTGCAGACATGTGCAACAGATAACATAAGATGCATAAGGAGCTGCAGCAGAGAAATGGTTAAGTGACAGAAAAAAGAACAGTAGCAGATATTAATCTAGACATTTTAACTTTGTCATGAGAACAGTTGCCAGCTGCAAGGCGCTGTGCTGATGTTTAGCCTGAGGGTGTGACAGACAGGAAGGGATGTTATGCTATCACAGCGTTTGATCACCAGCGTCACGGGAACACAGGTATCAGAGAGAGGCTTGTATCTCTCAGCTGTTCAGACTCTGTCGTGGGGCTTGTTTAGATACTGGTGTAAACGGGCTAAGAATCATCTCAAATGGAAGCCACGCTCAGTGAAGCGAAGCAAAATAGAGGCATTTTCTTTCCTTTACACTCCTTATGGAACAGTACATTCAATACATTCAACACTTAATGCATGCCCTGTGCAGTCAGTGCAATGTTTTCAAATGAACTAGACAGTCCTAATGTGAGTGAATCAACAAGACAAAACATTCTGTAATTGTGTTAAGTGTGTGTTAATAACCCTGCATTAATAGGCATCACAGAACCACTACAGGGCCTGCACATAATGGAAGTCCAATCAATGTATGGATCCTGCCCCCTACTGTCAATAATGAAAATGACATTCATAATCAATTAGTGTTCAGAGTGCTGGAGCTGCAGTGTGACGATAATCACCACAATTATGCTCCTTTTTAACATTTATTCTGTTAATAAAACACCAAATAGTCTTCATAAAACTCCTAATTTATTTACAGTATTGATACACTGTATAGTGTTGATGCTGTGAATTAGTTTATTTGACTATTGACTGGTAAGGATACTGTAAAATGTTTAAAAAATTAATTAATTAATTAATTAAATGACATCAGTGAAATACACCTGCACATAATGAATTTATACCAAAAAAATATGGATTCCGTTTAACTGTGAGCTTCATTGAAAATCTTTAGTTCAACGTTATTTGACATTGAAACCAACTAAGATTACATTGACTGAACCTAAAATAATATTTCATGATGCATCAAACAATCTGTTTTATAAATAAGCACATTCATTATTTGGTTTATGTTTTGTGATAACATTTTACACGCCATCCATATTTATACTTTATGATTTGTTGTTTAGTGAACAATAAATAAATAGATAATAACAATAATAATACTAATAATGATAATAATGAATAAGATTATTTAATTTAGGGGGCGAAATTAGGAACCACTCACACATTATGAGTTAGAACAAGAGACAGATTTCTTTGGCAAAAGATGAAAACAAATCAATTAAAAAATAATCTCATGAAATAGTTGCTGATTCAGGTTGTTTGCATGATTAAAGAACACATGTATAGATGCTTCTTTCAACAAAGCTGCTCCTCTTCATCCTCTGGGATTTGTCATGACCATCCACTTACCATTGTATGCAGGGAACACAGCAACCTCTTCTGGACAATAGTGAAAGTAGCAGAGACTGATGATGCCAAAATATGTTGAGCTTTTTTTTTTTTAACATGAGTCTGGGAAGAAAAAAATACTGTAGAAAAAAATTATGACACCCCCTCCATAAATGAAATGGTATTTTATTGTCATGTCTGCACTGATACTAAGGAGTTTAGCATTTTGAAATGAAGCCAATGACTTTTATTGACATCTCACAGGAATTGTTAAACTCCCAAATGTCAGATGTCCTATCTCAACAGATAACTAACTAGTAATTTGAATTGAGAAAAATCATATTATTGCCTGGGGAAGCATTAAAAAGTGTTCTATGATCAATGTATCTGATTAGTTTGGTTAGATGGTACACTGGTGAGCTAATCAGGCCAAAGGGATCAATGGAGCAGTTGTCACACTGCTCTGCACTCTTTTTGTCTTCAGATAACTACAATGTAAATGACTGGGTACTAAAGGAAACCCTACTGGGACACATACTAAACTCTGCCTGTGCTACATTGTGCACATGGGAATCTCTACAGACACTTAGTCGGTTCTTAATCAGTAGTTGTACGAAAAATAGGTCCCTATTACACAGCCCTCTCTGAGTCTCTTATCATCATATTTGTCAGAGCTGCTTTAATCATTTCCATATCACTTTCCTTCAACTGTAAACTTTACAGCCCTTGTGGCAAAGCCCTGTGGTACAATCCCTACTGTTGATAGGATGATAGGCTTCGAACCTTTCTGCTAGTCCTTCTCTGTCTCTCTTCCCCTATCTCTTCTGCACTTACAAGGCCACCAGAAGCTCCACTGGCCTATTTGTCTCGCCCTTTCAGAGACAAACTAATTGCTAAACAAAAGGTGCTGGCATGCCCTGTCAAGTACCCTTGTAAATGCTTTACAGCCACAGTGCCTTTCTGCAGGATTGTTAAGTGGCTAATTATAAAAGGATCACTGATTAGCACTTTAACTCCTGAGACTTTAACAGTTCCAGTCGAAAATGTATAAAGTAAGCAACAACATGGACAATAACAGTCAAAAATTTATAATAAACCGACACAATAATAAGTAACATTAGTAAAATAAGACACAAATTGCACAAAAGTGAAGAAAAACATTTTTAAAAAAAGCTAAGGCAAGAACAGAAAAAAGTAGATGTATTTATATTAGAGAGGTTAATCTGTGGAATGGTCTGGAAGATGCATTAAAACAGTCTAAAAATTAAAACTTTTAAAAAATATGTACAAATTAACTATTATTCATAAATATAAAGCTCAGGATTCACTAAAGAAATTACTTGTTCAAAAGACTAGGATCAGTATTGGTAGTTGATATAAGGATATGGTTTACCTGAGTCAAATTAAATATGTATTCTCTTATATTGTATATTTAGCAGTGATTACATTGATGTTTTTGTTTGCTTGTTTTCTTCTATAAACCTTATATTAAAAGTAAATAGGGTTAGACAATAATAAGTTTTACTTACTAAACCATTTCTGTTGCATTGTATATGGAACAATGTATTTTTTTTTCTCTTTTGTTTTGAGAAATTATCAAATGAATAAACTATTACTACGACTAATTAATAGTTTGCTTTTTTTGTAAATATCACCCAACCCCAGTTTGTTCATTCCCATCTTAAATATTAACCCTTTAACCTGATGTGTCAGCAGTGACGCATTCTAAATGGATGGTTTAGTTTAAAAATCCAGAAAAATTCAAGGGTTTTTTGTGTTATTTTACTAAGAATTTTGTTCATGGAAGTGAAGTACAGGTGTCAAAAAGCAACTGATTTAGAAAAAGAAAAAGCCCAAACTAAAATACTGGAACCAAATGACCATACCAGTCATTTATTACTTTTTTAACCTTTTTTTTTGTTTTGTTTTGGGTTTGTTTTTTTGCATTTTTTCATGTTTTTTGTTATTTTGTGAATATTTATTAGGTTCTGTTGATATTGTTGCTTATTTTAGTTTATTTTTTCTACATTTTGTTCATTTATTTTATTATTTTTCTTCAATTGTGTTCTGTTAGTGTCTTACTTTGTTCATGTTACATATTATTTTGTTAGTTTAATATTAATTTTTGTTCATTTTACTGATCACTCTGGCAGTTTTTGTTCATTTTGTTGCTTATTTTATCTTATTTTATTTTTTACAATGCAATTGCTTAAATCTCAGGAGTTAAAGGGTTAATGCAGTAATAATGACGATAATGACAGTATTTTTCCATATTGGAATATACAGTTTAAAATGTTGGAAGGGGTAATGTCAGTTTGGTCATCATGCTTCATGTAACCATAAAACTGATGTGATTAATGCTTTTTACAGTGGTATAAAACCAAATGTTAAACCCAAAATGTTGCAGTCCAGTTGAACACTAACTATGGCCCTAAGACCACATTAGGATTGAACCAACATCCTCCAGAAAAATAAAACATGAAAAGCTCCAGAAAGGTAGAATCTGTTGCAGGACTTGCATTATATTGTACAGGTGTTATTGTACAGGTGTTGCTATTGTTGCATGTGACTCCTTGACTTTATAGCAACCATAGAAATAGAAAATACTTCCTTTAATGTGAGCCTGCGTGTGTGTCTCCATGTCTTTCCTCATCTCTATATCTGTTAAAATGGGTCCCATTACTTGATGATGTGTTCAAGCATGTACAAGTGTGAGTGCTTATGTGCTCGTCTATGTAGAGGCTGAGAAAACAGAGAACCCCTGACTCCCTGTCTTGACAAAGTTGGGTAATTAACGACAGAGCCTATTAAAGGGAGAATATTCAGCCAGTGATAAATGGCTTTAATAACAGGGCCGTGTTTTCTCTAACAGAGACAGATCCTCCCGCCACCATCTCCCTGCCCACCAGATAAAACTACCCAGACTCCCACCACACCAGCCTCTTCATCTTGCCTTTTCCCATCGGCAGTCTTGTTCTTTTCTCTTTTTCTTTTTTCCTACTTTAAAAAAAAAAAATGTCCTTATCTGTCAAAGATTTGGTTTGTCTTTTAATATAGAATTCGTGTTTAGTTTTACCTGTATCAAAACAAGAAAAAGTCTCCTTAGATGAGCTTACATCCTGTGCACACAAAGGAACACTGTACATTGTCTTCAAATACACAACCTTCATGATATTTCTATAATGAATTAGCACCACCGTTTCATCTACCTACATGTATTCTTGTTGCATGCATGTTTGTCTTGTAAAACATCATTAGCCTCTTTGTGGAAGGGGCCATGCAAATTGGACAGTTAAGAAGCGCCAGGAACAATTTATGTTCCTGTGCTGGCTTTTAACAGGGACTGTGCTACTGCTTTATTTGTCCTGGTGGGTTTGGGGGCAAGGGCTGACCACAGGGGTCACATTCATCAAAACCCCATATTGTGAGATTGGTCCAGATGTCTGTCCTCATTAGAACATACCGCACTGTGGAGTGAAAATCAGTAATAGTTAAAAAAAAAAAAAAACTCACGCTCCCATGTACACAATTGAAATGGCGACAGTACAGGCAGGTGACATTAAAGGGAAAAAATTACATAAAGTGTCTTGGTAAGGTGTTGTGCTCCCAAGTGGAGGTGGAGAGGATTTGCACGTTTATTTTTTCGTCTTGTCTTGTCTTGTCTTGTCTCATCTCTCACTTTATAATCACTAGGTTCACAGGGTCTGTGGGGGCCAAAAAATACAAAACAAAATTTCAATATTCGAGATATGTGCTTTTATGAAGCTGGAGAGTCGGAAGATATTTTTTATGCAGGAAGGCAATTACTATTGTTAGCTCAATTCATTTTTCAGCTAATGTTGGCTAGTGTTAAATAGTGTTGAGGTTGTAGAAGAGCAGAGGAGGAGAACACAGGAACAAGTATAGGAAAGGATCTTCATTTGAAAAACTGACCCTAGTTCTGAGTAACTGATTCAAAGACTATTTCCATGAGCAGAGGTGGGAAGTAACAAAATACTTGTATGCTTTATTACTTCCCACCCTGAAGGCTGTACTTTACCTCAGTACTTATTTTCCCAGCAAGTTTTTACTCCCTACATTTTTGCATAAATATCTGTACTTTATACTCCTTACACTCTCAAAATAGGCTTGTTACATTTTCAAACTAAATGGATATGACAGTACATAAAATATGTATGATTTTTTCTTTCACCCATCCCTGCATGTTTTTGCAGGTTACCTGTTTTAAACCTGGTGGAGGACTCTGGTCAGTACCATTCATTGCAGAATTAGAAAATGGAAAGTTTTATGATTTTAATAGAATAGAATAGAATAGAATAGAATAGAATAGAATAGAATAGAATAGAATAGAATAGAATAGAATAGAATAGAATAGAATGGAATGGAATAGAATAGAATAGAATAGAACAAATGTTGTGATTATGATTTGTTTAATAATGAGATGGCATACAGTGGACTGGAACAGTATTTTTAAGAAAGTGTTCCACTGTCTGTCCAGTGTGTGGTGCAGAAGGTACTCAACATTATCACTGACTGAGATCTATTTGTGAAACATCATCCTCTCCACCACAGTCTCAAAGTATTGTTTCATTCATTATATAAACTGCAGGGTTTTTATTTTTTGTTATTTCTTTTATACTTTATTACCATTGAGAAGTTGTACTTATTTAATTTTATTGAAGTACAGTAGTATCATTACATCTACTTTTATGAGTGTATTTTTTTCACAGTGTACACTGTACTAACATCCTATACTTAAGTACAGGATGTGAGTACTTTTACCACCTCTGTCCATATGGTGAAGGCAATGGAGACAGAATTACCTAAGGTTAACAAACAAACCACCTCCCAGTGCAGCACATACTCAAATACACCCCAATGTTATATAATGAACATTTAATTGACTTATTTCACATTTCAAAGATGTCATGCATAATATTTGGTGACATTGAAGTTGCTGTCTACTGGTGGATGGTTATGTACCTTAAAGCTGGATGGTACCCACTGTTAAATATGAAAAGAAGATGAAGATAGAAACATGGCTGTACAATATGGTGTCTAAATGTAATGTCTCATATAATGATTATACACATAATGAAAACATAATTGGAAATATTATAAATCCAAATTGATAATGAGATATTCCTAAACTTCTGTACATTTAAGCCACAGTAGACCTTTAAAAATGTTAAATGTTTTGTTGTTTTAGTGTTAATATTTATGACTGCAAAACTCTAGCTGGAGTTTGTATTTATGTCACCAGTTTCCAAATGCCAAAAATTACCTCCAAATAATTAATCTGCTCCATATATGGGTTGGAATAAAACTGGTCCACCAATGTCACTGTTGGATATTTTCAGGAAGGTCGACGACAGAAAATGGAGATGGCGTCTCAAAACATGGACAAATAAAATGCTAAAGGCTAAATGAGAACATTTTGATTTGGATGTATCATTTTGCATGAATCACCATTTAAACTCAATGTATAATTCTGTGGGTTTTTTTTTGTTTCTCACAGCCTGAAGTATGGACAGCCATGCAGAAATGAGGCTTTTGCGGTTGGGTTTCAGGTTTAGGCCTGTCATACACTCACACTTTGACGTCATATGCTGGGATCCTCGCCAAAGGGACTTCAATGTGTGGAGGGACCTTCATAGAGAGGTTGTAGCATCAGGCACTTTCTCACTGAACCAAAGGCAGTAAGTCCATTAAATACACATGAGGGTCTAATTAGGGCCCCCCTTGTGCAGCGGGCTTGGAGGTAGGAGTCATTGGGGAACAACACTGCCAGAACCCTGACATGCATAGAACACACTCTGCAAATTAATAGAGAATGACCAAGAAGTACCTCTGTGAGTGACTGGGACCTTTGCTTCCTTGGAGGCAAAAATGTTCAGTGCTGATTGCTCTCATTAAAATTGTTATAGTGATATAATTATGAAAATATGTCTGGAAAATGGGATGATGCTTAGTGTGTGGTTAGTTTGCATACTGTGAAAAATCTGACATGAATCTTTAATATTTATATGGTTTACGTGACCTTTAAAATCGACCAGGGAATAGGCGTTTTATTCTGTGTTTTAGTTTGTGACTTTATTTTACCCAATTTGTGTGGTAATTAAAAACCATTAAACACCTCTGTTGGGATCTTAAGATGAACGGTAGTCAATCATCTTGAACAAGATTAACATCACTGATCATTTTGCTAATTTGTTCTGAATTTGAGCAGGAAAGGGGACTTTGCTATATTTCCCATTATAATTAGGTTGATAATAACACTGGGTGAGTTATTGCACTTTTGTTACTCAGGAGAAAAGTCTTTCCTCTGCTGCGTGTCAGATGAGATATTAGTGTGGACATAATTCTTATTCTGGCAGCAGCACAGTGACTGATATTATTTAAATTACACCTCCTTGGGCAAAGTATTCGGAAATACTTGCAGATGGGAATTCATCACAAAATGGTATTGAGAAAATGAGGGACATCAGGGTTTGATTACACTGACAAAAACGTCTTTTTCAGAGTCAGGAAATGAGTAATGTTGTTGACAAAAGACTAAGGTGTGCCCAGAAAGCTGGTCACATTCTCCCATGTCTCTATAAGCACAGTAATGTAAGACAATATGATGATAATAATAATAATAATAATAATAATAATATAATCAGAAAAATAAACTTTGTCAAGAATTGTACAGAAAGAGAATTAGAGAACAAGCTCACAGACAGAGAGAGAGAGAGAGCGAGAGAGAGAGAGAGAAGAGAGAGAGAGAGAGAGAGAGAGAGAGAGAGAGAGAGAGAGAGAGAGAAGAGAGACAGATAGATAGATAGATAGACAGACAGACAGACAGACAGACAGACAGACAGATAGACAGACAGATAGATAGATAGATAGATAGATAGATAGATAGATAGATAGATAGATAGATAGATAGATAGATAGATAGATAGATAGATAGATAGATAGATAGATAGATAGATAGATAGATAGATAGATAGATAGATAGATAGATAGATAGATAGATAGATAGATAGATAGATAGATAGATAGATAGATAGTTTGCTATGACAGTTTTGGCCTTTAAGGCTGACACTGTTTTCACTTGGGCTTTGTATTTAAGCATGAGTGTCATTAGCGTCTTCTCAGTGAGCATTACATCGCAGTGACTGACAGCTGTTTTGACACTGCCTCGCTGACTGCACACACATCTAGTCTGAGGCTGACTTACAATAATGTAATAATAAAAATGTCAGCGACTCCATTTAACGTTATTGGTTATAAAGCCAGTGGCTAAGGGAGTTTTTTTATGGCCCACTTTCTTAAATATCTTACGGTGAGATAGTACAGTCTAAATTGCATTATACATTATGAACTTGAACAAGTACATAAGACCATGTTATACCCACAAATGGAATGTGAGGCATTCTGTTTATGGCACACAATTCAATGTAAATTATTCTGAGGATAATATACTTGGACTCATTTATGGATCACTACTGTTTTCATACACAGATGTGTGACGGCCATGTTGGTCCAATGGGTCTCCTGTCCCATAAAGGAACAGACCATTCCTGTTTAACTTTATGGTAATATGTCTGATGCATGTCTGCATTGTAGTACACATTAACTGAACTTTAACCTCACATCTTTGGCCAGTAAGACATAATTCTGTAGCACCGCTTTTTGGTTTCATTCTATTACTTTGTTTTCAATACCGAAATCATACTGTAATAAAGGCATATTAGTTTTTTTTTAACATAAAACTGACATTCTCATAATATTACAGGCAGTTGCAAAGGATGTTTATGTGGGTACTGCCATACTTTTGATAATTACTGTCCTCAGTCTAGTATTTCTGTTCTTTTATGTACTGTCTAACAATATCCTCTAGTTTATTGTTTATCTGGTATCTTTATTAGTCTGTAGTGTATAAGTATTGACTTTCTGAATGACCCTGAACGTATTACAAGTGTGGGACTAAAAGTGCATTGTCATACATAATCCTCTTCGAACAATAGCAAAGAAAAAAAGCAGCACAAAGCTGCCTTCAGCCAATTTTACCAGCATATTTGACATTTTGCAATGAAGAGAGCTCAAATTCCCAGTGTACCCAAAATGAATTACATTGTGGATTATCACATAATTATGGATCTTTCCAAAGTCTGATAGAGAAGGAAAATTGAGTTTTGAATATTTCATAATGTGCTGCACCATCTTTGTTGAGGAAATTATTTAGGGATAGCATTCTCATTTGCAGAATGGATAACGGTTCAATGCAAGGCACCAGAGTGCAGTAATTGGAAATCCCCCAAGATTTCAAGTAGTCATTCAAAGATGAGCATGTAAGTGTGCACTCAGCGTATCATTAATCTTCACCCAGACACCTAAAAACTATCAACTGCCATCTGACCCTATCAGTTGTTTCCATATAGGTTATTTCTGCCACATATAAATCACACTCAAATGACAAATGTGATAAATGTGCACTTTGTGAGGTTTTTTTTTTCTGCAGATGAGCAAAGGCACCTCATCAAACTCAGCCAATGTTAAAGAATCAGACCAGTAAATTGATGGTAACTTATATACAGTCATACCTGTGATTTCGATTATACACATATAATTGAGGCATCTCTGTAAAACACTCATAACATTGTGAGTAAAGACAACATTCAAACAGGTACAACTATCAAATCCCAATATCAGCACCAGACAATGATATCAATTTTATCTCACACGTAATAACACAAGCAATTTGACAGAAAACAAAATAACCATTTTGTATCAACTTTGGATAAATTACACACTTATATGAACACTCTGACTGGGATGTAAAAGAATAATTTTGTCGCCTCTAGAAAACATATGAAGAAATGCCAGTTTTGAAAAATGTCATCTTTAAAAGGCAAATCTAAATGTCAGAGAGACAGATACTTTACACATAGAGAGAGCTGCCTTCTAGGCGTAACACAAAAGGCGTGAGAATAATATTTTTCCCAGTTGAAATGAACTGCAATTACCCAGCATCTAGCATACAAAGCAGTGCACTCATGCACATAGCCTGGAGAGGAGTGCGGTCACTTTGCTCACAACATTACTCAGGAAACAGAAACAGAGGGCACAACAGTACAACAGTATGTTTATTTAGATCCACATGGAGAAAATAAAGACTAATCCATGTTGCAGCCAGGATATGTAATAATTTTGAGTTCTGATACTGTGCACATTCTCTACATCAGACTGTGTGTGTTTGAGGAAACAAGGTTTTTCTGTATCACTCAAAACATATGTTTATATATATACTGTTGCCCATCAAGTTTTAATTCATACACACTAGTAATCATGTTTGACTAAGTACAATGATTACACACTGAATTCAATTTCACTTTATCAAGAATAAGTCACATTTTTATAATCATTTCATGAGAAGAGGTAAAAAAATTTTTTTTTATTATTATTATTATTATTATTATTAGACATTTAAAGGAACATTGTAATATCAAACAATGTATTCTCATGTAGAAAAGTGCTGTATCAATACAGTACGTACATGATTTGTTACCCTAATTAAGGAATTCTTTTCATTTTAGATCCAGTAGACACAAAATGTGGGAATGATTACACACTGAATCCAATTTCACTTTATCAAGAATAAGTCACATTTTTATAATCATTTCATGAGAAGAGGTAAAAAAAAAAAAATATTCCAACTTAATGGGCAACAGTGTATATTGTCCCCTCAATATTAAATAATACATTATTATGGAAACATCCCACACATGTCAGGTACGTGTCTTATTAATAGGTGATGAGACCTAAATTCTTACTAACTATTATTTTATATAAATAACATCACAAACACATTTATTTTGGACATTTAAAAGAACATCGTAATATCACACAATATATTCTCATGTAGAAACGTCAGTACAGTCCGTACATGATTTGTTATCTCAATTAAGGTATTCTTTTCATTTTAGATCCAGTAGATACACCCTTCAAATTTTATACAGTTTCCAATATTATCATTAAATATTTGAAGAAAAATATTGTTTTGTGTTTTCAAAGGATGTGGCTGCATCAGACACAGAGATGCAATTTTTTTTATTTCTGTTTATAAGAAGATATATATGTATATATATATATATATATATATATATATATATATATATATATATATATATATATATATATATATATATATATATATATATATATATATATAAATGACATTATGACAGTTTCAACATATATCCTAGATGCTTTTCTGTGGAAATATACAGTTTAACCTCAGCAGAACAGAGCATGTTGGTTTGTGAGAAGGGAACAATACTTGGTAGAGGGATTCATTGACTTCAGAATTATTCTTAATGCAATATATCACAAATCTATGGGGTGTCCACAAAGTTTTCTTCACCACTGTTATATGAACTGTTAATAATAATTATTAATAAAGTATATCTATTAGGGGTGTAACACTATACAAAAATCACAGTTTGGTACACACCTCAGTTTTGAAGTCATGGTTTGGTTCATCTTCAGTACAGTATGGAAACGAAATGCAAAACTATTTTCTTCCTCAGCACAGTATTTATTAAACCAAAAAAATGTCAATATAGAAATGGAAATAATAAATAAATTCAAAGTGTTGCTTGGTACCAGTACGTTAAATGATATATTCTTAAATTATAAACCAATTGTTGAAATTATAAATAATGAATTCCTTAAAAGTAAAAAAGATAAAAAAAATAAATAAAAACAAAATAAAAACAAATATATATATATATATATATATATATATATATATATATATATATATATATATATATATATATATATATATATATATATATATATATATTTATTTATTTATTTATTTTATTTTTTTTTTTATTTTTTTTTCCCCAACATCTTCAAGGTATCATTCCCCTGAAAATCACTTTTCTTTTACTTTACTTTTGGAATCTGATGGTTCACCCAGAGTTACCACCACATGCTGTGTTTGCTGTGTGGTGTGTCCCCTCCACTAGCTTTATTTACCATTCATAGAAAACAACAGAGAAACGAGCCACTCAGAAAAAGCCTGTCCACTACATGTCACTGGGACTTTAGCATCACCCACATGAAGTTAAACCCATCCCCCATTGCAGTGAATCTGAAGTAGCATTAGCATTAGCATCTGCAAGAGAAGACGGCGCCACAGTAGGTGCTGCACAAACTTTAAAAAAAAAATGGCGGATGAAACTGGTTCATGTGCTCTCTGTGGAAATAAAGCCTTTGTTTTTTTCCTGCACGTTTTCAAAACAAGCGACGGCATGTAACCTAGCTAGATGCTACTCTGGGACGCTAAACACACATAGAGTGAGAGGGGAGGGGGGAGTGTTCCTTGATGCATTCTGAGCCAATCAGAGATACCTCATCATCGTGTCATGGACATGTATGCGGAAGTACCAGTAAACTGTTGTTCGACCTCAAGTCATTTTTCTACCATTACCTCTGCATTATATGCACATGCCCACATGTAAACTGACTGTATTTGTTCATTAGCCTATAGAGGCTGTACTGAACCGAACATCTGTTTACAATGCATATATCATTACGGCCTTAATATCTATCATCAAATTAAATTAACAAAAAAAGCTAATACATTATGAAAATCTTAGAAAATTCAATAGGCTTTTACTAAACATTCCTAATATACACATTTTTGTTGCTTACTTTTTACATACTAAAGGAAACAATGTGTCTTTGTGCTTTACTTTTTAGGGATCTTTATTTAATGCATCACCACATTATTCTAAGTATAGTATGTGTGATACACTGCTCTGTTTATTTGCATGGGTGAGTATTTGGCGTTGTTACTGGTCTGGGTCACATCTCATGCCCACAGGAGGGCAAAGATAAAGCAAGTGAAGCAGCAAACCCTGTTTAGGTCTAAATTTTGCATGTGAATGAATGTCAATCTCATGAATAAGCAAAAGAAAAATAAAGATTTCTTGGTCCTTAGGTTGTAGACTCAGTGTGGAGTACAAGCACAAGCCTGATTGGATAACTCAAACAGAAACAGGTAAGTAGGTTAAAAAAAATAGTGGATGTTAAAGTCAACAAGAAGTTAGACTCTGTATTGGTGCAAGTGGTCATGTGTTTCTGTTTTAATGACTGAGGTCATATGTCAGGTCAGGGGGAGCTCATCTCCACAGTGTGGCTGGAGGGCACCTTCAACCCACAGGGCATTTAGGCCTCTCTTCAACCCAACCAAGAACCACCGGTCTCTTCTCTTTGCATGTAAATGAGACGGGAACAAATGTCCTGTCACTTCTGGGGCTCCATGTCCCAAAGTGCTTAACACTCTTCCTGTCAACTCCCCCCTTCTCCAGCTGCTTCAAAACCCCCATAACCCCTCCTGAACCACCCCTCACTCACTCTTTTTCTCCCTCTTATGTTCTTTAAATGAGCTTTCCAACTCCACTTCTTTCTCGCAATTCAATTTTACAAGGCCATTATCCCGGGTGTAATGTGGAGGTTAAATATATCGGGGCAGACGTTATGTGAAAATAATTAGCACTAATGAATAATGCACTCATTCAGCTGATGAAGGATGGTTGTCAGAGTAATGGAGTGCAAGGGAGGGGCCCCTCTGACAAATGAAATTAAAATATTTAAACACTGTTTTACGATATTACCGGGCCCTCACACTCTTTTCTGGAAACCTTTGCACTACGTGGAGCAGGGAGGCCTGCACGTGACATCATTGTTGTATTCAGACCCCACCCCTTCTGTGCTTTACACTCCAGCTAATCGGCAACACCGATCAAATCCAGTATATTTCTTTATTTATTGTCACTAAACTCGATCTGCCTCTTACGATCTCATTCTCTACCCATCATCTGACAGTGAGGGATGTCGGTTTTAAAATGCTCAGTTTACAGCCAATTGGCCTTGTTGAATCGATAATGGTGGACCAAGTGCTCTGCGACTGATAAATGGTAAAGCATCAACACCATTTCATTAGACATGATGGTTAGAGGAGGGAGAGGAAAGTGCCTTTGAAATGGGGACAGAGAAGTCATTTGTTAGCCTATATTGCTCAGGGCTTTATTTCCCAAAACTCTGTAAGGTGTTGTGACATTTAAAGGATCTGTTCACTAAAACTACTATAAAGAGGATTTTTTTTTCAATTTCCCCAGTGTAGAGTTTTTGTGTCACTTTTAAGTTTGACAACATCTGGCTCTGACTTGCCATAAAATCACAATTAAAAACACAATAGCCTTGAAAATCTAACCCTTAACATCTAAATGTAGGGGTCTTTAAATCAACAGTGAAAGACAAAGAGAAGAAGAAAGCACAAATCATGTTTTCAGATAATGTTATGTATTTATGATTTATTCATCTTGCATTTAATGATGTATGTTCACATGTCTCACAGTGTTGCATTGTAATAAAATACTGGTAATTAATGTAAGACAATATTATGTCTAACCTGGGTATGATGATATGATGCTATTGGCAGGTGTATAAATGAAATGGGCTATATATATATATATATATACATATATATATATATATTCATAGTGGTGGAAAAAGGTTTTGCACACCATGAATTTCTGATATAAAATGCATTAAAATCATTCTTTTGTTACTGAAAGTTGCCCAGTATTATTGTAATAAACAAAAACAAAAAAAATCATCTACACCCATTTGTCTGATGCAGCCACATATTTTGAAACAAAAAATATTTTACTGCAGATATTTCATGATAACATTGGAAACTGTATGCAAAAACTTTATCCACTACAGTATTTATGACATGAAATTCTCATGTGATAACTTCAAGTTGAGTGAAATTTGTTTGTGGTTCAAACATTGCAATCTAGGTCCCTCATTTTAAATAAACACTTTATATTAGAGCTGTTATATAGTGAATTAATTCCTAAAATGACTCAAATAGAATTGATGTTTATATTTATTGGTCAGTAATCCACAATGACCACAATATTGCTTTTGCTCAGTTTTTATTACACATTGTCATACATGGAGGGTGTTGAACACATAAGCACTTTTCCTGTTTTTAATAGTGGTGGTGGAGCACATGACCCAACAGATCATTTGAATACAGAAAGTCTGATTTACCTGGATTAATGTATTTATGGTGAAATTTACACAAATAATACCTAGAAACTAAAAAAAAAAAGTGGGAAACATTGGTGTGAAGTACAGTGTTAGCAGTTTGTTTCCCTTGCTTGACCTTTGCTGCATTTCATTCCTCTCATCTCCAACCTTAAGTTGTGTCTCTTTTTAACTGTCCAGTTTATAAAGACCTTCAGAATAGATTGATAAAATGTCATGTTGAATCTAAGTGAAGGCAGTAACACTTCCAAAATGTCAAATTTAATCTCAAATAGCTGCAATCTGTGCCAGTCAGGTCAGGTTTATGTTCAGTTTTTGTGGGACAGTGTGTAGCCTTTATAAGACAAAAAAAAAAAATAGAATCACTGAAGTGTGCTCCCAACTCTCTGGGGCTCCACAAAGACAGCCAGCCCACTGTACACAGTTACATCTGACAACTTTCTTTTATTAATCTCATATTTTGCAGATCAGTGCCATATGCATTTGACTTGTAAAACAGACCTAATTACAGGGCCCGTAGTATGCAACCCACACATCAAACAGTAAGTTACAATAAAAGCCTATGATCTCAGTCACTTTCTCCGTCCCTTGCCTCTGTACACCAGAAACACTGATTATAACAGGGACATTAAAAGGGAATTACAGCGAAACAGTTTACACTTAATGTAGCAGTCATATGAACAGGAAAGAAGGATGGACAAAGATATAGCAGTATTAATAATACATGCTTTAATTAAGCAGCTGGGAATGCATGGTGCAGGATCAAGGCACAGGGAAAGACAGGCTGTGAAAGAAAAGGGGGGGGGGACAGAGAAGGAGAAAGCTGTGAGAGACAGCTGAAGGAGAAGAAGTGAGAATGAAAGGCCATATGACAGAAACTGTGAAACAGAACAGAGGGTAAAAAGTGGAGAGGGGAGGGGGGGGGAGGGGGGGGGGGGGGTAGAATATGGAGCTGTGGGTTTTCTGCACACCGTGATTCATAGGCAGTAAATATGCAAAGCCTGATGGCCATAAGGCAATCAGAGGAGCGCCACTCATCTACATGTTGCACATGGGCTATAATCCATCTGAGGGGCAAGGAATAATGATACCAGGAAGCAGAAATAAGAGCAGGGTCTGTTTATTACCTCAGACAGATCCATAATGCATACAGATGTAAGCGAGGCACGCACAAGCCTGTGGCCAGAGGACTCCACTGAAAAGTACAGAAAGTAATATTGTTTTTAGCATAATGAAAGACAATCTGATTTAAGCACCTATTAAGGCAAATATTATAACTCTTCCTGCTCTGTAAGTTTTAAAACGAGTGGAAGAACTATGAGGATTACTGTCAGGCAGAGGAAAGAGGCAGAGCTGGACATAAAGAGGAGAAGGAGGAGGAGGAGGAGGAGGAGGAGGAGGAGGAGGAGGAGGAAGAGCTCAAGGAAACCAACAAGGTCACATATAAATGACATGATATGGCAAGATGGCTTTATATGCATGTATGATGGAATACAAGGTTATAATGTGTTCCAAATCTGCACATATAAGGCCCTGGATTTCATTAAGGCCAGAATTGTATTCATAAAAGCTGCTATGATGAGTAATAAAAGTGTGATTTCACTTCTTGGTGTCATTGTGTTTACTTTTCTTTATTTGCAAAAAGACTCACATAAACACACACTCACTTTCAAACACAAATACCTTGCTTTGCTGTCTCCTCACAGAGGACATTAACACCAGGATGCTACTGATGCTGGAGAAAATAATAAATAGTGTTGAACATTGATAAACTAATGCAATTACCTGCAGGGCAAGCAAGTCAGCTAATTTAAAGATATCAGGTTTGTTCATGGGGTGGGAGGCTCTGAATGGGCCCCATGGGTGAAAGATGGTGCCTTTATTACATCTGAGAGGTCAGCTTGGTAGCATTGTATTAGGATTGATCTTTTGATCCCTGCCTGGAACCCCCCATACTGTACCAGCCCCATCTGGCTGTGAAAAAAAAAAAAAAAACAGCTTATCTGGCACGAAGGGTTAACTCTGCCAGCTAGGCAGCCTAATTGAGCGCCACACATCTAAGCTACACAGCAGAAACAGGAACCTAGAGGGTCGTAACAAGCCAGGCGTGACTTATTCACATAATAAACCAAGCAGATATCTAAATGAACCATTGAGCTAGCCAGAGGGAGGGAGGCCATTAGGCCGCATGGACTGTGGGTACATATTTGTATATCCACAATTGTCCCATCATTTGCATATGTGGCTGGCTGCAGAAATGTTACTTGGTGCTTGCACTCAGGGGCCTAACGACAGAATAGAACAAGTTTGTGCTCGTTCAGGGAGTCATAAACAAGTTAAAGCCACATTCGTTTAATCAAGAACAGCAAAGGTGATGCATGTGAGGATTGTTTCAAATATGTGGGGAGAAAAAAAAAGGCTTATGGAGTTATGCTGCACGTATAGCATTACAAATACCTTCAAAGAAAGTAGAAAACATGCATCTGTCATTTCATTTATTTAGATTTCCATTAGCATTGGTTTAAGCCATTATTATTCTTCCTAAAGTCTGCATCCAACACAGTTGTCTTTACATTGCAGTACTTTTATGAGAGATTTTATCATCTTTTGAAGACATACAATCGTATAAACTTACACCGTAAATCACTTAGCACTCATTTGACTCTTAGACATAACCTTGCTAGTTTTTGTCATAGAAAACAAGAATTCAGAATGATGTCTATGAAAAAGAAACTCACTGCCAGATGTGAAAGTGCTGATTTGTATTCAGAGATGGGGTTAGTGAGTTACCCATTTAAGTTAAAAAATTATTGTAATAGTGCATTTTGACTGTCATCCAGGCATTATTTATTATCATGTTGTATTAGTGATTTCAACAACAAAAACATGCAACAAAATAAAAGGAAAAACAGGACTGAACTCCAAGAACTCTGAAAGTCCACTGATTTATGTGTCTTCTTTTAAGCAATACTCATTACATGTATTTTGTTATTACTAGTACACATGGCAATTGCTATATTGTCTTGATCACTTATATTTATTAATGTATTTGCTCTGTTATTAGTTCCCTGTACACATAAAATGAATGAATGAAAAACAAAAACGGCTCGTCCATGTATTATTTGAATATTCAGCTCAAACAATAACATGAGATTGTCACTAATCAGAGTCTGGCGGTAAAGGGTCAGAGGTCGTGCTTTAATGTGACCTCTGACACATAATTAAATTGCCATCTTAACCTCAGTTACAACCTGTCACAGAGCATTGAAATACATGGCTGCAAATCACTGCGCCAATCAATGGCAGTCAAGAGGAGCGAGGACCTGCTGGATACAGCAACGTCTACGCAGAGATTATCTTTAATGAAGTTGAACTGTACTGTGATCATGTTAGTGCATCGTCTAATTTAATTTTGAATGACGTGCAACAAGAACGCACTTGTTCTTAGAAAAGAATGAAAAGTGCAGATAAGGCATCTCACAGCCTCTCTCATACTGTCCAATTATACTTGACTCATTTGCATTTTAGCCAGTGGCTTGAAAACTCATTCAGGGGATTCACAGTGGTCTCTCGATTCAAGTTCCCTGTCTATCATTGACTTTTTTTTCAATATTTTTTATTGGGATTTTCCACATACAAACACATTTCAAAGCAGGTACAATGATATGCACAACCATACGTTCCCAAAAGGTGAAGTAGAAGATGAGCAAATAAATGAATACATAACATAATATATGCACCAAACAAAATAAAATATCAAGAGGATGTCATATGTTCTTTGGTTATTGTTCACACACGTAGGAAGCTTGCCGAAGACCCCAGTGCGACATGCGGAATACAGGCCCCCTAGTGAAGATAGTGACACTTAAGGGATAATGGACACTTAAGGGTAATGGAAATATGCAGATATCAAATACTGAGTTAAATCAGTCTAACGGACCAGCCGACCCAGAATTCCTTGTAATCTCAATATGTGAATTTACCATGATGTCACAACCATAAACAACTTACTTCCGGGTGGTAAAAAGCTTGAATAGGCTGAGGTAAATGTGCCGCTGTTCTGTTAAAATGGGCATCCCCATCAAAATAAGCTACCAGCAGCCAAAATTGACAATAAGCTCTAATAAATGGATGATGAATCTGCAGCCACTAGTACTATATAAAGAATATACTATAATCCACAGAGATTCAAATGTCAATTTGACTAGGCAACTAGTTATTGTAGTGAGCATCTGTTAGAGTTTGAACACTAATGAATAATGATGCCACGTTCATCTGACTATTTTATGAGTAATGTAAACTATTAACATATATATATATATATATATATATATATATATATATATATATATATATATATTATATATATATATATATATATATATATATATATATAATATATATATATATATATATATATATATATATATATATATATATATATATATATGTTTAATTGGCTTTAAAGCAAAATATTCCCATTTAATAATAATAATAATAATAATAATAATAATAATAATAATAACAATAATAATAATAATACTGAAGGAACTCAGGTTCTTATTTTAATGTGTACTTTGTGCAGTTACAGTGCAGTATCGATAACAATATCGATCGTTAATTCCGGCATGACAGATAGATCGGTGGTCCAAACTGCTGGCATGTTGGCAACCCAAACATTCACTGATTGATAACATATGGAACTGTGTACTTCTGTTTAACTTCTGTACCCCTCAAATGTAAAAATGGCCGCCAGGTGAATAAGGCCAATAGATGTTGGGTTTTCTTTTCGGATTGTGGTTAATATCTATCTTTGGTGGTTTATTTTTATTAAAATAGTCAATGAACAGTTTCCATATTGAATAAAAATATCCCCACTTTGTCCTTTAAAGAGTATCACATTTTTTTTCTAGCTGTAAGTGCCCCATAATATCATTGAGAAAGGCTTGATGAGTTGTAGGGTTTCTATGTTTCCAGTTGAGCAAAAAGTTTACTTCTTGTCAACAGTGTCACAAAACATATTAAGTTCTTATGGTTCCTTGAGAAAGCAAGGTCCTGTGCTGTAACTCCAACCCCCAATATGGCAAGGATTGGTTCTGGTGTTTGGGTTTTTTGGTAATCTCTGTTAATTCTATCATTTGACTTTTAACAAAAAAATAAAAAAAATAAACTAAACACAAGAATAGCTTTGTCCTCCACTCTCATTTCAGCATTTGCATTTGTCCAATATATCACAACTAATGGATGATGTTGACTGACACAGAAGTATTTGGTTATTTATGGAAAAATGAAAAATTTTCCTCTGTTGCTTTGGGTTGTTTTGGATTAAAAACTGTGGGGGTAAAAAAAAAACAAAAAAACAACCAAAATACATATATTATGCAATACAGAGTAAATCAATGTACAGTATATTCCAGAGACTGAAACCAAAATATAAAAATGCAAACATTCAAGCTGCCTTTGCTTTAAGCATCATCATGTTTTCAGGTGTAAACAGATTAACTGCAGCGCTCAGCTTGCAGCAACATGACTAAAAGAGATTTATTGTGATCTGCTGGTCTGAGGCATTCTGGCATGTCTTGATTTATTGATGACAGGGTTACCTGGGACCTGTAAGTCTATCAGGGGGCCAAGTAGGCTAGGTTAGAGGTTCTAAGGTAAGTCTAACACAGCAGTATTTCACATCAACATGTTCACTAAGCAGACAGACTGGGGGTTTCGAACAACCAGGAGTGTTATTTTTATTTTTCAGCTGAGTAGCTGCAAAGATTTCAGCACGATTATATTTTACTGTGAAGCTTTAAAGCAGAAGATAGTTTTATTTCTTACACATGCACTGATTTCACACCAAACTGTGTGCTGCAAAAAAAAAAAAAAAAAAAAAAAAGTGTCCCCAAACTCAAATGATCCTGAACGACTATACTGATTATGATTTAGAGGCTGCTCATTTGGTTTCAAACTGTGTCTTTCTTTGTGGCCAGGGGCCCTGTGTTGTTTAAAGGGTTGTTGGGGTATAAATACTAAATTAATCATGCTTTGGCTCAACTTGCTAGGGACTGAAATTTGCTTATGGAGGCCCATGATCACATCAAATATTAATGGCTTTACAGAGAACTGGCATTGTAGCGATGGGGGCAAGGCGTGTGAAAGCTCAGAGAAGTATGTGAGGGAGGGGTCACTTCTTATCTAACACCAAATATACCTATATCCTAAATGGAAAAGTGACCAGAATGAGCATTAGCACATCATCTATTAGTAGCATTTGGATTTATTTTGTATGTGTTGTGATACAAAATTACTTAAGTTGTAACTTGTGGCCTATTAATTGGCTCGCAGCAATGTTTTTATCAAGTGAAAATGCAGCAGTATTCTAATGAATCTGAATAAATACATTACAACTCTGAATTATCCTAGTTGTTACATATCCACATGACCGACTTCCTGAGCCCCTGAGGATTTCAATAAGAAATAAATTAATTTCATTGACAGACAGCAGATGTTCAACAAACAAGACTTGCAAAACAATAAATCTTCCTTTTTTTTTTTTGTTTCTGATCACCCACTCTATATTCAAAGCGGTTGAAAAAAAAGAAAAAAAAACAATATTATGAAAACTTGTTAAAAAATTTCACGTCATTTGTCTCTTTGACACAAATCAGAAAGTATAGATTTGTAGAATGGATGGCAGAAATGTTCCAAACTTGTTTAGCTCCCATTTTCTGAGCTCACACAGAGATAAAAACATCCTCTGCCCACTGAGACACAAAGAGAAGCACTCAGATATTCCTGCATGCAGGTCACATCGCTGCCAAAGTGGTTGGTTGCAGGCTACAGGGGCGACAGTCCCACAGTCGCCTTGACACATTTATTTGTGGAGCTGATCCAAAAGGCACTCTAAAAATAGTCTGAAAATCTTCACAAGTGTAGCAGGTGTGTGTGTGGCAACTCCATTTCCTTTTCACAGATGTTAAGTTTGGTGGCACCACAGTGGGTAAATGAGATGATAGAAGTGTGTGTGTGTGTGTGTGTGTGTGGGGGGGGGGGGGCTGATATGATAAAGGACAAATATTCTACAATTCTACAAAGGCAAATCTGATTTCTCACAATTATCTCCCCAAGCCTGACAGGCACCAGGGGTGGCCAAAGAACCTGAACTGGTGAACACTGATTGGGTTATTTGTCCTCTCTCATTCAGGGCAGAGGGATTGTGGGAGCTGGAGCCTGGTGGGAAAGAGCCACTATAGGTGTGAGGTAAATACTGAAGAAACAAAACTACTGAGGCTTGCAAACTGAAGTGTATTTATGGTCCAAAGTATGTAGAGAGTGACAAAACCATGAATAAAAACAAGATCATGGAATGTAATGAAACAGTGGACTTGGGAACAACATTCCCCCAATATTTTCAGAAATAAAAGTACATATAATAATAATAATACACTTATCAGCACCTTTCAAAAAGCCAGACAGAGGCCTGATCCCCTGTCAAAATGAACAGTAACAAACACAATTAAAACTGTATATAAACAGGTCTAAAACAAAATGGATAAAAACAGGTGGCTGTAGCAAATGAAATAAATAAATGAAATGAAATAAATGGAAAGAGCAAAGAAAAACTTGGACTATGGAGGTTATGAATATTTGGAAGAGGTGAGTTTTGAGGGATGGGATATGGGATGTTATTAGTTATAAAAAAATAAATAAATAAAGGCATACTTCGTTTCTCGACCAGCCAAGGATCTTCAGACTAAATTTCAACATGTTTCCATGACTTTTCATAGATCACTAATATAAAATGCATGACATGATTGAACAGTGAATAAACAAATCTGGACTGAAAACTAAATAACAAACTTTTTCTGACCGAGTAATGATTTAGATATTTATTTGCATTATTCAAAAACTACTAAGTTGTAGTAAGTATCTGTTTTAATAAGACTTAAAAATATCAAATGTATGGTTTTGGTGAGGTGATGACAAACAAAAGCCATTATAAGAACTACATCTGTTTTCTCCATTCTTACAAATGTCCTTTGACTTAAATACAAACAAAATGTAAGAAAGTAAACAACTCACATGCTTTAAGATGTTACATAGCCATTTTTTATATATATATATCTGATAGAAAATACTACTTGGAAATTGGAACTGATTTCACCAAAGGGTGAGGAGTTTCTTCCATAAATATTACTTTCCACAAGTTTTTGAACATTTGGGACGCCTTCATGACATTTAAAAACCCTATGACTTTTTCATGTTCTCCATGAAAGTTTGGATCCTGATTAAAAGCTTTAATAATATTTCTATTTTTACAATCTTGAGCACCATTTAACTTAACATCGGGGTTCAACATAAGTTCTCTGAAAATAATTTGATGCAAAGATGAAATTAAGAAAATGTTAGTCTAGGGGAAAAAAAACAACTTTACATCAGACCCAAAATGTTGCATTATTTTTCATACATAATTTATTTGTACAGTACAAAATAAAACATTAAATACAACATTAAGTTATTAAAATCTTCAGATGCTAAAGGCCATTTGAGATGGAGCAGCTGGGTCAGGGTTCTGCAGACACTGCTCCTGCAAAAAAATAAAAATCCAATTTTATCCATTGTTATTTGTTATATTAGTGACTGAACATTCATATTAAATTTAGCATCCCCAGTAAAAAAAAGTTTATAATAGAAGTATTGATCCCACAATTGGGAAATTGCTTAATGAATAATAAATTAATAAAGCATTTATTTCATGCTCTTACCTTCATTTGGTATGTAAAAAGTTACCTTACCGACAAAAAAAAAAGTGTAGGTGTAAGGAGGAAGTTTGGAGGAAGTTTTGCTCTTTTGGTGAAGAGGAAGTTTTTTTGTTTTTTGAAATGGTCTTTTTTTGTAAATTATTGATTTTTTCTTCTTTTTTTCACTGCCAACAGTTGTTTTCTATTTTTCTCTTTTTTTTGGTGTTTTTGGCAGGATGTTATCAGACCATTTCAATTCTTTATTTCTTTTTTTTTTTTTTACACAATTCAAAATAAAGCCAAGAACTGAGAAGCCAAGCATTTATACAAATCATTTCAACCCATACATAAAATATTTACAAATAAGCATTAAACCAGTCAACCTAACACTATTCTGCAAAAGTTACAGTCTGTCATTCAATTTCAATTATAACACAGGTTTTGTTTTCTTAAACCAAGTTAGCAAATGTGTCCTTTAAGTGAACAGTGTCACCTATTCCGACAAACTGTTTTGTGAAAGAAGAAAGAAAGAAAGAAAGAAAGAAGAAAACATTTTTTACAGAGCTACTTCTACATTAAGAGCTTTAAAAAAAATCACAAATGTTGTATCTGGTAAACATTAAAATTAATCTAACTAGCACACTGTTGCTCTGCCAGTTACATATTTGAGAGGGAGGAAAAAAAGTCCAGCAAAGAAGTGAAATATGTGATAAACCGGCATTGAAATGTTGAAAAGTTAGTGGACAGTTGCACGTCCTCCACACCAGAGCAACCAGGAGCTGTTCTTCATCTTCGCCAGGATCGAGGCTCATTGTCATCATCCTCTTCATCATCGTCTTGCAGCAATACATCGTCACTTAGCGACTCGTCTGGATACTAAAAAGGAAAAACGCAGGTAAGAGGCTCAGCACTTTCTGTAGGTAGGGCTTAGGGTGATGGCTCTTAATAGGTTAGAAATAAGAGAAATAGATAATGAACGATATAACCAGAGCAATAACTGCATAAAAAATTGGAGGGGATTTCATATAAAAGGATGAAAGTGGAAAAGTAACTTTTTATATTTTAATGTACAGGTGTCAAGCATGTGACCTGTAAGCCAAGACTGACCAAGCATAAGTTCAGCTAAAAGAGTGAATTTGTAAAAGGCAGCTATAATATGAAGACATTAATTATTAGTTTAGTTCAGATTCCACATGCATCCTAATTTGATCTGAAGTGGGATGGACCACTACTATCATAATAACTCCAAATGTGTTTGTTTTTATCTTAGTGCAAAAAAAGTTAAATTACAGGAGAAAATGTTCATACATAAGCTATCCTATCACAAAAAATATTGGAGTGACCAGAAATAAATATGAACAGCCTGAAATGTCTTGACAAAAGCAAGTGTAATTTTAACAGTATTCTGTCTTTTACTAAATTAGTACATCCACTGATCAAGAAAATGCTAAAATGAGGCATACTATTGTTAAAATGTGACTTATTTTTCTCATGAAACTCCATAGTTGCAATTTTTATTTTATTTATTTTTTTGTTTTTTACATTTTGAAGGACAGTTTGCAGAAGTAAACTTTTCCCTTAATATAATTAGACTTTTACACTCACTCAAGCAAAGAGCTGCAAATTATTATTATTATTGGTTATTATTTTACTGGTCTGGCCCACTTCAGATCATATTGAGCTCTATGTGGGTCCTCAATTTATTTTAAAAAGTGTACATTTATATGGAAAATATTTGTATTAAGTGTACCCATGAGTATAAATAAATCTGAACCTGAAAATTTGAGAAAGTTAAAGCAGTAAATGTGTCCAGTTTAAAACCTCTTATACCTCATATACTAGAAGATGTCAAACCACTGTGAGGACACGACGCTTGTTGGAATGTGTAATGGCTCCCTCTTGTGTTTTCTAAGGCTATGTTCACACTGCAGCTCTTGTTGCTCAAATCAGATTTTTTTTTTTCCTGAAATCTGACATTTTTTTCATGGTTATTCACATTATAATTACAATGCAACTGCTATCAGACTCATGTGTGAACAGTCTACAGTCCTGAAGTGACCCGACCTGATGCACAGACGGTGCACTGCCTTTACAGAAATGCATATGGATCTTGCCATGTCCCGCCTCCTCCATTCAGTGACGTAAAAGTCAGAAGAAATGCAACATGACTGCTCAAACTCAAGTGACGATGCAAACAAAAAATCAGATATGTATCCAATTTCGGACCTCATTAAAAGTGTCCTGGCTTCAGACTGTCCAAAAGGGGGGGGGGGATTTGAACAGGTATACAGTCGCCTCAACAGGGAATTTCTGTATCACCATTATGACTAAGATTTCACTATAAGTAAAAATACCAATTCTCCTTCTTGAAGAAAAACTATCAAAACAACACAGCAAATGTCCACAAACCTCATCTTCCTCTGGTTCTGCCTCTTCAGCATCATTACTATTGAGGTTCATGACAGGCTTATGCCAAGCAAGGCGTAAACTCTGGTTGTTCAGCCTCATTCCATGAAGCGCTGCCTAGAAAAGTACATGAGCAAACAGGTGTGTTAAGCATCAAAACTAAAAAAGTAAAACGTCACACCTCTTGATGTTCAACCTAAGACAGGTATGTCACAGTAAAAAATGCAATCAGCCATATTTTAGTATTTTAATTTAATATTAAGGTGACTTTTTCCTCACCTGTTCGGCCTCTGCTCTCGTCTTAAAAGTGATGATTGCAGACAAGTTGTTTTCATTAATCTGGCAATCTTCTATCTCTCCAAATTGCTTCAAAATAGGGGACACAATATTTTGGTGACTTTAGTAACAAACATACATTAATGCTGTACAGGCTGTGTCTGAAAAATAACATTCATGTATACCTGAGACATTGTATAAGAGGTCTTGTTAAGTATCCCACTAGTTTGTGGCATTTGATTCTGACAAGTTTCATTACTGGAGCTTAATTAATTGACACACTTAAATATTATCTGGCTGGTAAAGAATTATAATGTGCTTAAAAAGTGAAAGTCTGCAATTGGCAATTTAACAGCATGTAATGAATAAAATTAGATACTGTGCAGTGGCATCCACCAGAGGGCATTGTTGGTTTGTGTTTGCCCACTGTATGTTAGTAATGTGGAATTAAATGCACAGGGTATGATGTATCCCACTTTCCCAATAGGTTGATTTCACATGACGTCACATTGCTATATAGTCAGCGCACGATTTTTAGATGGACGGCAGGAAGTGAAGCAGAGTGAGTTTTCTGTTGGGAAAATGCTTGTTTTGTGTAGTTTACGGCTGCGCAAATCATTCTGAGAGATGGAAAAGAACATTTTTTTTAGAGTACCAAAGATTACCATTCACAAGGTTGAGAAATTAAAAAAGCTCACAGAAAGACGCCGCAAAAAGTGGATTTTAAATCTACATTTGCAGTTGGGAGGAGCAATGCTAATGCTAATGCCTGTGTCTGCAGTGACCACTTCATGTGTTTGGAAGCTAACTTTTGTGGGATCAATAAAGTACTTCTACTCGATTCTAGTGGTTGGCAAAATAAAGTGTGCATCATATACCATCACCATCAGTGTCAATTGTTTCAGTTTCCTTAATAATTAATTCCACACATTTCTGGTTGCACAGAGTAAATTATTAAATTGAGGTGTATTGACTTCACTCAAGCTGAAAATGATCTTCATAGCTCTCACTGATCTCTAAACACTTTTCAGCTACAGGAGTTTAAAGATTACTTACAGCAAAGTGTGGCAGCAGATCTACGTGGTCTACTTCACTGAATCCAGAAATCTCCAGTGCTCGTGGTCGATAGTCAACAACTGCATGCACTGGCACTCCTCTGCCCCGCCCTCTGGTACCCCTGCCTCGGGCCCTTGGAGCTCCTCGGCCCCGAGTGTGAACTCCCCGTCCTCGTCCTGGTGACAGGAGCCCCCTTTTGGCTGCCTGAGAAGATAATCAAACAGGAAAAAATACAGTTATTGAAATTTTTTAAAGAAAAAAAATTCCGGAAATCCTACTGGGATATCATTAAGTGATCAAGACTGATAGTAACAAGCAATTAAATAAAGCCGAACCTCGGCTGCTTGGATTTTTGCTCCAGGAGTATCTCAAGTATGCAATCCCAAAGATGAAGTTATAAGGCACAAGTTGGTAGAGAGACATTTAGTCTCTTTGTTTTTAATGCATTTTAATAACTTTAATAAAGAAACCAAGTTAAAATGAAATCCTGTTAAGTGTCAATTATTTTTGCATTTATTCCAACATTATTTTTCTTTCATTTAGAAAAAGTATTATAGTAACATTTTTAAAATGCTTATATGTTCTTTCTGATGAGACAAAAACCAATGAGGATCCTAAAGGTTTAACATATACGAGTAATGATTCATCGTAAGTACAATACTGAGTAAAAGCCCAAGGCCAACATTAGGCTTGTCCGTTTATTAACGCAATAATGACTACATATATGCACTTCTCAGGTTCTGTATTAAGATACATTTATACATATGGAGACAAAGGTCATACAAAAAAAGTGAAGTTGACATTTAGAATCCATATAGTTTAGTTTTATGTATCTTAAAGGAGACCTATTATACTCAGTTTTAACTATCATTATGTGAGTTTTGAGCACCTACAGAGCTTTGCATGATTTCCAGCTCAAAAAACTCCATATTTATCTCATACCGATGTTCACCAAAGTCCCGATCCAAACAGATTTCTGCCTATGCCTGAAATGTTCGGTTTTGGCTTCTGGACAATCTCGCTGTTCTCCGATTGGCCAGCTCAGTGTAGACTTCGGATTACAGCATGAACACTATGGCTCATATTTTGTAACTTTGCTAAGGTTTGCAGTCGACATCCGACATTATAACATGTACGTATGTAGAAAAACACAGATGGGCATAATAGGCCTCCTTTAAGTTTGTCCACATAATTTGTGTAGTGCTGTCAAATGATTCAACTTTTAATCAGATTAATCATAAGGTTTTTGTGGATTAATTGCAATTAATCACAATTACCCCCCCCCCCCCCAAAAAAAACAGAAAAGACATGTAGCATAAAACTAACCTGACTGATAGAGAAGTTGGATTAAGAATTATATTAATACTTGGCTAAAACCTTAGCGATAGTCCATTAAATATAATTTTTGAACTCCTAATGGATAAATCCTCGGACTGCTGTTTTAATTTAATCAAAAATGTTTTTCTACTTGGTTAAGGTCTAAAAAAAAACCCTTTGTCTGCAGTTATCTGAATAAAAACACATACCTAAAAATAATAAAACCCCTTCAACCTCTTCCAGAAGTGTATATTAGTAATATCTCAAGTCAAACAGAAGTATTTTGTTAAGCTATGGCTATGACTATGTCCCTGAGTGGCAACTCTGCAAACACAGTCTTAGAAAGGGAGATTTCCCTCTTCACAATTAAGTTTCTACCTCAATTTGAAGCTGTGTGTACTTGATCTTCAACATAGCTGTATCCTCTCCAGCTTGAGTCTTCTTATGCAAGTCCAACTCTGCATCCAGCAGCTCCTTCTGGGCCTGAACAAATGAGTATATACTTAATCACACTTCAAACATGAAGCAGAGTCCAGAGTAACTTTCAGTCATTTTTGGGCATGTAGATCAGATATAGTTGAAATAATATATTACCTGGGCTTTGCTCTTGACTGTCCGGAGTAGATTGTTGCTGCCTGAGATTCCCTTTATCTCCTCCTGTAGTTTTGTGATGCTCTTTGTCAAGGTGCCAAGAGTTTCCATGATCTTGGCTTTATCCTCCGCTTTCATTGCTTTGTTCTTCTCAAGTTTGGATATCAGGAGCTACGGAAGAATAGCAAAGAATTTAGAGGACGTCATAACTGCCCAAATAAAAAAATTAATCACTGTAAAACAACAGGGAGCAGGACAGGAGGAGAACAAGTGAGCCATCTTAAGAATTCAGAATATGGGGGGTGGGGTGTCAAATCACACAATAAATGACTCAGAGTTCCCACTCACAGCTTTCACTCCCAAATCTAAACACAGGGACCATTGACAGACTTGCTTAGGAATTCCAGCCTCTCACAGAGAATAGCCAACACCTACAAACTCTAATGTAACTCCATGTTTAACCTTGATACAATAGACATCCTGCGAAGCTCCATCAAATTAAACCATTCTCTCTGGTCAAAATACATCACTCAACCTCAGTCTGAAACTGAACCCACATTTAACATTAAAAAATAACATCAAACATCTGTTGAAGCATATGTTTCCCCATCTTAACACACTATTGCCTCGTTAAAGCTTGACTACTTTAACATCCTTCTCTGTGGAAGGAAAGATCGCCAAAAACTGCAATCTATTTAAAATGGTGCTGCCGGTGTCTTAACGAGAGTCCATAAACAGGAAGACATCACACCAATTGTCCTGGCTCCCCATCACCTCCAGAAGTGAACACAAGACTGCTCTCATCACCTACCAGTGGATCCACAGAAACACCCCTTAAGGCTTGCCTGTAGGGAATTTCCAATGCCACCAATTTCAAAATATCACACACACTGCTAATGGTTCCATACGGTTACTTATGTCATAGCCTGTTGTCAAGTACACACAAGTGCTAAGTCACTGCTCTATCAGTCAATCAGTCCTAGTGAGAGACAAGAGCCCTCCTTCACAGCTGTTCCATCACCAGTAGTGACAAAGCCTTGTTGTTTACCTGGGCTGTGATGGACCACATGCAGCAGACACAAGTCTAAGATGTCACATTATTGACAAGTGTTGGGTCATGTCCCTGGGACAATGATTGAGTGCAAAGCTTACAGCTGTATAAACAACAAGCACAAACTTGTGCTTCTCACTCAACCTCACTAACTGACTGCTAGTTGTTTACTTACAATGGTCTCCTGGAAACAATGCTGACTTGCTGTCAACAATGCCTACTCCCCATAGGCTTTGCTCCCACATAGAATTCACATGATAAAAAAGTCCAGTGGTGTGTTCTTATGATGATTTTGCACCTACCAGGCTCATAAGTAATACACAAAGCACAATCAATGTTATACTCATAACTAGTGCAGGTACATTGTAAGGCCACGTGACCAGTGCAAGTATATTTTAAGGACATCTTCACTCCTCACACATCCATACTTCCAACCCAATAACTCCCTCAACACATTCCTAAATGCAGATTATTACCCTGCCTCCCGAAGGCAAGGCAAGGGAAATTGTTTTTGGCTCGGTTTGCTTCTTTAAAAACTAGCAGCAAAGCTATTAGTTGAATTTATACCAAATTTGGTTTATATATTACCAGCGACCCAGAATAGATCTGATTGCATTTTGGAAACTGTAGGTCAAAGCCCCCCTCCCACCCCCCCAACACACACACACACACACACAGATTTACTTACAATGGTCAGAATTTCAAATGTAGCAGCAAAATGTTTGGTTGAATTCATACAAAATTCAGTTCATAGATTTCCACAGATGCAGAACAGATGTGGTTCCATTTTTGGAAAAGTTGGGCAAAGCTCAAATATTTTATGAGTTTTTAAAAAAAATCTCCTTTCTTCTCCCATTTACTTACAATGACTGAGATTTCAAAGGTCTATAAAAATTTTATTTCGTTTCAATTTACTTAAAACTTGGCACATATATGCTTAATAACACACACGCAGACATGGTATTAGCTGGATCAATGCTAAAATAAGCGACAATACAAGGAAGGTTTGGGGTTTGTTGTACCTGGCATCACTTTTTATGTACTGTACACATTATTACCTTTTGCGTTTCAATGTGTTTCTCCAGAATTTCTTGCTTCTTCTTCCTCACGTCCTGCTGTAGTCTTAGAGCTTCCTGTGAGAAGAATTACAGTATGACATGATCAAACACTACTTTTGATTTTTAAGCGTGAAAGTTCAAAGGCTGCCAGCTATTGCGTCATCCCCTTGACATTTTTACCACATAAACTCTGTCCTTGCTTCTGAACCTTTTCAATCTCATTCCTGCTGCATTTCTCTCACCTGTTTCTTCTTTAGGGCATCCTCCGTGGTTTTCTGTGCCGCTTTCAAGGCAACAGGATTGTATACAGTCTTTGTGAGGCCCATGGAAGTGGAAAAAACCTTTAAAGGAGAGAAGTACAAAGACGCAAAATAACTGACCATACAAGCATGGTGGGAAATAAAAGCTGTGTCCATACAGCACACATAATCAATCACACACCTTTTCAACAGGAGCTGCTGGTTTGGCTGAGAAACCCAAACGGTCTTTCACCGACACTTTTGAAGGATTCTTTATCAGTGGTAGAAAAAAAAGGGGGTTATACATACATTCTGCAGATTTTGACGAGTAAATGGGAGAAAGCACACTTTTACTTGCCCCCACCCCCAATCACCCACACACACCTGAGAGGCTACACTGGAATCTTGGGAAGGCTCAGAGTTCACAGTCAGCAGGGGTCCCAGGCGGTCTTTCACAGACTGTTTAAGAGATGTGGCTGGGGGCTGCTGAATATCAAAGCACATATAAATGTAAACTGCATGTTCACTATATTATTAGTGATAGTGTGAAAGCAGGCACTGTGTGACAACTGATATTTCCATTCTAATTGTATTGTCATTAAGTGCTCCTAGTGCATGAGAAACCTCTACTTCAGTTAGTGACACACTGCATCTTCTAGAACAGACACTGTACAGTCAAGACCAACAACAAAAACATTTCTTTGACGTTTCAGGAAAACGTTGCAGGAGCATGAACTAGCCCACCTCATCTGGACGAAAATTTTGTTTGACCATGTTGTATTGTTCCGTCTTGTGAGTGTTCTTTGTCATGTAATGATTTCATGTACACAAAATAAAATGCAACCAACTAACTCAAGTTAACTGATGGGTCGCCGCTTAATAGTAGTGATATGAACTCTAAATGGCTCTACAAATAATTCTATATTTCATCAATACTGAAAATGCAACTCACTATCTCATGTAGGAAGGCAGGTTTCTGGAAAGATGTAAACTGGTGTTTTCCAAGTAGTTTGCATTATTTTAGTTTCCTTATGATAATTTGGTCTTTGGCTTTACAGTAAACTGTGGCAACATCGAGGACCCCAGATAGTAATTTTGCCATTTCCTCAAAATGAATGCCCATAAATTATTGAGACACACATCACAATCTATTAATTGTCCATGTGCTGCACTACAAATAATCAACAGCATAATAATAATTCTAGTAATATATTTAAGGACACAACAGGATAAAACAGACAATGCATAAAATACAAAGAAGCAACCAAATAGTATAGACAGAATAGAAGAGTAAAGACAATATACCCAAAAAGAAGATGTAAAATCAACCAAAAACATATCATGCAATCTAGAATTTTAGTTAGGTCACGTTATTTTTTGTGGAAATACTATGAAGAAATTATACAGCTATACTATGCAACAAAAGTTGTTAAATTAAATTTTTACCATGGCTGGATGTGGCTGCTGCTGTGAGTGCGACTGGTTCTGGCCCTGACCGTGACCTTCAGCACCATCCTCACGAAACCAGTGCACTCTGATGAAGCGGTTATTGAGAACTGCCTCAGTGCTTTGCATAGCTCGCTTGGCCTCATCTGGAGAAGCAAACTGGATGAGTGCCCCCTCTGGGTCATTCTGATAGGCCACCTGTTAAAAAAATTAAGCAATATTTGTCAACTTGCATTTACCATTGTGTGTCAAATAAAAAAATTGCAAGCTGCATTCTTTATCTGAATACTACCTCAGCTTTTAAAGATGAAGCATTATCATAATTATAGTTAGTATTATTATAATATGTGCAGGGTAAGTCACCCTCATATAACTGACTTTGCCACCATTGCTAACATACATAAGGTTAAACAAAAAAAAATTGCAAACTAGTGAATGGTTTTCAATCACAAAAAGCAAGTAGCCTCCATTTGCTTCATCAGAATATTTTCTACTGGCATTCATAAATATGAATATGAATAGACGTTTATTGCCATTTGTGCAGGACACATAGGAATTCTTGTGCAGTCACTCCCAGAGTCAAATAAGACAAACATAGAACTATATAAAAACAGATAAAAGATAATAAATACATCCACCTAAATTAAAATCCACTGCAAAAAGATAAAGGGGTAGACATTTCCACAGTAGTACATGTGCACACACAACATATTGCACTTGCCCTCTTATTGACTATTGGCCAACAGTCTAATTGTGGCAGGGAAGAAGCTGGTAAAAAAAAAATCATGTTCGTGTGTAATGATGCTGTCTGCCCTCCTGTGTCTGAGCTTGTATGTGCTGCATTTGTGTTTGAACAGGAAGTGAGCTGGATGTTGTGGGTCTGTACGGATTCTCTGAGCTCTCTTGTGGCAGCGTTGTGTGTACCGGTATATGGTGTTCAGAGATGGGAGGTCAATGCCTTTGATTTTTTCTGCAGTGTGTATGACTCTCTGTAGAGTATGTCTCTAATGTCTGTATGTCTGTACAGTATGTCTGTATGTCTCTAAACACTCTGACACTACCATGTGTTCCTCCACTACAGGATATATACTGCCTCTATATCAAATTACCATTGCACTGGATTTAATGTCATGCATTAAGAAAATGTACACCATCAAACTGAGCTGTCTTTCTCGTAGACAGACACTGACCTGTAGATTAACGATGGTGCCAAACTTGCTGAAATGTTCATTGAGTTTGCTGATGTTGTTGAACTCGGGGGGAATTTGCCGAACCAGCAGCTTGGTGTTTAAGGAGTTGAATGGGGCTCTCTTGTGGTAGCCCTGGTGGTTGGGTTTGTTAAAGTTGGGTCTAAGCAGGGAAGGGAAATAGAAATGAGACAGGAAACACGTGACCAGTTTAGCACAATGTTGAAAAGGCACTTGGTGTGCCCTTCTTACTTCTCAAACCAAGGCTTCTTGGAATGGATGCCTCCATCGTGGGGGATTGCCGATCTCTTTCTTGAGTCAGATTCCATAACAATCCTCATACTGTTATTTGGAATTTTATCTGGTGAAGGAAAAACACTAGCAGCTTAATTTCAGAATACAACTAACTGCAACACAACCCACATTAAACAAATGCACAGTTGTATGTGGCAGATAAAAAAAAACAGCATACAGAAGTTGAATCCTGCTTAGGAACTTTTGGTGAACAATACCTCTCTGTGGCTGGTCCACTTCTCCCATGGTCAGGCCAATCAGGTTAGGTCTCTGTGCATTAACCCTGTGGCGATAGACAGGCCTGGAGGAGCTAGTGATACTGGGAGCCTCAGGATTGTATACATCTGTCTCATAAGTATCTGATGAGCAGAAGAGGATACACTTGTACAAAATCACTGGAGCCATTTTTGTGAAGATCATTTAGGTTGAAAGAAAGCAGATTACTTTAAACACACAATCCATACCAGAGGTGAAGAGTGGTGCAGAGGCCTGGGGGAGTGAGGAGCGCATCCCCGAAGTGACAATAGTTGGAACAGAGCTGGTGATGGAATTGGGAGGAGCATCCATGCCTGCTGGCTGCAGTGGAGGAAGTGGAGGCGGCGGGCCTGGGACACATGGAAAACAAAAAGACTTTTAAAAAGAAAGTTCAAACATAAAGTGTCACATCGGGTCAAACACATTTTATAAATTAATGTTAGATTGATTAGATTGAGTCCTTTCTCTCTTTTCAGGTGTTTATTTTTTGTTGCTTAGAGAACAACCATTTTCAAACATACCAACTTATTTCTCCAACAATATTTTACGATAACTCACCAACTCCAGTGCTGAATGAATGAATGAAATGAACAAATACTGTTTTGCATCACCAACTTTCTTAAAAATAAAAGAACTTTGTGCTTGCATTAGCTTAAAGTGCTCATACCATGATCAGTACGCTTTTCACTGTATCAACAAATCTTTCTTTCCTTCTTAAAGGTTCTTTTGTTTAACACATTGTCTGTTCTTATTCAAACAAATCTCAGAATAAATTGCTTCATGTTACCATACAGATCCGAGTAAACCCCAGTTGAAAAAGAATTGCAGTATATCCAACTTTATCCACAAGTTACACTATGTCAATACTGTCCGAGTAGCAAAGGAGGGATTTACCGGTAGTCATGACTCAGTTAAGCAATGTGGCTCCCATAAAGAGACATGCATGACTTTCATGTTATTTGGCAAGTCACCTACAAACATTTTGTTCCTTGGAATCTTTATTTCTTCTTTAGTTAGTTTGCCGATTAGCATTACTGTGTTGCTTTTATTTTACTACCCTATATTACTCGTTTTATAACTTCTGTTTCAGATTTTTATTGAAGCATATACATATTTTTATGAACATATAGCAAGTAAATCCAACAAACAACAGTAAAAAATACCAAAACACAGTCTGTACAAAACAATCAAACTGGGCACATAAACACAGTAAAAGAAATTATCATAAAATAACTAAATAAAATACATTTACACATAAATGTTAAAAAAAACGGGGGATTACAATCCTTCAGAAAATAAATCCATAAATAGCTGCCACCTGTCACAAAACTTGCTGTTTTATAACTTGATACTTGAATCAGGGGTGGCCAATCCTTTGTCCTCCAGGGCATGGATCTTGCATGGTTTAAATTTTTCCCTCTTCCATCACACCTGATTCAAGTCATGATCAACTCATCATCAAGCTCTGCAGAAGCCTGATAACAATGCAATAGCTTCCAGGTGTGATGGAAGAGGGAAACATCTAAAACATACAGATCAGAATAACCCATCCCAGGCACTAAATACTTGTACTACAATACTGTACACTTAAAATATTTCTCTATTGGTAAGTGTAAGTTTATTACTAGGTTCATACTTCATTAGGAATCCTACCTGCAACAGGCGGGAGACTAGGTGGAAGAGCACCTGGTAGGGGCACAGGAGGCCGCAGATTCACAGGTGGGGGGTTCATGAGTGGTGGTGGGGGTGGGAGTCCTGGTGGGGGTGGGGGGTCCACACCCGGCATAGGTGGAGGTTGAAATGGAAGTATATTTGGCAAATTGACGTCCTCCACGACAACAGGGTCACTTCCATGGTCAAATGGACACATGTCCCCTCGCATGCAAAAGCCTTTCTCTGCAAAAAAAAAAAAAAAAACATACAACATTGAAATTTTTTTTTTTTGCATATTTAACATGTAATTTCCTTTTGATATAAGATTGAATACTGCTATTTAAAAAAGACTTCCTTACCATCATAGTCACGGCATCGCTTTCTTTGTTGTGGAGGTGGACCCCTACTAAAAGGGCCACGGTCAACAGGGTGATCAGGCCGAAAGTCTGACCAGCTCTCAGTTGTATTGTTGCTATGATGATGTGTTGGGGCGATGACTGTAATGGTGCTGCTAAGTGTTGGCACAGGAAAGTGGGACGTGGTTGCAGTTGAAACCAGGGCAGCTGGTGTATACCCATCACCACTCTCTGATCTGTCAACTCGATCATGATCATATTTTAACTTTACAGAATCTCGTTCTGAGAAGATATAAGAAAATAAACAATAAATATTAGTGGATCTTTAAGGGATAAGCAGAAGCAACTTTCTCTCTCTGTTAAATAACCCTGAAAATATTAATAAATGTACTTCTTTATATCTTGCACTACAGATCATGTACAGACCAGTATTGTGCCCAATAGTAGCCACATTTCCACCAAATGTTAAAAAAAAAAGCATAATGTTAATTAGACAGTTGCTATAAAATGCCTCTATATCAGTACATATGATTTGTTGCAATTACGAAATATCTTATAGCATATTATGAGAATATTCAAGAGGTTTCTCAGTGTCAGCTGGATAATCTTGCACTAAATCCTACACTTGAAAATTTAATGAAAAGAAGTCCTTCCATGGACATTTATTCATTTTCAAAAATGTATTGATAGAATATATAATTTATAAATCATTTTCATTCTTCCAATCACGTTCTATGATGGCAATTTTTTCTTCCTGCCTCAGTTCTTACCTCTACTTCTGCTTCTGGAACGAGTTATGCTGTGGGACCTGCTCCTCGTGCGATCTCTATCCCGATCCCTGTCCCGATCTCTTTCTCGGTCCCTGTCCCTTTCTCTATCTCGGGTGCGATCTTTGCTCCAACTTCGGCTACGACTGCGGCTGTAACTGCGACTGCGTCCTCTCCTGCGATTGTAGCGATCACGGTAGGAATCTCTCCTTGGTGGGTTCCGGTCATAATCCCGCTTCCTCGAGCGGTCATCCCGCTTACGGTCATCTCCTCTCCTAATCATTCATTTGGGTAAATATTAGTATTAGTGCAAAACCACTAGATTAAAGAATAAAAACTTAAAGGCAAATACACATACCTGCTATCTCTGCTGTAGCGGGAGCTCGATTGTGGGGGACTGTGATTCATTCTGCGAGAAAATTTTTTCTCCCTTTCCTCTTCCCGATTTGTCTGTGCAACAAAACATTCAGGTTAATAAAAAGCATCTGATCTAAAGTAAAGAATTTATAAATAAGACTTTAAGTCCATACACTACAATAGGGCCAGATCAAGCGACAGTGAACATTAACGTCAAAAGGTTTTAACTTAAGAACTTTATAGAACTGTTTACAAAACTTCAGTACCACTTGTGTGTGTGTGTATGTATATATATATATATATATATATATATATATATATATATATATATATATATATATATATATTTCTTGTATCAGTGATAGTTTAAGGCTGAACATCTGTGGGAAGTAATTATTCAACAGTACAAGAATATAGAAAGGTAACGTATGATGAAATTATTTGTAAATGATGCTCCGTATGTTAAATAAACATCAAGGGCATATTTATAGTGTTTTAGTACCGTGTCACAAATTTGTGTTAATAAAAAATTTAATTCAATATTGATCACAATTATAGCATTATAACATCATAGCTAAAGCCCTGTTTCATTTAGTATCACTTTCTTATGAGAACAGGGTGTTGTGTACATTTGCATAAAGAGGAAACAATCTTGAGTCAACATGTCATGCAGTGGTAATTTTAAGTATTTTACACCTGAATTTATTGATTGAGTTAATGAGCCATTCGCAGTTTCACTGTACCGGCCATTTCTGTATATTGTAACAGGTATCCTGTGAATTGACTAACTGAAATCTATTCATACATGTATTAACCATGGATACAAATTATTTAGCATTCAACACATCTTATTAAACAGGAAATGTGTCCCTGTCCACTGATCCACAATTGACGTTACTGGCAGATTACCTCGTCTTTTTTCGGGTCATCTTTCTCAATTTTTACTAGTAAAGCTGGTTGCTCTGTCTGGGGGAGGTAGCTTTTGTTGTTAATTGCTTCAAAAAGCTTATCCACAAATTGTTGGGTTTCTGAAAGAAAGACACAAAGAAATTATGTTAAGTGCCATGAAAAAACGAACCATCTATTAACATGTATTTAAGATCAATATTTAGTGAATGTATTACCTTTCTGGAGAAAAACGTCCAGTTGGTCGATACAAAGGGCTTTAAGTTCCTTTTCAGTTTTATCTTTTTTTACCAATGCAACAACATACTTGGCGAGTGCAGAAGGATCTGCATCACAGCTGTGGATGTAAAGAAGTCCGTAAAAAATTAATCAAGGCAATGACTGTTTCGATAGCAATCCGAGAGACCCACTAACGCTTTATGTGTTTAAAAGAAACAATTTAACTTGAATTAAAGTTAGCAATAAATTGGATATCTCAGTCTGACAATGGCAAGTGAGTTTATAAAGCAACTGCGTGGCTAGCAGCTTAGCAGTGTTACTTACATGGGCTCGAGGGTTTCAGACAGCCATGTTTTCAAGGCATCGAGGTTTTCAATGAACATTTTAGATCCAACCGAATATTCTTTCTACCACGGCCAGAGTTAACGTTATCTACGGTAACGTTACTTGAGTCTTTAGAATGATAGCCGACATTAGCTAGTGATACTAACAACTTCAGTAAAGGTAAATGCTGCGATAGCTTAAGCGCGTTTACGTTGGTTAGCCAGTGTAAGCTAGCATACGTCTTTACAGGCCTTTAAACGTGTTGCACAATTCCTCTGATACCGTACAGTCAATATTTAATGAAAGCAGAAGATGGCTTAATATTTGCAAAACGTTCATATGACTAATTCTGGGAGACGAAGATTGTTTTTATCCAGTACATTTAAGGGCCATCCACTCTCAATTTCTCTACTGTTGCTCCTCACACTAGCTAATGTGCCATGGCGAATATTTACTTCCGCTTGTGATCTCGTGAGCGAAATATCGCGGGTGTGCATTTTCTATGAAGTCACGAGGGCATACAATAATGAGCTAAAATGTAAATCTGTATTAAAACACATAAGTAAATTTTCTTTAAATAATTCACAGTACATTTTAAAAACAGATAGATAGATAAATAGATATAGATAGATAGATAGATAGATAGATAGATAGATAGATAGATAGATAGATAGATAGATAGATAGATAGATAGATAGATAGATAGATAGATAGATAGATAGATAGATAGATAGATAGATAGATAGATAGATAGATAGATAGATAGATAGATAGATGCCCTAACAAACAGAAGGTATCGGGTTTACATCTATATTATCTATATGTAAAAATATTTCACATTACTTTTTTTCTTTTGATGCTAAAAATTATAATAAAAAATGTAAATGTATTTAATCTGTTGGTTAGATGATTGTTGAGTTTCAAGTGTTACATTTTCATTATTTTGTGAATATTGATATTTATGACATTATTTGTGAGTTACTCAAAGGCACTGTTCACATGTTCCCATAGAAATGCCAGTTTTAAAATTTTCAAGTTATATATAATTCAGCTTTTAAGTGAAACTTTCAGAAACTAATGATCTTTGGATACATTTTGGACTATGCATACAATGGCAAGGAGTCATCCATATGTTACTATGACAACTTGTGCATGTGTTACTACATTCTCATGTCAATGAACCAGACTTTTCAATATGTTTCTCCAAAATTTATTTTCAGCATAGTTGAACATAATATTTAAAAGATTTTGACTAATTTGAAGGGTGGCACGGTGGTGCAGTGGTTACCACTCGTGCCTCACAGCAAGAAGGACCCTGGTTCGAATCCCACACCAGACCTTTCTGTGTGGAGTTTGCATGTCCTCCCTGTGTCCGTGTGGGTTTTCGCCAGGCACCCCGGTTTCCTCCCACCATCCAAAGACATGCACTGATAGGTTAATTGGTTAATCTAAAAAAAAAAAAAAATTGGCCATAGGTGTGAATGTGAGAGTGATTGTTTGTCTATGTATGTCAGCCCTGTGATGAAATGGCGTCTCATACAGGGTGTACCCCGCCTTCGCCCATTGTAACTGGATTAGGCCCCCAGTGACCCCCGCGACCCTAGTGAGGATAAAGCGGGTTCAGATAATGAATGACTAATTTGATATCAATTTGTTGAGAACCACATGTTATGAAAGTTTTCATAAAGTAAAAAAAAAAAGTCTATTTCAAGTCCATGTGTTAGTTGTTAATTGATTGGACCCTGCAATATTTTTTATTTGTTCTGTACCTGTTCATCAACTTCTACACTTACACAGAGACCACACAGTGTTAAAAATCATTACTTATTTATTGTTTCCCAGTTTAACTGGAACTATAAGATGTATAGAAATACATAAAAGCAGATAAATATGAATAATTAAATGCTTCCATTTTCCTCCATTCAAACCAGTGTAGCCCTTTACATTGACAGAATTCAAAAACTTGCTTTTCCCTTATAACAAGCTCTTCTCTAACATTCATTTCCTTTCTATGACAATCCTCAAATATGTGGTTTTGTGAAACTAATCTGTTCATCTAAATAACAGATAAACCACAAATATTGAACATTTCATATTTGAAATATACAGTGTCATGTGGAAAAAAGTTCATTTCATTACACTTAACTATTAAAGTTGTACCTATCAATCCACCAACCACCAACTTTTGATGACTGTTTCATTACTTATAACTCGTAGAATAATATTACTTTTAAAAAGCCACAAACATGTCTTCTTCTATGAGACTGTCTAAATGAATGATTAATTTACAAAGAAATTAACAATTTGCCATCTCTTTATATCTTTGCAATTCTCTCTCTTTCTGGTAATAAAATACATGAATTAAAATCATAATGCAACTAAAAGCAATTAAAAAGTAGTTTTTGTTTGAATAAAAAAGAAATGTGATTAAATATTGTAGCTTGCATACAAAGCAAGCAGAAACAAAAAAAAACTCATTATATACACATACCAATTGAAACAGTTCATTATCAGTACATTCATATTTGCCTTTCAACATTCTCAGTAAACTGCGCTCTCTTACTAAAAGGAGGAAATATTCTTATGTATGTTCTTATGTATAAACAACACTATTACAGAAGGGATGAAGCCAAATTATTCTGACTAGAGTTAATTTTCCCATTCATTATTTTGAATATGATGAATGGAGGGAACAGTCCAAACATACTGTGATTTGCAACAATTAAAAATATATATACAAGAAACCAGTACCATTTCTGTGACCGCCTAACTATCAAGTTAGACAGATTCCTTGTCCGAGTAAAAGTTCATTTTTACATCACTTTCTACTATCTAACAATGAAATATGTACTAAAAACAGTGTATTCAAAGGGCTACATTTTGAATTAATGCAAAACATACAGTACAACAGACATTGTAGAGTGGAGTTTATCTAGTTTTCCCTGTTGGTGAACTTCAGGTGAATTGGAGCAGCAGGGCACAGCAGACCATGGGTTTTGGCTTTGACATCAGCAGTTAGAGGAGATAGAGCAATGTGAAATCTCTGAATAAGCTGCAAAAAGGACACAGATGGTTATTAGACTACATTTATGTTGTGTAAATATCAGAAAAAAATTAGCAGTTGTTAGGTTTGTTTATGTGGCTTTAGAGGGGATCAATTCCCTACCCTTATTAGAGCTAGGTGCATCTCCAGCTCTGCTATTCTCCTGCCAATGCAGCTTCTGATACCATAGCCAAAAGGAATTGAGCCAAAGTTGTCAACATGATCTGTGGAATCTTTCCTTATCCAGCGTTCCGGTCGGAAGTCTAAAGCATCTGTAAAGTTATCCTCTTCGAAGGATGTGGAGTAGTGACAGAGAGCCAACTGTGTCTAACAAAACGAGGAGACAGGGAAATGTCAGCTGTGTCCTGAAAACAGCTGTGCCATTGTACATGTACGAGAGAAAGCAACAAAGATGTATGAGTAATGCAAGATCATGTTACATCTGGTTCCACTGTAATGTTTTTGGCTGACTCTGATAGTTGTTCTCTTTACTTCGACACATGCACACTGTAAAAATCTATTATTTCTCTATAATTTTTACCCCTTTGGGGATGAAGTATCCGCCCACCACCAAGTCATCTTGGGTAATTCGTCCGTTGCCTGGGAGAACTGGAAAGAGTCTACACCCAAGGAGGGGAACACAAAGAAAATTATTCAGCGGCACTAGGGGTGAAATGATTCTCCATAACCACAGTCCAATTCAATATTTGAGAAGGTCATTATGGAACAACTTGTCCATTTGATTAAATCTGCTCTAATTTGAAATACGAAGAATCTAGCAAATGTTGATTACCTTTACAAATTAGTTTCACATAAAATTGGCAAATAAATAACATTTTAAAAAAAATATAATAACAAAGATCACATAAGACCTCTCTATGTACAGCAAACATCCAAGGACTCACATGCACACATTGAAGATAACATAACTTGCACGCCACACTTTTTAATTTAACTGGTATTTGTAACCTTTTTAAACCTTTGTTATCTTTTAAAACGTTTAACCTTATTCTATTGTTTTATACTGTCATTGCCATTGTTACCTCTGTGAAGGAGGTTATATCTTACCGTGTGTTTGTTACTTGACCAAATCGAGATCTAGACAATCGACTATCCAGACAATATCTTGTGCTTCATATTTAACATTAGATCTAACATGTGAAATTTGGTTGTTGTGCAACGTTGCATAACGTCAGAGTGACGTCATATGTGGTTGAATATTGAAATGGCCATATCTCAAAAACGGGAAAGAGGATTTCTTTGAATTTTTTAAAAACCTCTAAGGGATTGCCAATGACTGATAAAATAAATCATTAGTGAACACTAGTTTACAAATAAGTTACGAACATCCAGATCTAAACCTTGGCAGACTTGTGCTGCTTTGAGGAGGTCTACATTCTCTGAGTATTTATTTACTGCTGTTTTCTATTCACCTACTGTTTTGCCATGGTGCAGACTGGCCCCACTAAAGTGGAATTTCATTGTAACTTACGTGCAATGACAAAATCTATTCTATTCTACACAACTATATGAATAAAAGTAAATACATTGTAATAAACACTCATCAAAGCAATCATTTGCTAAATCCTAATCCTTATCCTAAAATAGTTAATGTGCCACATGCAGTTGGAAGACAATAAAAGATTATTTATAACAACAGCTTTCCCTAAAGTTGTATTACAATGATAATACATTATGATTAGTGTCATACATTCAATATCAGTTTGAGCACCATTAACTGCCCTAAAAGTACTATATCACTGTCAAACACAAACCTACAGAAAGAGTCACTTTCGTTTTCATGCCAGTATAAAATATTAAGCAATTATTTTAATGGCCTTTACAAATGGTAATGGTCAATGGGCAAAAAAAAGTACAATAAAATTAATAAAAGCTCTGAAAATAAGCTGGTAGAATAGAAAGAGTCTGTATTTTGTACCTGAGGGTCTCCTTGACCAAGCCTCTGATGAGAGGCAGTTGAGAAACATCTTCAGCTGTCGGTACAGTTGAGGACCCCAATGTTTTCTGCACTTCGTTATAGATTTCTTGCTGTACATGAGGGTGCTGTGCTAGCAAATAGGTAGCCCAGGACAGGGTGAAGGAGGTCTACAAGAATAAAACATATAAGTTTTTAATTTGATAATACATGAAAGTTAAATTCATTTAAATGCCTTCTGTTTCCTGGTTTTGCTCAAATCTGACAGCATCACATGATGATAAAAGAGGTTTCTTGCATAAGTGTTGGGAAATAGTGAGTAAGTTGAGAGAGGGGGGGGGGGGGTGATTCCACATGCTGAGAAGAAAGTCAAGTCCAATCCACCAGCTGCACTCTAACCCCTTTAGCATAAAACTGGCATCCCTCATTCTATTCATCCATGTTCCCCAAATACACCCTTATTAAATACACTCACTGTCACCAGGCTGAACAGAATTCCACTCTTCAAGAAAAGTCCCCTATAATAAGACTGATATTCCCAATTGTAATTAATTAGAGCACAACAAAATTGCATTTGTGCTGTTTTTTTCTTCTACTGGTTTCTTCCCCTTTTTCAACAAAATGTACTATTTGTGTTGTGCTGACATGCTGAGTCATTTCCTCTGTAAAACCCTATCCAATGATTCCTATTATCCTGATTCATTTAATTGACATTTAAATGTCACTTGTGGGCAGACAGTCAAATGTTATGAAAATACATGTCGTCTTTCCTGCATCTTATCTTTACCAACTATGATATATAATTAGTTCCTACACACCGTGTCTCAGGCCCTTTTTCCTTTGCCTGTCTCACATCCTCCATCCATGCATTTTATGACATATATGAGCACTAGAAGCCTTGTTATTGTTAAAATTATACTGAGTAGATCCTAAAGGTCAGTCGAAGGCCGATGTCTCAGACTGGACTAATTAATGATCAAAAGAGTATCTGCCCTTGACCCCATCCTTTTCACTGTTGTGTCTCCCACCTCAGTCTTCTCCCTCCCACACTGTCATCACCATTTTACCGTCTAACCAGTTTGGTCTTAATCAACCCCAGCTGGCACAGATGGTGACAACACCTCAGACAAAGCCAGGGAGGAATCATATGACACATCTAATCCCAGTGCAGCTCTAAAATACTCTCCTCCTCTTCCCTCACGTGTCCCCTCATTCTCTAACATCCATTCCATGTCAAACTTTCCTTTCCTGTACGATTCCAATTTACTTTGGTCTTTCGTGAGGCTCACTCTCCTACAAACCCACCCCCTATTCTCCCCCTCATCTTCACTCTACCCAGCCTGAGCTATAACTCTGACTGTGGCTAACATGTCTTGACAGCTCTAGTGTGTGCTGAGTAAAGGCAAATGCACCACAGGGTCAGGTAATGGCTCAGCTAAGTCCACCCCCTACCAGGACATGGCCGTTGCAACAAGTTCAACAAAAACACACACCCCTTTATCCTGTGGCCCCCGGCTCAACACAAAACACTCTACACCCCCCAGTTCTTATTAATTTGACAGTACCCCAAACAAATTAGGCAGTAACTACACACATGTGCACACAATGCAGATGCAAATGCGCGCACACACAAAGGTAGTCCAGCAGCGAAAAGTAACTCTTAGAGAGGATTTCAATCACATTGCAAATGAAATGCCTCATATCAAACATATTATGGCATAAATTATTAAATATATTTATGAAAGTCACTTTGTTTTCCAAATTGTAGCAAGTGGTAATGCAAGAACACTCACAACAGATGTCTGGTAGTAGAAAAAGACAAAAGCCCCCCTGTGTAGATCTAACAGACAGAGGCAAATGACAAGAAACAAAATCTGAGTGAGAACAAGTTTGTCAGTGGGATACTTCGTAACCCCCAATTCACTACTCTGACCTGACGCTGGCACAGCTACACAGGCATGGATGTGGCGCCAGAAACCCAACCCTTGAAACTCAACACTGACTCAGACACACACGTGCGACTCCCAACCCCTTTACATCCTGCCAAACCTCAGCTCATAAAGCCCCCTCTGTAAATATTTTCTGACACTTCTGCATTAATACACACACACACACACACACACACACACACACACACACACCGTGTCAACTCCAGCCAGAAGCATCTCTGTTACATTGGCATAAATCTCTTCCATGCTCATCTCCTTGGTAACAAGCATGTGCGTGAGCATTCCTCCCTTCACGTCCTCTCCCCGCTCAAGCTGGGCCTTGATCTGTGCAAATCTCTTATCAACGTGAATGGTGCCTGGAATTAAACAGAGAAAAAAAGGTGAGATGAATGGAGAGGGGAGAAGGTGGAGTGAAGGGGAGGGGACAAAAGGAAAGGAAAGAGAGAAAAAGTTATGCAACAGGGGGACCCCTTACTCCCACAGTCCCATTATACAGCAGGAGAGATTTATATGTAAATCAAGATTCCGTGCTGGGGTATTTATCCACCGAATTGAAGCAGATAGTTTTTGAGACCAAATAGTCATGGGTTTACACTAAAAATACTATGAGAAGGGACTATATTAATATGTTTGTACAATTAAAGACATTGTTTAGTTTAAACCTTTGCATTTAGGGCTGAGAATTACAGAGTAACTCACAATACATTGCCAAAAACAACAGCGGAAATGGCAAAACAAAGATTCTGCATCATTTGATATGTTACAAAACAATCATGTACAATACATAACACTGTCTTAATCTAATTGAAAATGTAAAAGAGAAAACCTTACAAGGAAAAAGCTGGAGTTAGGCATTTGTCCACTTCATTTGTTTAAGTGACCTTAATACAAACACTGATTGTAATTGTGTTCACATGCACTGTGTTTTGGTAAAGAGTTTATCTGGCACTAATACTGGGGTATTCAAAAAGAATTTACAAATTTCATGCAGCTTTACTTCAGTTCTCAAGTATTGTAATCGAATGAGCTGGTCACCATTTGAAAGAGTGTTTTTCTAAATTTTGAATGGCTGCCACAGGGGCTCTTAACATCGAAGAAGAACAGCTATCAACTCAGTGGATTGTGATTTGCTGATACACGTATGGGGAGAATTCTCTTTTTGTATTGATATTTTCCATAGTACAAGTGGTCGGCACATTGAACACTTGTAGGAGAGGAACTAAAAGTTGATTGTGAGTAGAATATTTGCTGGAGTTTTCTAGTACTTTTTCTTATTAAAATATTGCCATATATATATATATATATAGTCTTGTCGTCTGAACCAGTTTATCCTCATTAGGATCACGGGGGTCTGTGGGGGCCTAATCCAGCTACAATGGGCGAAGGCGGGGTACACCCTGTGTGAGTTGCCAGTTCATCGCAGGGCAGGGCATACAGACAAACAATCACTCTCACTCTATGGGCAATTTAGATTAACCAATTAACCTATCAGTGCATGTCTTTGGATGGTATATACACACACACACACACACACACATATATATATATATATATATATATATATATATATATATATATATATATATATATATCGGCCCAATTTGTCAGTAGTAAATCTGAAAACAATGTGTAAACTACAAAAAGTCTTGTAAAGGAAAGACCACACAGTTCACAATATAAGAAACGACAGAATATTTGTATATTTGTGTGCTGGTGACTCACAAACCCCACAAAAAACACTTACTAAATTTGAAAAGCCCATCCCAAGAGACACAGAATTCCTCCCACGGTTTAGGGATGATGGGACGGAGCCACTTGGGGATTGCCCCTGCATACATTGTAGTCTTGAAGGAGCTAAACATCAGGCTCAGGGCATTAATGTAATCTTGAGTTTCTTTGGGAATCTCATTTTCCAAACACCCCAGTCGAGTTTCATATAAAATGGCTGCTACACCTGTAAAGATAAAGACACGGAGAAATGCTGACTGAATTTATCATGCTGACAACTATAGGAGCTCTGAAGTGGGAAGTATCACAATGTTATAAATCTAAATTAAAGCACAAGTTTAATTTCAATATGTTTTTCCTTTCACTCAATCATTTGTATAGGGTACTACATAGGCACTTAGTCCTGGAAGCTCTTTACCTACCTTCCATAGCATATTTGAAGAAAAGGTCATTCACGTTGAGAACAGTTGCACCATCAGGTTCCTGTGTTCGTAAAATGCAAACTCTCCCAATAAGATCATCCAACACATTGTTCACATCACCAGAAAATACTGCTACATCTCGTGGACGCATTATGAGCCGTCTGAGCACACTTCGCATCTTAAGCCACTCTTCTCCCTCTCTGGAAAAAAAAAAAGCAGGATAAATGGTTAGAAACTGGTAGAAAGAAATGACCTTATTTTAAGGGATGTTGCAAATACTACTGACAAATTGGGTAGGTGTTGGATTTCAAGAGAAGTAAGGAGTACAAACAATGAAAGCATAGCATCAGCATGTGTGGTTGCCAAAGATCAAATTTATCACACTAATCCTACAACAGAAAACCTGAAATAAAGAACAATGGAATGAAAAGTGACACTGAATTGGCAGCCTTGAGGGAAATGTAGTCCAGACACAAACAATTCAAAACATTGTGTATTGTGACATCCACACGCATGAAAACAAAAGTGACTACTCCTCCTTGAGCTTAAGCTGCTCAGATCAGTTGGAATGGTCATTTCCAGGGCTCTAGGATCAAAGTTGAAAAAGGACTCACGCTGAGATGAGGCCTGTTGAACGGCCCCTCATCTGTCTGTACTCCTGCCAGGACTCCATGTTGGCTCTTTGAGGGGCCACGCCCTCTGCCCTTAACACCTGGGCCACCAGTTCACGGTCCGCAACAGAAACCACCAGCTGGGGCCCAAAGTGAGACTTGAAGATTTTCCCATACTTCTTCCGGTGATCCATCTGCAAAGCAGTAGGCACCATGGTTATCTAACAGACAAAGATGGATGGATAGCTGGCTAAATGTAATTATACTGGGTTTTTTTGTTTGTTTTTAAAAATATATATATATAATTATACTGTTAAATTTGTATAAACATAGTCCACTTAGATCAGTTTTGTTCAGAAAATGGTTAATGGAATTGTGTTTCGATTTCCACATAAAAATACAACAACCACACTATTAATAATTTCTGAAAATATGAAATATACCATATCTACACTATATGTAGTTTACAGAGTGGAAAATGGTAAATATTGTATATGAACTGATGTATAATAAGTGGAAGTAAGTTTTGCAATAATTAATCGAAAATAGTTGGAGGAACAGTGGAGGCCCAGAATTAATCCAAGGGTCTAAACTTCTCTTTTGACAAGATCTCATATCTGATAACAAGTATTGTAGTATTTGGCAGTATTCTCTCAGCTCCAGAAAGCTTAACCCCTTCCCTACCCCTATCCCCATGTCTAAATAAAGCTTATAAAGTTTCTTCTTCTTTCCTGAAAAGAGCCATCAATAATCAATTAGTCAATAATATAAAACTTGTACAAGTTACATTGTTGTAAGCCACTAAAATGATTCACTATAACTGGCAAAAAGGTAAACAAGTTTCCACTACTTTCTTTCTTTTAACGAACTTAGGTGAAACTTTGATGAAAAGAGACAAGATTGTTAATTGTTGCATCTAATAAAAGGAAAACTAACATTCACTGTTTCATAGAATTCAGTTGTTTAACTAAACTCCTCACCCAGGTGCGCTTTTACGCAATAATGTGTGCCACATTACGCACTGATAATATAATAAATTCACTTTGGCCACATCACTGATCCATTGGACAAACAATATTTGATTTGTCCAACAAGTTTACCTGAATTTCATGAATTCTACCAAAACCATCTCTCCAGAAGAACTCGACCAAATTTGACATAGTGCTCGGTCCGGGCATCTCCTTAAGGCTCTTGGCTGTAGTCTTCGTACCGGCTTCCACAGGTCTGATCAGACTGTCGGGCATCTCCTGCTCCTCAGCTGTGGAGATCCCCAAAGCTTCGCTGGCTGCAGACTTGTGCAAAGTCCGTACATTGAAGAACAGCTGCCGGCTGCTCTGCACATTCTTCCAACATGCTGTCGCAAAATGATTCAGGCTTGCCATCATTTGTATGCCTGTATGTGTATTCGTGCGCAAACACTATTTTGTTTAAGTCTTTTGCAAACTCCAAAAGCACACAGCCCACATCTACAAATGCATGTTAGCCGCACGTGTAGACCCTTTCCCCTGTCTTGTAATGTAATGTTAGACGGAATGGGATGTATTGTGGAAGTCTTTTAAAGAATCGCTTGTACAATCTCCGCACTGGAACATGATTGGATGTTCGCTTGCAAAGAAGGGGGAGTTAAGTCTGTATTCGGGTGTGGGCGTTTCCCCCAAAAGCTGCTGGGTTCATAGGGAGTGAATTACAACGTGCCAAAACACAGTTACATCACACCAATCAATCTGGCTGCATGCACGCGTACGCCACTCCTCCTTACGCGCACGGACGTACACTATATAAGCGTTAATATGATTCATGACACAGGCAGCCAAATTACTTACATTACTAATAAAACAAAGTACAATCATTTTCAAATTATCTTTCATTTACTCGCATGCACATCACTGTAGTGACAAATCATGCTATGTTAATGTTTAGCACAAATATTCAGAAATGTATATTTTGGCAGATAATGCTTCAGTGGTATCCTCCAATGCATTTTTATCTTCTGTAGGGGACAAGGGTTTCACATATTAACTTAACTAAAAAAAAAGCCCATTGCAAAGGACACTCCACAAAAAATGATTTAAAAAATCTATATCTGAAAAAAATGTTGCATTAAGCTTCTTCCATTAAACACAATTATTTTATGTATTTATGTTATTATAACTTACATGTAGAAAATGTGATTGTTTGCTACTAATGTGTTGTGGACCCCACACACAAATAAATGTGTGCACAACCCCCCATTAACCTATTATTATTATTAATAAGCTATTATCATCATTATTATTATTATTAACCTATTATTATTAAGCTAGCACCACATCTCATGTCACCAGTTGAAGAATTAACATACATGGTCATGGACCAGTATCTGCACAGTAGCTGCTGGTCTAAAGATATATACAGGGAGCCTAAGTGACGCAATTCTATTTCCGGGCAATGGGACATACGTGCCATAAAAAATGAACGCGAGTCAATGGAGGGATAAAAGTAATTTTCTGGTCGCGTTTGAAATGTGCTACGGTTTTCACATATGATGTCTGTGAATTTTAAAGATACATTTTCACATTGAGAAAGCACTCACTTTGGACAGGCATCCAAGCTTCATCTCCTTATTTCAGGACAAAGGCAAGAGCATCAAACGTGGAGAAAACCACTTTAAATCGGGGCATGTGGAAAGTGGCAGTTACTCCGGGGGAGAGATAGTTGGTCGAGTGAGAGCCAGCATGCGGGACAAGCTCTCGTCAGCCGGGAAGCGGTAGAGGGAACATGTGGAAATGGTGTTGTGATTACACTGAGGCACAAAGCACACAGGCATTTTCAAATGAAAAATAGAAAAGGCGGTATACGGTTTTGAAAAGTTTGCAGGGAAAGATTCTGCTGTGACGTCAGCTATGCGACGTCTGATATGTAGTCCAAATAATTACATATTTTTACACGCTAATAAATCACAAAACACACAAAGAAACTCCAAACGCACATCATTGGTTATGATTTTAATTGAAGTACAGCAAATGTGTGATTCAGGGCATAAAGTGAAGTGGACCAGAAAATAATTATTTTCACCTCATCCACTCTCATGTTAAATTTTTCCGAATTTCGGCCCAGTGGACCGACCGGAAAGGGCGGAGACTTAAGAGGCTGGGTCTGTCATTTCCAAGTGTGCTATTAGCACAGTGCTAGGCTAGTGCTAGTAGCACAGTTCTAGGCGAGTTAGCTCTTCATAGGGGCTTGAGGAAACACCGTGTGTCACCAAATTAGTCGTATTCCAGCCTTTACATGTAAATGCTTTAAAACCTGTAGCATATGGAAACTTCCTGTGAACTGTAACAGCACGTTTCACCTTTTCGACTTTGACATATTGTCTGCACCGCTGCTTGTCCGCACTTCCGTTTAGTGGAGAGAGGGCGTAATTAAACAGCTGCACGTGTAGTACCAAAATTCACGTTAGAGTTCGGTCTGGTTACTACCGTTATTGTTTGCCCGGTTCTATACCTATATCGACTTATAGTAGCCAACTCTTTTGCTCGCTTTCTGTGTATTATGAGCGAGAATGACAGAATCGCATTGGGGTTTAAAAAGAACCCATTCTGTGGCACTGCACCACAAATACGGAGCTGAAGTAACTGCCTTTTCCGGGAGGCTCATTGTGTCTGAGATAGGAAAATTAGAAAAAAAAATATTATTAGTACTAAATAGTATTCAATGGGAAATAAAATGGTATCTGGTTTACAACTCGTTTGTTTGCTCCTCGCACATGGAACATTCATTAATGTTCCCCCGGGTTTAACCGCCACTGCAAAAAGCCAGAAGCTAACTGTGACGTGATCCTTTGTATACATTACTGTGAAACCGAAAGACGAGGCATGTTTCAATACGCATTTCGGTCGGTGCCAAGCCCTACTGTCATAGACTTTAAATATGATTCATCTGTTTCAGTAGAATCCGTGTCAGACTGCGACACATTCCACCTCTACTAAAGAAGAGACACGGGACAGGGAAGCACGGAAGTTATTACTGCATGTTGAGGTTTATGCCGTGCTACAGAAAAACTATTCAAATTGAGCGCGAGGAAGAGAAAAGGCGTGGCTGTCTGAACGGGTTTTTATACAAACTGGAAGTTGAGCCAATCACAGATAGGGAGGCTGTCTCCACCAATGACACGACGTCTTTGAGAGGCAAAACTTAGGAGGGGAAAAATTTACCTTTTGTTTCCCGAATGTAGTGTAATTTCCCATTCAAAATTGGTATGGACATTTTAAAACCTTCCAATCCAAATGTTGCGATGGACACGTCCATAGTGTCCAATTTTACACCCATGAGCCTGGGCAAGTTAACCAAGAGGTGGTGGTAAACCTGATAACAGAAGAGCCTGGAGTCATTATTCTCTTAACTAGAGAAAGCTAGCAGACTACTCTATTAAGAGGTGTATTACTTCCCGTGGCTTAATTTACCCAGGTTAATATCCCTCATATCTTCTTTTCAATATGTACTTCATTGTAGGCTTGGGTCATGTTACTGCAATTTTATTCAAGGTTGAGATTGTGGTTTAACCTTGTCCTTGTAACAATTCTGACAGCCAACAACACAACAACTAGGCATTTCTAGCTATGCTTTAGGTATGTCATCTATATAAACAACAGCGTTTCCATGCAATTTTTTTAGTCTGTTCTGCGCGTGCAACTTTCTCTTACGTTTGAATGGCATTGACTGCAAAGGGGTCTATGGAGGGGCTAGTCACGCCCTTCTACTTCCGGTACACGGGTGCTTTGGGAGTGAAAGGAGCAAGTCAAGCTCAATTCTGATTCTGTTTGACATGTGCTCTGAAATTGACATATGATAGTGGTTAATAAGAAATATTTGATGTGACATAGGCAAACCACCCGTTTTTGATGGGAAGCAAATGTGACATTAGGTTTTATGTGAGCTTAGTAAGAGACTACAATGCGTCGCATATGTGACATCAGTAGTGGTGATTTAGAATCTGTGATGACGTCACATGCGTGCCAGGCGTGTGATCCAAATTATTAACGGGTTTGACTCGCAAATGAATCAGCTGTTGGTTATGTGGTTCAGGGCACATGACAATCCACATACGATTTAGTATTTTATTTCCCATTGAATACCATTCAATAATTTTCCAATCTCAGGCCCCATGAGCCTCCCATTAGGAATGAGCTTGATTTAATTATTGTTTTGTAAAAAGGGGATGGGAGTCTATAAGTTATATTTCTTTCCACTCCTTTTTGAGAACCAACAGTTTTTGTTGATCATGTTGGATGGTGCCTTGTTGTCTGATGATTTTATGTGCTCGAAATAAACTAAACCAACTAAATTAAATAAATAAAGCTTGAGCTTTAACTTTCCTGGGTCTCGGGAGGATACGGAGAGTTAGCTGGAGGCATTTTCCCTCTATCTAATATTTCACATCATGATGTAAAATTTTGATATAATGGGGAAAAAAGTTGCACTATTATTCATTTTAAGGGAAACCAGGTGGTACAATAGTTTTGACTCTGGAGGTGGACATGGTTCAGCTGCTCATCATTATTCAAGAGTATCTTTAGAAGATTGGAGGTTTTCAGTAACTTACAGAACACATGAATAAAAAAAACAAATCATTCATGACTTTTCTTCTAAAAATAGATGCATGTGCATGCACTTAAATATCTTGATGTCTCTAAGCACTGCTCTTTAATTAGATGGCCCTTCCTTTCCCCAATTTCAAAAGCACTCCATTACTTTTGTCTTCACTACTTTTTACTGTCTTCATTCCAACAAAGCCCTGAGTAGAGTGTGGACACAAAACAGGGATTAAACTGACAGGCCACAGCCAAAGCCATTCAGTAAGAATCTTGTTTTTCTGTGTAGCTCAGGGTGTCTGGGCAGAGGTGGGTTTTTTCCCACACTCGCCACACTGTCGACTTGCAACAAGCACCAGGCTCAAACTGTTCTTTTTGGAATATCTTCAATCCATCAAGACACAGAGGAAGTAGACCCCCTCAGCTCTCAAAGTGTGACCCTCCTGCCAATCCTCAGCTTTCCCTTGTTCGAACTCCAAGGAAAACTTGTGCTTCCTGGAAAAGGGTAGACTAGTACTACACACAATTGAGCCCATTTCAGTTAAAAGGGGGCAGGAATCTGGAGGATCACTACAGACTGCATCTACATGTAGGTTAACAAGAATGATACGCACTTGACATTCTCTGATTTTCATGTGCTCATTGTTTCTTTTCATTCTGATATCCCATTTCCTACAAGTTAGACAGGCTCTGTCTCTGCCTGTATTTAAATTACATCTAAAAATATACTTTTTCTCATTGGTTTTTAATCAATGGTTGGAATGCTAGGATTCTAAAAAACAACAACAAAAAATCTTTATTTTGTTTTTACCAAATTTGAATTTGTCATTTTTATAATGAATGTATTTTGTAGTACTTAGTCCACTTTGCATCTTGTGTTATCAGTTGTACTTATTCTTCCTCTTGTTTTAGGATTAGTGCATGGCACTTTGGCCAACTGTAAAGTTTTTATAGTGCTTTATAAAGTTGGTATGGTAATTCTCCTGAAGTTAGTGGTTAAAATATGCTCTGAAATTTCTTTTAGCATGCCTATTAATTCGATTTTTGGACAGTTTAAATATTTAACACTGCTTTTTCTTTCTTTTAAATAGGTATACATCTACAACACACAATACAGTGGGTCATTGACTCTGCCAAGAAAATTTTTTTTTTAATCAGTATCATGTCATAATATAAAACATTTGTAATTTTCTCCCCAGATATTAAAACTTCTGAAGTTATTACAGGAGAGTTTTATTGCTGTAACAATACACTGCCTCCTTACACATGGCATATTGTGAAATGTTTTATAATGTGAAAGGAGATGTGATGCTCTAATAAATGTGTAAGTTTGTGCTAATGTTAAAAATATAATGCATCTTCCATCAATAACAGCTAAATCTCACCCTGTCTCCATATAAGCAGCAAGTAGAACTTAATGAAATTATGTGAATGAGTCATTTTTTCCAGTTCACCCATTATTTGTGGTTTCCTCATTCACTAAGTCGTCATATGAAATGGTTCACATTATACTGATAAAATCTTCCAGACAACAAGAAATGTTATAAATTAATAAAGTATACTGGGGAAAAAAATCATACTTTAATGAGAAATGTATCTGGGAGGGAACGCAAACCCTGAGGGTAAACAAACCTATATTTAACCATAATTTCTACAGTACTATCAGGATTTTCAGGTACTATTTAATTAATTCTAAATGGTTGACAATAAAATATTGATGTGCTGATGTAATTACATGAAATATATTTTGGAGTTTGTTTTCTGATTGCATTCAGCAATTTCTATCAGGCTGATTCTACTGCTCACCAGCAATACCACTAGCTATTGGAATTGTTATGGTGCTAACTGAATGATAATTATAATTTTGTCCATGTTAGAATATAGAGGTTATTTGCTTCTCCTTTTCTTGAGTGATCGATATATGCTTTCATAGGAAGCAAATAAATCCTTGAAGAAAATATATCAATGAAAATGACAACAATGGAGACATTCATTTACCATTTTATGTACAGAAATTATAATTACCAAAAATATGCTTTATAAAACATGATTTTCAGGCTATGACTTGTCTTACTGACCCACCACTAATAGTAGATAAGACAGTTGAAGTTACTGAAGTTTCTTTAAAGAGTTAATACTAATTTAACGTCACACCCCTAGATCATCTCACATCTCGTTGCCTACAGAAGTGACATGTTATTCCAACCTGCAAGTCAAAGCTTGCACACAAAACTTACCAAAACACAAAACAACTTCTGAAAGAACAAACTTTTTTTTCCCCCTCTCATTGTTCATCTGTGAATCATTTGAGTTGGAATAGTCTGTGTGAACAAGATCCAAAGAGCACAAAAAAGATATTACAAAGAACATCATCATGCTCTGGATTTTTTCAGAGTTTTGAGTCCTCAACCAGGGGGAAGGTCTTTATATCATCACTATCTTCAGGTAATATTTAGTTCCAGGTTATTACAGTTCATTCTTTTCTCCAGGCTACCTAGTTACAGTCCATTCTTCGCCCCGTCTTGAGCCGTTACAGTTTGAGTCAGTGGATTTACTTCCTGAAACGCTTGAAAAGTGGATGAACACCCTTGCATGTGGCGGACGCTTTGCTGCCACGACTTTGATATTCCATGTAGACAGTGTCATCTGCACCTGACATGGAGCTCATTGTGCCTGTTCGCCGAGAGATCTGATGAGAAAGTAAGAAAATGTTAGAATACAGAAATATATATAAAATATACTGTATATATAATTAAGATTACGTAACTGTATGTGGTTTCAGATTTTTTTGTTTTACAAAAATAGCTACCTGTGGTCGACCGCCCACCTCCCCTGCCACCACTTCCTCCTCTGCATCCAGGTCTGATGCAGCTAAGACCTTTTGAAGAAGCTGGTACTGCTCATCTCGGGTGGAGAACATCAGGTCCTCTTCCTCCATACCTGCCAACTTCGTAATTACCTAACAGCAAAAGCAATAAATGAGAAAGCTAGGAGGATTTAGCAGGATTTTTCTGATTCCCAGGAATTCATGAAGGGTGGGGCTGTGTGCTGAAGGACACTGATTGGTGGAGCAGATTGCACGGTTCTGCACTTAAACATTCACAATGTTAAAGCCAGTGTGCAGCTGCACTCGTATTTCTTCCATTTCTCCTGACTTCATATAATTTGTGCTGTGAAGATTTGGAAAATTAAGCAAAAGAAAATAAGGTACAAGAATTGCATGGTACATTAGCCAAATACATTCTTTTGAATGTGTTTGACTCGTTTCTACAAGTATATTGCAATCATCTGTCTGTCCATCCTAATACACTAAAAAAACATATTCACAAATATGCTCAAAAGACATGGGACCCTGTCACACTTGTGTCAAATTTGCTAAATTTTGTCTTGGCAACTCAAAAATAACCAAGCCTGATTTGAAAACATTTTCCAGGACTTTGAGGTGTGGTAGACACACAAACACCACAGATCACCAAGAATTCTTTTATGCAGGTAAATCAATTCTTTGTAATAAAAGTTCTAAGGAAATGTTAGTGGAGAAAGGGCTACAGGATCATTTTAATGTCATTCCTACAATTCCTACAAGTAAAACTCTACATAGCTGAAAGATTATTTTTGTAAAAAAAACACAAAACATTTTTTTCCGACTCCTTCTGTTTCATGTCTACGACGCTAAATTCCTTACTGAATGACAATATTCACTCTGACTTTCAGTGCCAGACTTGCACTCATAAAACAGACAGATTTAAATAACCAGTGAATAAAACATTATCTGAGTTGTGAAGACACAAATATTCACTGAATGCTTGAGACATTAACACACCTTAAAGCTGTAGCCCTGGTCCACCAAGAATCTCTGTCTCTTTGTGGAATAAGCCATCTCCTGGGTGTCTTGAGATACCAATGAATAGAAGTAGGCATTGTACTCTTCTGCTACCATTCCTATAGAAGAGACAGATGATGAAAAACAAGATCCATTTTCATGAATGTCAGCTGAGAAAAAAAGTTAACAATATATGTAAACGATTAATCATGTTTAATGGTTAAAGTGGGGTCATCAACCCTGGTCCTCAAGAGCTACTATCCTGTATGTTTTAGATGTATCCCTCTTAAAACATACATGATTCAAATGATAAGCCTATTCTCAAGCTCTGCAGAAGCCTGATAATGACCCATCAGGTGTGCTGGAAAAGGGAAACATCTGAATCATGCAAGATAGTGGCTCTCGAAGACCAGGGTTCATGACCCTTGGGTTAAAGGTTAACCTTTCTTGGCTCGTAGGACTCTGCCAAGCCTCTGAGCTTCCTGCCTTCGCGATCCACCATGAGAGGAGATCTGAATGAGAACATTGGCTTCTGGCAAGTCAAATGAGGTGTCTCCAACCTATATGGTGGCAACGATTTAGCAAAGACAGAGTTAATGTTATACAATCAATCAGTGCAACTGTAGGCCAAGGTGACCATATTCAACAGTATGTGTAAATTATTGCTAAAAACTATTTATTTGACATTTCATATTGTTGGCAGGAACATAACCACAACAGTCTGACACTACATGAATCGACTGAAAATTGATTCAGAATGCAGGATGTTCCTCAATTCATACGTGTGCCCTCTAGTGGTCACAAGTGGATTTACAGGCTAGAGAGTAGGTCAATGATTCAGTCAAGTATGGAATAAATACACCAATATTAATTCATCCACTTACCTTGGAGATGAAAATTGTGTTGATCTTGGGGTTATGTTTGAAGTTTTGTAAGATCTGCATGCGTTCCCCCTGAGATGTTGGACCATAAATGTAAGGCCTTGAGAAAAGTTAAATAAGGGAAGAAAATTACATTTTTACAGATGGAGGAATCTTATGTTGACTGTTTACAAACACATAGTGAGCGCTCATCTGTGACCTACTTGTTGAGTCGAATGGCATACTCCTTCAAAGCAAACACATTATCAGCAAAGACAATAATTTTGTCATTGCGCCGTTCATGGAAGCGAATAAGAAACTGGCAGGCACGGAACTTATTGGGATTCATTGTATACAGAAGGATTCGCTTTTTTGTCTTGATGGCCACATACTCTCTGTAAAACTCTGGAGACATTGGGCACCACACCTAGAGAACAGACATCAACAGTTAACATGAATATTGGAGGAAGAAAAACTAAACTAAAATCACAAAATAGCCCAAGTAAAATACATCCATGTTTAATTAAATGTAAGCTAAAAGAAATAATCATGAAAGAAAATCAGCTGTTTGTCATTATAATATATCATTCATTTCATTATAATATATCTTGTGCTACATATCACCGACACCACTTTTTGCCCCAATCACAATTTACGTTACTTTATAGATATTCTTAATAGTATAACAGGTTGTCATTTCCTGTAATTGAGGGCAGTACTCACACTGAACTTGGAAGTGTATATTAACTTTGTATCCAATAAACACTTTCTTAGATTTGGAGCTCCCCCTCCCTGCAGAGGACCTATAAGCCTGCTAGCACTTATATGCTGATACCGAGTTGTTATGAGTTACTGCACCACAACTGGGTTTTTTTAGAGGGGGCAGCCTACAAAGACCCTCATTCTCAAGAAACGCATGAATACAGAAAAGAAAATAGCTTTACGCAGCTATTCCATGAAGACTTTAAACTTCAGTGTAGAGAGTCAAGAGCCTGAGCAAATAATTATTTAATAAGTATAAGAGTATTATACAACAGTACTGCAGTCATTTGAACAAACAAATCCTTTTTCTGCAGAGAAATCTTTCTTCACAAACGTCTATGGGATGCTCCCTTAAAATTTTAAACCCCAGATTAATCTCAAAAGAACATATTTTTGGCTGCTGGGATATGGTTAAGTTTAGGTCTTCGAACAACACTTTAAAATCATCTTCCAATTCAAATGGAAAATAATTCAGAACACCAGAAATAGTGTCCCAAGATGGGTCTTCAACTCCAGAGCTCATATACCTAATCACACTCACATATTTTGGCTTTGTCCTAAGTTAAGTGTGTTTTAGAGGAAGGTTTTGAATGTCATAAAGGAGGATTTTAAAATACACATCCCATTAAACGTCATAGATAAGATAAGATATTCCTTTATTAGTCACACTAGGGGAAATTCCAGTACTGGGAGTAATAGCCAAAAGTCTGGATAGAAAGGCAGATAAATACCTCTTGAATATATTATTAATCACTGATGACACCAGATCCTCCCTCATATAATATATGGATTCAAAGGTTTTGGGATATTTACCAAATGGAGCAGATCACATTCTTAGTAAAGCTTCAGAAAACCACCTTAAAAGAAGAGAATCTATGCTATCTTTGTTGCTGCAATAATATTTGTTGGTGATGCAAATCTCCATGCTGTTAATTAAGGTGTTGTAATCCTACCTCTGACTAAGATTTATATCTAGAGCCTTTTTTGGAAGTGGACATTATTACCTTTGCCAAGGAGGTTATATACGTTTTGCCGTTTATCTCAAAAAAGGTTATGGACGGATTTCGATGAAACTTTCAGGATAGCATAGGAATGCCACAAGGACCAATTGATTAGATTTTGGTGAAGATCCAGAAGAGATCCTGGATTCTGAGTCACTTAGAAATATATTCTTCATTTACCGCAATTTTAACAAAAATTTCAAAGTGATACAGAATCCAGGATCTCTTCCGGATCTTCACCGAAGTGTAATCAATTGGCCCTTGTGTCATTCCCAGGTGGTCCTGAAGGTTTCATGGAAACCTGTCCATAACTTTTTGAGATATGTTGTACTGTATACATAAATGCCGGCAAAAACATAACCTCCTTAGCGGACCTCCTTTCAGTTGGCAGGTGCACGAGGGGTCTGCACTCTCAGAGTGCTTCCCTAGTTTGTTTGCTGTGACTGTTAACTTTCCACCATATATTGCTGTGGTGGTTTGTGGTTTGTGGTGGTTTGCATACACATATAGCTGTGAAAATGGAAAAGAAACTAACTGTATTTAAATATATAAATTGTATTTCACTAAAAAAGAAAATACAATAAAAACTATACATAAAAACCTCTTCCAAGAACAGTGCGGATGTTAGTATTTAGATGAAAATGAGTACAAGGCCCTGTTGTTAGTCTAGTATGGGTTGTGCTTTGACTGACTTTGTTGTTCCAAATGCAAATACAGTATTGGATTACATCATAATTAGTAGTTTTGTTAGATGCAAATTTAAATAAGACAAACATTAAAATAGCCTTATAAAACAACATTAACTTCATATTACAATCAATCTAAAGTCAAGTCAAAATCATATTTAAGACATTTATGGCCTAAATTTCACATTATTGGAAGGACTACCAGAAACCCCATTATAAAACTCTACACCTCACCTCTGCACACTGGACTTTGGCAATATAACCATTGTTCTGCAACTCCATCCAGTTAGCTTCATACAGCTTAGGTCCAATTAGAAAGTTGAGGTCCACAATCTTGTCATCTTCTCTGACCAATGTGGCAGTGAGGCCCAATTTGCAGTGAGCTTGGACAATGGTCAGAACACGGCGAAACATCTTAGCTACAAAAACAATTAGTAAGCTTTTATTTTTACATCATGAAAAATATGTTTCAAACTCATCAATCAAAAACTCACCAGGGATAGTGTGTACTTCATCCAAGATAATGAGACCCCATTCCTGACTCCGCATCCATTCCATGACCCTCTCTGCTTCCCATGAGCGCTTCGTTGTGTGACCCAGCATAGAGTAAGTGCTGATGGCCACAGAGCAGCCAATAGGCTTATCTTTAGCATCAGAAGTGAAGCGGCAGATTTGAGAGTCATCAATAGTGGACCACATCTTGAACTGAGCCTTCCACTGCTCTACTGATACAGAGGAGTTTCCCAAAACCAGGCAGCGTTTTCGTACTGTGCATGCTGCTGTGACACCCACCAATGACTTTCCCGCACCTAGAAAGTAAAGAAATAAAGCATTGAGCAATAAACAAGAGTTTTATAATACAAAAAGATAGTAAATATTCCAAGTTGATTGTTTATTATTCAATTTGAAATACCTGGTAAATACAAATGAAATTGTTCATACTGCTTTCATGTTTCAACTTTATCAGTACAAGGTTTGTTCTTTCTCTTTCTGTGAATCTTTGCTCCATCTTCTCTAGAACAGAATAAAAGATGGAACAAAGATCAACATGTCCCTACACCAGCTGTCTCACCACAGGGCAGCACGATGACCCCAGAGCGAGCACGTCCATTCCCAAACATCTTGCGTAGGCTCTTTTCCTGGTAAGGCCTTAACACAGCAGTGGGTTTCAAGTCTATGTTGATGTCTGGGTTGACTGTATCATTACGAAAGTCATACTCCGCTAGGAGGGGGTATTCCAGCTGAATACAACGTTTTTGAAGCTCTTCAATCATCTCCTATAGTAGACCAGGAAAACAAAAACAAATGAATCAGCGAAGAGAATACCCAAGAAGAAAGTCTTTAAATATGTCATTTTCAATCTTGGATGGAATCAAACCTGACACTCTCGGGTTTCAAAGCAATGCAATCAAAAATGTAACACTTTAGTTCTTTTAATTTCAGGACCAGTTTCAAGACTTCATTTATAAATATGTGGTTTAAAAAAACTTTGATGTTTCATAAGAAAATAAAATGTATTATCAGATTATCAAGTGAATATTTTTCAAATGTATGTTCTCTGTGTTTGTTGTGGTAATCACAAAATGACTGAAATGGTGTAATGTGGGGGGTTATGTTTGACAAGTTTCGCAGAAAGACAACAAAAAAGTGATACCATGAAATCAGACATACCTGCCGAATTTCAAATGACACTGTCTGAGTCTCCTCCTCTTCTTCCTCCTCCTTATCCATCTGTTCATAGTAGCTGAAGATATCCTCAGGAACCTGCTGGGTAGATGCTTGTCCATCGCTGGCCTGCTGTGACGTGGAGGTACCCCCTTTGTCTTGAACAGACTTTGATATCTGACAAGTGGTGTAGAGAAAATATTTTAAACTTTTTTTCACTCCCCATAGTAACCGAATGGTATTGTGTTTGTTCTTATGATAACTTTTCTCTGGTAAACAAAAACTATAGCCACATAAGTGCTCCTGATTTTATTCTGATACAGCTTTGACATAATTTTTTGTGTTGCTGTGTAGTTTGTGTCAGTACATGGTGTAAGAGCAAAGATGAAGGATTATGTACCGCTGATTTGCTGTGGATGACTTCAGTAATAAGCTCTGTGTCTCCTCCGTCTGCAGCACGGAGACGACATTCGCGGATGACGTTATCCTGCAGGAGGCGCTGGATCACATCAGGGAAGGCACTTTCCACAAAATACCTGCAGGTGGACAGGCGGCGTTTACATGGAAGGTTGGAACCAAAAAATACTGATGCAGACCCAGAAAGAATTTAATAAATTTATATTTTCACTTTACCTATTGTGTTTGAGCACGAGCTTCACTTTACCATAGCTCACTGTGCAGAGCTAAAAGGAGTGAAGATACAGAAAAAGTTCATTAACAACTACATCGATAGACATACAGTAACATACAGTACACTAGCATATTTGCCAATAACCTTCTATCCACTTCCATCCCACTCTCTCAGATTGCTAGATTTTTTTTCCCCATATACTTACTTTTATGAACTGCACAATTCCTTCAGGCACAGTAGTCTTGCTGAGTTTTTGTAAGTATTCCACAATATCAGAGGTCTGCAGCCCTACACTGACAGCTGCATACAAGGAATAGGCCGTCAGCTTGTACTCATGGATGTGATTTGGCCTGCATACCGGCTCTGCAATAGCCACCAAGAAATCCTGAGCGTACTTATATACAGGGGAGAAGGCCTCTAGAAAGATGTGTCCATCAGGGGCCTTGAGATAGACATACCAGAGAAAAAGAAACGTATATAATATGAAGCAACTAAAATAACCATGCCTTGTAATATGATATAATAATGGCATCTAGTCTTACCACCCAGAGAGGACGTGAAGAATGATCATTCTTCAACAGCATCTGAACACGGTAGTCTTTGGCTCCATATTCATCCAGTTTAGTACTGGATTCATCCACCTGTTTCCCTGCAGCTGCAGGTATGGCTTCCTGAGAATCATTTCCCACCACTTCCTCGTCTTCTTCCTCTTCTTCATAAAAACGCTTTTTGAACTTTTTCTCTATTGGGCAAAAAGCAACACAGGGTCAGAAATCATGATTAGGTGTATGAGAGACGTCTACAAACATATGGCGTCACTGTGTATATATTTTACCGTAATACCTTGTGCCCTTAGAGCTTAACGTTGCCTTAAACATTACCCTGAGCATCACAGTTATATTAGAAGAGTGGAAAACACATGCTGCTTACCATTAATTTAGCAGCCAGTATTGTGTGATCACAGCGGACACACAAAACAGTAACCACATGTGTTCTTTGGCAGTGACGCAAAATATTAACCATAGCACTATGACATTGTGACTATTGTCATTTCCCATGTTGCTACAAAACTGTGGCTAAATGCTAGCTTAGCTAAATGTATTTTTTAATATAAATAGCAGCATCAACACTCACCTCGGTCTCCTTTATCCTTTTTACCCATTTTACAAATGTTTAAACGACCAATATGATTCACAGCATGTCAGAAACCAAGTTAAAGTCAACCTAAAACTCTACTGAAATGTTACAACGACTAGAGTTACACTTCATACGACATGATAGCATAGACGTTATCCTATAAAGACCGGTGTCAGATGTGAAAATACATTATGAAACATTTCCGCTTTAGATTTCTAAATAAAATAAAGTGGGAAGTTTTATTTTATTTTTGTAGGTTTATTTATGTTTTCTCAGGACAAAATTTGCTTAATATATTAGGAATACACTGAATGTAAAATAACCTACATACATTGGTATAGTAATGCTCATAAAGAATAATACTTAATACAACAATATAAATTGCAACGTGAATGTGCTCTTATTTTAGTGTAACCAGTTTGTACTTCCGCCAACGCTATGCTATTGTTTTTAACAATTTGACAAATTGAAGTTTCAGTATGTACTTCCGGCGTGAAAGGTCAATGTTGTGATTTCGTTGCTTTACGAAATATATTTCTACAAGTAGAAACATTGAGAGAGAAGTGTTCTTGAATAACGCTTTTTATTAGCTGGTATGTCGTCTAATAACCTTATTGGACCTGCTTTGCCACCAAAGCACAGAGTGGAGAGTGATGAAGATGATGACAACGAAGAAGGATGTAGGTCTATTTTGTCAGATATGGAGTTAGCTTTGTACATTTCCGTCCAATATTGTATACAGTTTAATGTATTGTAAAATAAATTACATTAGTCTTAGGTGTCTTCATGAAGATAATTTGTCCTCTCATTGATCGATAGTTGCCGGTCCCGCTTTGCCTCCTGGTTATAAACGAGGTGAACCGTCGAGCTCCTCAGATGAGAGTGAGCAGCAAGTGGCATTCAAAAGAGCCAAGACAAGTCACACGACTACAGAGTGGGTTCATTACTTTTCTGTAAATACTGATATACCCTGTCGCAAAACCAGATACAAACGTATGTCTTTTGAACAGAACTAAAGCAGAAGAGGATGATGGTTTTTTTGGACCAGCTCTTCCACCGGGGTTTAAGAAACAACAGAGTTCACCTGAGAGGTAAGGAAATGTGTCAAGTGCACAATATTTCAGTTGTAAAAGGTAGGGGATGTGAGTGACGGGTTAATATGGCAAACCTGAACCTTGCCATCACAGTAGCAAAGAGCGCCCACAGTCAGTAGATCCAAGGCTTCTTCCAGAACCCCAGCGACACCAGACAAGTAGGGCATCCATACTGTCACTAACCACAAAACCACATCCGCACCATGCCAAGGGGGACATCAGCTTCCTCAACGAGCTCAATAACTTCTTTGGAAGGTTTGAAGCTCTGAACAGTAACCCGCCGAGGAAAGGGACCCCCCACCCTGATGAACAGGCACACAGGCTTGAAACCACAGTGGTACGAAAAGTCCTGGGGTTGGTCAAGGCACGGAAAGCTGCAGGCCCTGACCATATTCCAGGGTGGCTCTTCAGGGAATGTGGAGCTGGCCCACATACTCACAGATATCTTCAACATCTCACTGGACCAGGCTGCCCCCCTCCGTGTTTCCAGTCAGTCACAATATTTCCTGTGGCCAAGAAACCGGCCATCACAAGTCTCAACGACTTCTGTCCCATTGCAGTCACATCCACCATCATGAAGTCTTTTGAGAAGGTAGTTATAGACCATATCATTGCCATACCCCTCCCCCATCATTCAACTCTCATTGCATAACAGCCAAACTGCTCCACTGAGGATGCCATCTCTGCTGCTCTCCACCTGAGCTTGGAGCACCTGGAAGGGAAGAACACCCATGTATTGATGCTGTTTCTGGACTTCAGCTCAGCATTCAATACAATCATCCCCCAGGACCTGGTATGAAAATTGAAGCCCCTGGCCCTTAAGACCTCCCTGTGAAACTGGCTACTGGACTTCCTCACTGAGAGAACCCAGTCCGCCTGAGTGGATAACAACACATCCAGTGTCATCTCGCTGATCACTGGTTCCCCACAGGGTTGTGTTCTGAGCCCCCTACTGTTGACCCTGATGACCCATGGCTGTCACCCCAGGTACAGAAGCAACCACATCCTGATGTACGTTGATGACATCTATTGTGGGTCTCATCCAGAACAACAATGAACTGGCCTACAGGGAGGAAGTGAAACATCTTGTGGACTGGTGTAAGGTGAACAACCTGGTCCTGAATGTTAAGACCAAGGAGATCATTTTGGATTTCAGGAGATCCCTACCCAGCCACAGACACCCCTTCTCTTTAATGACATAGCCATGGAAATCATGAGCACAACCAAATATTTGGGGGTGCAAATCACTGATGACCTCAGCTGGTCACTCCATACTTCCTCTCTGGTGAGGAAGGCACTGCGGCGCCTACACTTCTTGTGATGGATGAAAAGAGCTTCCCATCCCACTCCCATCCTAACCACCTTAGAGGGACCATCCAGAGCCTGCTGACCAGCTGCATCTCCGTCTGTCAGGGTGCTGCAGGGCCTCAGATTGGAAGCCTCTGCAGAGAGTAGTGAGGATGGCGGAGAAGATTATCGGGACCCCGTTCACCCCCAACCAGGACATAGCAAACTCCCGCTGCCTGTCCAGAGCCCAGCAGATCCTATCTGACCCCACTCACCCCCAGCATAGACTCTTCTCCCGCCTGCTGTCTGGCAGCAGATTCCGAAACATCTGCTGGAGGACGACACGTTTTAGAAATAGCTACTTCTCCTTGGCCATTAGATATCTCAACACCCCCCCCCCACCACATATGTAAATACACCATAGCCAAAAAATCTGAATATCTTGTTAATTAACATTATTTGCTCTCATTGGTTAAATTTCTTCCTCGTGTAATATAAATTTTTTCTTTGCTATTATACAGGGTTCTGTGCTATGTTTATCTGTTTTGGTTTTTTTGGTTTTTTTTACATGGTTCATTCTATTGTTTACACTCTTTTAGCCTGTTGTTTACTTCATATTTTAACTACTTATTCTCTACTGCACTTTCATTATTTGCACCATGTATATGCATTATATTGCCCTATATATACAGATTATATGTATATTTTATAACTGCTGCACAACTTCCATGTTTATTCCCAACCGGAGTCAAGCAATGACATTTCATTGCCAGAAATTCACTGTTGTGTTTTTTTTGTGCAATGACAATAAAAGAGTTTAAAGTCTAGTAGAAGATGTAATTTCATATTGTTCCTTCAGGCCTCCTGTAATAGGACCAGCATTGCCACCAGGGTTTCGCAGAGCAACAGAAAACAATAATGATGATAATAATGAAGAAGATGGAGAGGATTTTCCAGGACCTGCATTACCTCCAGGGTACCAGGCTCAGCCATCTAGCAGTGAAGGAGAGGATGAAGATGTGATCGGACCCATGCCAGCCAAAGGCCCTGTTCAGGACTCTGTAGCTTTGGACTTTGAGCGCAGGGCATTAAGGATGAAAGAGAAGCTAACAGGAGATGTGAGTTCAATATATTTTTATTGTATTATCTGAATTGCCTAGCCTGGTAAGCCTGACCATGATATGAATACATAGTCTGCATACAATCCATAGACTGAGCTCAAGCGTATGGATGGGATCAATGGTTGTCTTTCAAACTGCTCCGCATGTAATAGGCCAGCGCTATGACCAATCAGAGCAACGAACAATGTGACGTATAGGGAGCAACAAACAAGTCTAAATGAGTGTCTATCTCATTGTTTAACATTCTATAGCCTAGGCCAGGGGTGTCAAACTGCGGTCCTCGAGGGCCGGTGTCCTGCATGTTTTAGATGTTTCCCTCTTCCATTGCATCATTACCAGTGTTCTGCAGAAGTGATAAGGAGCTGATTATTAACTCTTTAAGTGTCAGCGCTGATGCATTCTGAATACATCAGAACAATTCTACCATTTTCCTTTTAGTTTTGTGGATGGAAAAGGTGTCAAAAAGCATTTTTTTTATTTAAAAAAAATTTAAAGGCAAAATTAAAACTGCTGTGACCAAATTTTAAAACTTTTTTTTTTTTATTTTCCACATTATTTTTTCATTTTTATAATATGTACTAGTTTTTTGTTCATTTTGTTGCTGATTTTGTTTATTTATTTTTTTTACATTTTGTTTATTTAAAAAATCTCTATATATATATTCTTAGATTTTTTTTTTTGCCATTTCTGTCTTTGCTCATGTTACCAATTATTTTGTTAGCTTGTTATTATTTTTTTTTTTCTGTTGTTGCTCATTTTATTTTATTTTATTTATTTTTTTAAACTTTTTTTTACTGATTGCTAAAATCTCAGGAGTTAAAGGGTTAAACTGAATAACACTGAAGAGGAAAATCTCTAAAACATGCAGGACACCGGCCCTCGAGGACTGGAGTTTGACACCTGTGGCCTAGGCTAATTAATGTTAACACACCGGTAACAGTGGATCAAAATATCCGACCAGGTTTGTTTACTTGCTGCTTATCTGACAATAGACTGTATATCAGTTCATACTTTTTCTGTAATCTATATTGTTGTGCAACCCTGTCGTCATTGTGCTAAGCCCACCTTACAATCTCGCTACACAGATGGAGCATTGTGATTGGATCTGTTAACTGGTCCTGGCTGAGGCTCTGGAGTGTGACTAGACCAACGGTTCAGACAAAAATATTTTTTGCCACTAGAGGCAGGCTAGTTTACTGGGCTATGAATTGTCTGCTGTGTGAAACACAATAATAACAGTGATCTATTTACATAGTGACTTAATTGAGAAGAAAAAAGATAAATGTCAAAACAATTTGACATTTGCTGAATGTTATTTATCTAGTTTTCTGATGCCCTTTTCATTGTCTACACCTGTTAAAGTATTGTATGTATGTATGTATATATATATATATATATATATATATATATATATATATATATCATAATATTACATGCACTGATGCATACATGTAACAAAATTAGCAATATTGCAAAAGGTTAAAGGTCAAGGTCGCATTGGGCACAAAGCTCAAGATCATATTATTGGCTCTAATTCAAGAACAGGTTGGATGTAGAAACTTGAGATTGGCACAAAATAGGGGCAAAATTAGGCATTCTCTGAATACTTGTTCATATCTGTATTTCTGTGTTAACAGGAAACTCCTGAGGTCCTGTCCAGAGAATCATGGATGACAGAGCTCCCACCTGAGCTGCAGCATATTGGCTTGGGAGCTCGGACTTTTAAGAAGAGGTCAGGCCCAGAGAACAAAGACCGCTCCATTTGGACAGATACACCTGCAGACAGGGAACGCAAGGCCAGGGTAGGACACACATAATTGTTATGGGTAATCATTGATATTCTTCTAAGTTACAAGTATCTGTATTTTATTTTTGTATTTTTGGCATGTCTATTCTTAAACCAACAGGAGCGCCTTGAGGGTAAAAAGAAGGGTGAAAAAACTAAAGACAGTGAACCACAAATCCCCAGGAAAGACATGGAGATGGCAGAGAAAGTGTCCAAGTATAATGTGAGTGTCTCACAAAATCATTCATTTTTGACTGACTTCCAAATCCCAGTTAGCTTTTGTGTAAAGTCTCGATACAGTAAACATAAAGAAACCTCAAAGACTAAACTTGTTGAAAGGCAAAGTATGCAACATTTCTTCCAAGTGATTCTAATTAGAAATGTTCAAATGTGGCCCCTCAGTTTCCCTTAATGAGGAAGAGAAGCAATGGTTGACCAAACGGTAAACAGAATGTAGAAAAAGCACCATTAAAAAAAATTTTCTTATGGTTTTCACAGGTCACATAAATATAGATGGAGATGTAACCCTTCCTCCTGTCTCATTCTCCTACTTCTCCTTCCTGCTCTATGGGTGGTAGACCGTAGAGGATTGTGAGGTTTTTTTTCTGTCAGAACTATATTGCCTATAATTGTACTGAAGTGAGATTGCAGCTGAATTTAAGGTATATTTCATTCTGCCTGCATGTGCCATCAACTGTTACTGGTTGAAGGTAAAACAAAACATAACATCATAGCCTGCATATAGTTTGTACAAACACACTACCTATTCTTCATCCTTAATGCAGAAAAGCAACAGGGAAGTAGAACATTCAGACAGAGGTGATTATCTTTCCAGATAAAAACACCACCTGACACATCTGACAGATGGTCAAAAATGTAGATTTATAGGTTATGAGTGTTTGTTTTTGGTAAAGTATTTCATATTTTTGCCTTTAATAAGTCTAACAAGTGAACATCATCCAGTTAGTTATGCTATTGCATATAATAATAATAATAATAATAATTAAAACTCCAAGCAGTCTCAAAGGCCTTCGCCATCCCTCGCGCCCGCCTCCCCTGGCGACCGCCTCCCCATGCGACATCCGAGTCAAGTCACAAATAGTCTTTTAAAGGGTCATACATAAATAATTATTGTAATTAGATTATTTTTACAGACAGGTGCAGTGTTTGTTTAGCTACTTGACTAGTTTCAGCTACTTCCTGTAGTCTTCATCAGAAGTGTCACATGATGTTGTTGTTACCAGGAGGATTTCAGGAGGATTGGCCAGACAGCAGGGAGTTGTTACCCCCCCCCCTGCTGTCTGATCCCAGTTTTACAGGTTTATTGTACATCATAATATCAGAGTATCTGTCCACCAGCTGAGCAATGAGCATAAATATAGAAGCTAGTTGATGACAGAATGGCTTCACAAAAATTAAAATCAGCTTTTAGAATAACCCAAACCTGAATCCAATTGAAATGCTGTGAAGTGACTTCCAGAGAGCTGTTCCTGACAGGCATTCTAAGAATATGGGTGAGTTGATGCAGTTCTATGAAATGTCCCTGGACATTATACTGATCTGATCAGCAGTTACTTCATCAATGTTAGAATAGAACAGAATAACTTTATTGATCCCACAATTGGGAATTAGCTTCGTGACAACAGCAGCATTCAACATATAAAACAGACAAACAGTGAGGTGCAAAATAAGGTAAGGTGCTGTCAAATGAGATTAAACCAGTCATTACATTCAAGAGTTCAGGTTTTTTCCAGCAGCACTGTAGCAGTCTAGGTGTGTTTAATAATGACATAAAATATTGGAATTGTGTATGTGGTATTAGGTTAAGCACAGTTAGTTTGACAGTATTTCTGACTTGGATGTACATCAGATCACATTTTATAACTAATCCATGCAAAAAAAAAAAAAAAAAAACCTCAAATGGTGCCCATACTTTTCTTGCAACTATAATTTCATTTTCTAAAATAATATTTCATTATCTCTTTGTCAACAGGAGTCTAAACGTGCTGAATCTCTTATGAATTTGCACTCAAAGAAGATGAAGGAAAAAGCAAAAGAGAAGGCTGACACACCAGTGGAGAGGAGGCCCTTTGATAGGGATGCAGACCTGCAGGTCAACCGCTTTGATGAGGCGCAGAAGCAGCGGTTGCTGAAGAAATCTCAAGAACTAAACACACGATTCTCCCACAGCAAGGACCGAATGTTCCTGTAAGAAATGCGTTTAATGTGAGGAACCTGTTGAGGCATGTAGACTTAATGTTTGTACATTATGGGCTATGCCTCTATGAATACTCTTGTCCTGTATCACAGTAGATGAACTGAATAAATGCTGGTCTGTGAGGAAACTGAACTGAACCCAATATAGCAGAAATGTCCATTTTTTATAGTTAATGTTTCAAAAATGTTAAGTGATTATAAAGCACATGTCCTGTTGTTGATCTTCAACACTGTTTTGAGGCCATATGATTTGGGACAAACTCTTGAAATAACATTTTGAATCTGTTTAAATGTCTCCTCAGCTTAAGTCATCTGTTATCTCACATTAGAGTAGATTTTTTTTTTTTGTCCCATTATCTTCCAATACAATAAACACTTTCCCACAGACTTTCCCACACTCTTAGAACTATATAGTTCCTAGGGAACCTTCGGTTTTGCATTCAGACAGGGCAGTAGGAGCCATGGGAGCCTGCATAGTTGTTTTAGTTGTTGAATTTCATGATGTTGTTTTTTTTAATAAATCGTCTTATGTCATGTTTATATCTGATTGATTGAATTTATTAAAGTGTCTTGCACAACCGTGCTGAGCCCACATGGGCTTACAGGACACTTGAAAATCTGTACTTAGTTGGTTACAGACCACCATACATTCAAACAGGATGTATGGTATTTGTCTCCTTCCCCACACCAAGCAGAAAATGTATCTCTCTCTCCCTCCACAAAGGTTAATGATACACTCAAATGGCTTCACGCAGGCACCGTGCGCTGCATCGGCTGTGTGCGCAGCATGAATATTATTTACGTTGCATAGCCTACGACATGCAATCTGACTGTAAACATCGCAGAGTAGGAAGTGTAAATAACGGGTGGGGATTTATGACGATTAATGCAACGGTGGCGGACGGTTGTATGAAAGGAGGACAAAATGTGAAAAAGCCGGACACTTGACAGACAGCCAGACAGATGGCTCTAAAACCGGACTGTCCGGACGAATGGTCAGACTAGCAGCAGCACTGGTCATGCTAGCAGTCACAAGGACAGGAATGAAGCTAGCACAGCTTCCATCTCAACACCTTGCTTGCATGTTCATGGTCCAACCATGAACCTGAGTCGCACTGTCCAACCACAACCTATAACACAACACCAGCCAGCCCCAGGGCGAATGGCAACCATGAGCCTGAGTCGCACAACATCCTGTTTTGTCTCACTACACTAACCGGGTAGTATGAAAACAAAATATAAATAAGAATAGAGGTGTATCCAGAAAAAAATCTGGATGCAGTAGTTAGCAACCTCACAGCAAGAAGGACCCTGGTTCGATTCCCACATGTTCTCCCTGTGTCTGTGTGGGTTTTCTCCAGGTAGTCCAGTTTCCTCCCACCACATGCACTGATAGGTTAATTGGTTAATCTAAATTCCCCACTGGTGTGAATGTGAGAGGTCTCATGGTTGCCAGTCCCCCCACCCCCCACCCCCCCACAATCTCATGTGACAAACAGGTGTAGACCCGGTATTTGTATGTGCGAACAACAACCATTTTAATAAAAGTACATTTCTAGGGGGCGCTATAGTACAAAATTAGAATGTCATTAGCTAAATGGATTTGGACGTCAGAGATAGACTTCTGTGTCAAATTTCACCCAAATCTGTGTTCGTATGTCTGAGCTGAAGCAATTTATATAGTGGTAATTTTTCCCAAAAATCTTCACAAACTTTGCGACAGCATAGCACAAAAACGATGCCACTTTTGAAAAAAAATTGGATAACTTTGAATGTTCCACTTGTCTAGATCGTGTTCACCGATTTTGAGCTGATTTGAGGAGATATGACAACAAAAATGACGACTCAAATTTTTTACAATTTCAATCCAAGATGACGGACTTCCTGTTGGTTTATGGGCATGGCCAACATAAGGTTTTTTGTGCATCATCATATGACGAACATGTGTCCCGATTTTCATAGCTCTAAATTTTCTAGGGCGTGATCTGGCCTAATACAAACTATTTCACCTTTTCTAGGGGCAGCCATTATAGTAACAGTACATTTCTAGGGGGCGCTATAGTACAAAATCAGAATGTCTTTAGCTAAATGGATGTAGACCTGGGAGATACTCTGTGTCAACTTTCAGCCAAATCGATGTTCATATGTCCGAACTGAAGCAATTTATGTCGTGGTAATTTTTCCCGAAATCTTTGCAAAACTTGCGACAGCGTAGTAGGGGGCACTGTAGACACATTTCTTTATTGACTTTTACGAAACCTATAAATACTTTAAATTTTTTCACACTTCTGAGGTGCGTTCAAAATTTGGTGAGTTTTCATGCATGTTCAGAGGGTCAAATTAGAGCTCAAAGGGCTGAATCAGATCAAACTGTAAGCAGTATCAATAGACCTTGCGCCCTACGTGTTACGCGGCGAAGGCCTAATTACGGATAATGCACGCACGTAAAATGTATGTGTCGGCTTGTTTAACAGCGATGAGCAGTGACGGCTCACTTGACCGCAGTATTGAAAAGACACTCCAATGCCTGGGCTATTCAAGCTACAGAGGCCACTGAATTGCATTATATTACATACATACCTTCATTCAAAGTGTGAGAGAGAAGAAAATGTAGCACTTACGTTTTTATAGTACCGAGAAGGAGCGCCGGCTCCGGGCTCTAGTTTATATAGTTTACATAAACTGAAGCAACAAAGATAGGCTATCGCGAGAAGATTTATCCCTCGCGCAACTTCGCAGCGCTGGAACAATTTAGTCCACGCCCACCAGCAGGTCAGCCCCTAGTACATCTGCAAAATGGAAATGAATAACTGCGAGACTGTACAATCATCTCCCGGAGAATTATCTTCTTCGGCGTGGAACCAGTGGGGTCCAAAGCTTATAATCTCTTTGGACCGCGTGGAATTTTCGTTGCAGTATCACGAGTGGCCACTAGGAAAAAATCGCCGTATCTGCTGAGAGGCTAGCCTAGGATCTGTCCCCTATGGCCGCAAATGGTATTTGCTACGGGAGACAGACTAGACAGCCTCGGATCTGAAAATCCAAAATGTACCGGGCCAATCAAATCGCGAGGGGTGGGATTGGAGCCCGCCCTGCCTCATTACGTAATGTTGTAGTCGCAGAGACGTAGCAGCTGGCACACATTGCCGTAACACCAGTTGCTAGCTGCTAGACAACATGGCTCATCACCAGGAACAACCTTTCGAGCTGGCTTTGGCAGCAACGCTAGGTGATTTAAAATTACAGTTTTCCCTGCGAGCGGAGCAGAAAACGGTTGTCGGAGTTTTCCCCACCTGGTATGGCAAAAGTTTGATATATCAGCTGACTCCGCTAGTGGGGCGACGCACGGGTCTGCACAACCCGCTGGTTATCGTTGTGTCACCCCTTTTAGCCCTAATGGATGACCAGTTGCAAGAGGCAGAAAAACTGGGAATACGAGCAGCACAACTCGGCAAAGGCGACCCGGAGGAGATCCGAAGCGGCCGGTGCCAAATAGTGTACGGGAGTCCGGAATCCTGGCTGAACCGGGAATGGTTAGACCTGCTCCATGTTCATCGCTCTGATTGGTTGGCTCTGACTGGTTACCCATCCAATAGCGTGGCGTTGTGTAAATAGAAAATTTGACAGACAGCGGTTATCCCGCCCACAAATTCGCCTAGACTTTCTAGACTCTCCCCCATAGCAAATACCATTTGCGGCCACTGGGGACAGTCTAGATCCTAGGCTACTAAGAGGCTGCACGGTATCTAGGTCTAATTATACATCCATGAAAAAGACAAGACCTATTATGCAAGATGGCATCTATTGTAGTCGGTGATGCTGTCATTTTTTGTAATCATTGTGACTAATGTAGCTGCTGAACAGTCAGAGAAGTTCAATACATCCGACAGCTAACTGGCGAACATTACAGCAGACGTGGTCAAACCCGCCCCCTCGTGGGCGATATACAGTACATAATAGCAATGCACATAGACTGTTCGTTAAGTGTCAATCCGGAGTGAATGGAAAGGTTGGAAAGGTTCAAATACATTCATCACGTACCCGTTTTCTAGTGTGCGCGTGTGCGCAATGACAACAGTTGGGTACCAGTTCAGTTCCAGTCGCGTGAATAAATGACCCTATTTATTAGCCATGCGAAACTATGTAGAGTGTGGACTGAATGCATAATTGCTGTATTACTGCAAGTATACATTATGTAGATTGATCCTGATGCCAGACTTAAATTCTAATGTTGCTTACAAAAACAAAACAAAAAAATAAATGTCCATACCGGGGCACCCCAGATCAATACAGGGGCGCGTAGATCAATACAGGGGCGCGTGTCCTGGTAAAATATGTCTGGCGACACCGATGAATCACAGCCAAAAGTGGTGCAGTGTTTTACTTGGACGACTATGTTTTGTCCGGGCAGTGTATTTCGTAACATACTACTTGCTGCTTCACACCCCCGTCCAGTAGGTGGCGATATACAAATAAACACTTTGGGTGCAACACGCCATTGTAAACAAAGAACAGCGTTTGTGCGTTTGGACCTTTTGGGCTCCGAGGGCCCCCGTACTAGAGTCATTTTGTACGCATGTGTGTATTAAGACGTTAAATATTCTTTAGCATCGTTTCTTAAAATGTCAGAAAAAGGAGAGTTAGATTTAACTGGTGTCAAGCAAAACACCGGTGTATGGCTTGTAAAGGTATGTTAATAGTCTTAATACGGACGGTGGTTTTGATCGTTCGGTTAAAGAACATAAAACAGCTAATCCTCGTGTAGCTTAGCATTTTCATTCTGCGAATGAGGAGACTCTGCTAACTTTAGCTAGATTGATGAAAGAATTAACATTGAATTAAAATAGGTAGACATTACACATGAGACTTGTCTAAAAACGGTGACTAGAATTGCACGAGTTAAAACTTACACACATATTCACCTACTGCAAATACGCTTTTGCCAGTTAGCAAATGTTTAACATTAATATAGGGTCTTATTGACAGATGATCAGTCAGTAATTGCAAGTTAAGGTGTTATCAATATCTATGATACAGACCTCTATGAACTTCGTAGTGTCTTTTATATGTAATGTGCGACGATAGCATGCGTGTTTTTGTGAGGCTAGTCAACATGTTCAAAACTAACGTGACAATTGTTGCTTCCCATTTACTGTAGGTTCCCAAATATCTTTCTCAACAATGGGCGAAAGCGACGGGCAGAGGAGAGGTTGGGAAAATCAGAATCTGCAAGTATGTGAAACAAGAAGCCAGTCAAATTCGATTTTGTTTAATCTAAATAACTGTGTAGTAATTAATCTAAACCGTATCATAAAATACCATTCTAACTATGCACTGCAAAAGACAACAGCTTATGAAATGATGTTTTACTACAAGATTTTTTTTTATTGTAACTGTTATATGACTGTGTTCTTCAGTTAATTCCACTATGCTCTTGTTTTTACTTTCAAGGAAAGGAAACCAGGGAAAAGCAGAGGTAAGTGGAGTGTTATGGACATATGCAACTTGTATTATTATTTTTAGAGAGCTCAGAAACCTTAGTCAGTTCTCCTTTTGTTCATTTATGTACCTTTAGTCTAAATATATGTTGGATTACCTTAATAGTGAGTCAAAGCAGAAAATATTCGCCTTTGAAAGGAGCTATTTTTAAGAAAAAAATTTTCTTAAAAAGCATTTTGACAAACTATATTTTTTAACTTTATAAAAAACACTGCTGTTTTTTAGGTGTCCTTCACATTGAATGAAGAACTGACTATAATTGAGGGTATAGATGATAAGACGGTATCTGCACCTCGTGAGCACCCATTCGCCATGCAGACAGTAGGAGGTCAGACGTTGGCAGTGTACACAGAGACTTCATCAGGTGGGTTTCCACTTTTCAGCCTGGTAAGATGGTAAGAAATGCCTGAATGCCTCTACCATAAAATGAGGCTCTGTATCTGCAATAGGGCTGCAACTAACAATGACTTTTGTTACCACTTAATGCACCAATTATTTCTTTGATTGATTGTTTCAAAGTGACAACTAAGAGTTTTTGTTTATTTTATTTTTTTTTTAACTTTTTTATAATCAGTCTGACCAGTACATTTACTAAATATATTTATTTGGCTTCCGAGTAAATTAGCAAACTATCATATTTAAGAAACAATTCACAACAAAAGTGAGGGATAATTATCCAAATAATGAATTACGGTTTTTCCCGTTGTTTAATGGCTCTAACCTGCAGTTGTATATCAATTTAACACCTAGTATTATGTGCTGCTGAAGCTAGGCAGTTTGGTTAAAAAAAAAAAAAAAAACAGAGACAGCCTCTGTGTAATATAGGCACTCAGTGTTCTTTGTGGACCTTTTATGCCTTCATTAATGTTTTTTCCTTTGCTTGGCCTGCTTGTCTGTGTGGTGTGAGCTCTCAGTACCTTTTCCAAGAGTGGGAGATTGTCCAAAGTCCTATCAGTGGACGTACAAGAAATGGACATTGTGGGTAATCACTCATTGGAAAACAGAGAGCTGGCTTCTTGGAAATTTTGTTTCATCCAATCTGATCTGTGCTTTTGTCTTGTGTATAATTTATCATTCATCTGTTTGTGGTTTCACGTTTTCAGTCCAGTGTGGGTATTCAATCGGGAACCATGGCTCAATTTTGTTCTTGTTTAACATAGAATAGTAGACCACTATCAACACAAATCACGCTGAATTTGGAGTTGATTTAATCTGTGCATGGGTTTCTGTGTTTTGTTTTTCCTGCCAGTGTTGTTGTGTGATTTGGTGGTGAGCTTGTGCTGCTGTGCTCACATTGGGATGCCTTATTACATGCAAGAGTGTTTGTTGATTTCAGGGCTGCACAGAAAAAAAAAATCAAACTTTTTTTTTTTTTTACCTTTGATATAAATTCTATGTGTAGCCTTACAGTAGATGTGCCCAGAGTGTGAACTTTGCTGGCTTTATTGAGAAGGCATGCTTGCTTTGCTCATGTGCACGCTTGTGTGCTACTCAGTGACGGAGAAAAACTGAATACGCTAAGAAGCTTTTTATGATTAATTATTTTAGTGTACAACTAAATCCTCTGGGTGTGGTTCTTATTGTTCGATCCCCTCCTTCCTCAATCTTCCATCCCCTGTATTGTCATTTTTACCATCCCTCCCTCCATTCCTGTAGGCCAGTCAGAAGAGAGATCTGATGGCAGCAGCTCAGGTTCGGGGGCGGGTCCAGGTGAGTCCTCCATTCTCAAGCAAGTGGTAAAGGTGCATCCCTGGGAATATGGCACAATAAGTGTCGGATCAAACCAGAAGGCGTGTGCTTTGGCACCCACTTTGGCCTGATGATTAAGTAGGATTTCTTCTTCTTTGAGGACACTTAACATTTTCATGTCAAGCTTCTAACATGGCTTGTGAATGAAAGTGGGCTGAGATTTTCACTATGGTTTGACTTGCTTGTGGTGTAAGAGGTAATGGTCACTGGAAATGTGGTGTTGGTACATGTGGCATGCCTTGATAAAAGTGTTTCTTTTAATTTCCTCATGGAATTGAAGTCAGTGTTTAATAAAAAAAAAAAAAAAAAAAAAAAAAAAAATATATATATATATATATATATATATATATATATATATATATATATATATATATATATATATATGTCTTGTATTGTATCGTGACTACAAGTTGTTTTGAAGGGATTTTTTTAAGGGTAGGGCCAGATCAAGCGAAACTGAACATGAGTGTAAAAAATAAAAGTTCCACCTATCATTTCTCAAACAGTGGAACTGTTTCCAAAATTTTTAAGTATCACTTACAGAAAACAATATTTAATCAACATGACATTACATCTAAAAAGGACCAAAATATTTAAATGCACTCTTAACTTTAATAATGACATTTTTTTGCTTGCTCGCATAAGTGATATTTTAAGTGTGTGAATCTGTAGTATCTAATTATTCAACAGTACAGGAATATAGAAAGGATATGAACAATCCAAATATTTGTACAATATATTCTACTATTAGCTGTATATATCACTTCAGTTGTAATATGTATGTTAAATAAAAGTTTTATAAGATGAGATGGTCTCAGATGGTCTAGATGACCTAGATAGTGTCTAAATCAGGAATCTCAAACATATGGCTTATGGGTCAAATGCGGCCTGAAAAAGGTTCCAATGTGACCCATGGGATGAATCTGTAAAGTGCAAAAATTTTAGTTCCAGTTCGACATACTATACACACTAATATGACCTACAGTAAAATAATACAACAACCCACATAAAATAAAGACCATATTTTCTTCTTGGTTTGATGTGAACAACATATTACATTATACAGATAAATAATGACAACTTATTACCTCCGCCAAGGAGGTATTAAATCCGGGCCCGTTTGTTTGTCTGTCTGTTTGTCTCTCTGCAGGATTACGCAAAAAGTTCTGAACAGATTTTGATTAAACTTTCAGGAATGATAGATAATGGGTCACGTAAGAATCTATTAGATTTTGAGCAATGAATGAATCTCATTGCTCATTGTCTTTATTGATAATTTGTAGTTCCAGCAAAGTATATTATTCTGATTCTAAACCAAGGTGCAAACTGCTGTTCCTGTGTCACAATGTATGTGTATTCATAAAAACTTAGCATTTAAACCTTTTTATCCGATACTGATCACAACTGTAGTTTAATATCATAGCTAAAGCCTTGTTTCACTGATGATTCAATTCTTATAAGAATAATGTTTTTAGTATATTTGTGTAAAGTAAAAAAAAAAATAATAATTTTGAGTCCTTGTGTCATGCAGCAGTAATTTAAGTATTTTTAAACCCTGTAAATTGTAACACGTCTGGTGAAAGTATTTACTGAGACATATTCATATATGTATTAAACATGGAGAGAAGTTATTTCATTAAAAGACAGAGTTTATTGAACATGAAATGTGTCACTGATTGATCTGGCTTGGGAGTGGTAGTTTGGATCACTTGGTTTCCAGCAAAATGCTTTCTCAAGGTGTCCCGTGCACATCGGTGAGCTATTACTTATGGGTCATCACTTGATATTTAAGCATCATTGCCCCACAGCAATTGGCGCAGATTGGGCTTTTTGGTCATGGGGGAGTTCTCCAGTAAATTATAAATACAAGAGCCATGTGGTACTCTATGTACATTCATAGAACCAACTTATACAGTTGTAGTACAATTATTCATTTACTACACATTGTATACAATAGTGTATATTGTAGGACTGCATTTTTTTCCTTTTCTTTCTGTTTGTTGCAGCCAACAAATGTATAATGCAGTTGTGTTGAAAATGATGTCCTCTTGGAGGTCTCTACATAATAAACAGTGTTTAACTGTAGAATGAGTTTAGAAGGGAATCTTGACAGAGACCTTGTTTTTGCTAACAAACTGAGAGCAGGTTTGTTTTCTGGCAGACTGAAGTTATAACTGGGTAACTGAAATTTGATTTGTTCACTTTAATGTCATTGTAACCTTGCTTCAGGTATGAGTGTTCGTGTATCTTGAGTTGCTAAAGAAATGGATAGAAATGAGAAGAGCGAGAATCCATTTCTGTTTGAGTGATATTAAATAATTTTGTTTTGCTGGGTTTGGTTTAATGCTTGCAGTTTGTATTCTTTAACATATGTACAGATACAGCAACACAATCTCCTTAAGTGCACTGCAACATAAGAGAGGTACAGTTTCTACTGAAGAGTTAATCTTTTTTTTTTCTCCAGATAAAATAGCCTTGGAGGGCATGGTTGTGCAAAAAGCAGAGTGTCGACCTGCTGTGAGTGAAAGCTATATGAGACTGAAGAGGTGAGTAGTTTCTGAAAATGTGCACATTTTAAGAGCCCTTTACAAGCCATTAGCAGGGTAACTGAACAAATATGAATTATGCCAAATATATATATATATATATACGTACGTGTGTATGTGTAATTTATGTATTTATTTTTTTAATTGAATGATGCCATAGTTATTAGACATTTTTAGTAACACAGGCAGTTACATAGTTCAGTTTTTTTTTGCATTATGTCACACTGGCATTTCTTTTAGATCATTCTGTGTATGTACAGTATACTTCTGTTTTTGTAACAGGCTACAGATTGAAGAGTCCTCAAAGCCCATCAGGTTGTCACAACAGCTGGATAAAGCAGTCACCAGCAATTACAAACCTGTCGCTAACCATCCTAACAATGTAAGTAAAGGGTTCCATTGTGGAGTACAATGTTCCGAGTGATTACATTTGTTTCATATTGTACGCAACTTTCTATGAATCAAATAAGCTGAAATGTAATTTGAAATCAAAGTGTGAGATGTTGAGAATGAAATCATATAAAGGCAAAAGTCACCTTCAGGGAGTTTTCATGGCAAAATGTTCGGTATAAATTACATGTTTCTTCTGCCAAACAAGGCTGAAGATGCAAATTAACAGGAATGGCCCCTTGTGGTTCATGTCTGTCATAACTGACCTCCATCTGTGTACTTTTCACTACAGCTTGAGTACGAGAGGAAAAAGAAGGAGGAGGGCAAGAGAGCACGAGCAGACAAGCAGCAGGTGTTGGACATGTTGTTTTCTGCTTTTGAAAAGCACCAGTACTACAACATCAAAGACCTGGTGGATATCACAAAACAGCCTGTGGTAAGATTGAAGGGTGGTAATGGGCTTTGGCTTTAGTGCTGTAATTACTTAAGCCAGACAGAAACAAAGTACTAGTCTAATGATTCACATTTGTAATGAGAATTTTAAATGTAGCCAAGAGCACAACATTACAATGACTCTGCTCACTAAACACTCAAAAGACAATTAGATCTGGGTCATTTAGACCCAGGTGCCCTGTGGCTGGCAATCAGACATGATCTGAATAACAAAAAAATCCAACATGTCTTTTGTCTGCCATTATCAGACGTTTCCCCATCTTCAAACATACATGGAAAGGAGATGACATAAAACCAATTTTACAATGTTTTACAGTTTGATATCATGGACAGCATATTCATGTTTTCTCTTGGTTTTACCCCCTCCTAGATCTACTTAAAGGAAATCTTGCGTGACATAGGCATCTACAATGTGAAGGGAACACACAAGAACACCTGGGAGCTAAAGCCGGAGTATCGACATTACCAAGGGGAGGAAAAGACTGATGAATAAGTTTTTATCACTCAAGGCCAATGCAACCCCAGCTCTTTCGTCAGGAGTACTTTTCCAGACTTGGCTTTGGTTGGAGCGCTTGTCTATTATTTTTTTTTTTATTATTACATCAGGCCTCAACACACTGGATGTACTACAGGTCAGATCAAAGTTTTAAGAGAAGCATTTGTACCTTTTGAACAAAAAGACACAGCACCAGGAAACAAATTGCACCTACACGTGTGCAGCTTTTCCATTTGATGTCGTTTCAGCCTCAAATCTGAAGCATCCTCTTTAGTAGAAGCTCCTGCATGCAAATAGTTGTCCTGTTTGAACATATAGACATCTATCCTGTAATGCAGGAGGTACATTTATGAACCACTGGTTCTTTAAAAACAAGTATTTCTTTATGGCAAGTGTTTAGGTTAAGATTTGACTGAAGGGCAACACGAATCTAATATACATTGAACATAGTTTTTGTTTGTTTTTAAACTGCTCTCATTGCTGTAATTATTCTGTTTCACGTGTCCTCAGTGACTCATGCCATTTTTAAGATGTTTTACTTGAGTTTATATGTAATAAAATGTTTTAAAATACCGTATCAGTGTTTTCAATTTTCATGTAAATATTCAAAATATCCAGACTAACTTAAGGTACCAGAATGAGTTCATCTAAATTTTATAGATTGATTTGTAGTAGTTGGCTCTGGTCCTAGTCATCCTGGCAGCAATAAGTTGCACTGTTTGCAGTTCTTCCATTGTCCAGGAGACAGAAGTTGCAAATTAAAACAGTACAATCACAGGAAATTGTATTTTAGGTTAACAGGGGAAACTACTTTTATTTAGATCATGTGATAATCTGAAAGAGACAAATTAGTCAAACAACAAAATTAGTGTCTTAAACCTCAATTTACATGAAAAAAAAAAACCTGTCTAGTCCTACTACTTAAAACCTTTTCATAAACACTGTCCCCATTTAACAACTCTGAAACATGTACATTTAAAAGTAAAGTATTTATTTGTCATTATACAACAAAATTTGTCCTCTGCATTTAACCCATCCTTGATACAACTGGGGCCACCTGTAAGTAGCAGTGGGCAGCCATGTGCAGCGCCCGGGGACCCATCTACAGATTCAAAGCCAGGCTAATGGTCAGTAACCTGGCTGGAGGATTTTACCCTGACAAATGGTTTTCTCCCCAGACACAAGGAAAGAAACATGCAAACTCCACACAGAAAGGCTTGCACGGTCTGGGGAATCAAACCAAGATCTTCTTGCCGTGAGGCAAGAGTGCCAATGCTGCCATTTAGTCATCCAAATTACAAAATTGTTCTCCAGAGAAGATTTTACAGAGGTCATCCATCAACGGCTGGAAAATAATTTTATGCCTCTTTTTAAATAATCATCCTTGAAATATTTTATGTACTGTCCATCCCACAGGTTAACTCCCCAAACTGTGATGCAAAAGCTTCAGTGTTGTACACAGGCGTCTAACTTTTAGATTTAAAATTCCCCATATGTTATAACCACCCTCAGTCATAAGACAGGTTTTGAATATTTCCTGGTATCAATTTGGTAATTTGACCACACCCACAGTGCTGCCAGATATTTAGGGTTCAGCATCAGGACATTTAAACAGATGGTGCCAGGATTCGAACCACCAATCCTTCAATCACTGGATGACCTGCTCTACCAACTGAGCCACAGCCACCTTTAGTTCCGTTTTTATATAATCGTGTGGTTCTGTGTTCCAAGTCAAAGAACTTCTGGGTTTGGGATTTTTTTTTTTTTAATCTTTGGTGCGAGACTTAAATATATCATTATGAATTATTCCAATCACTCTTTAAGTAAAGTTTCATAAGTGTACAGTAATGTATGCAAATAAAACTCCTGTCAAACAATTAAGCAGAGACAAGTTGAATCCCTACAGGCAACTCCAGTTGGTGGACAGAGTGCTGCCAGTGACCTGCAAAACAAAAACATCAATGAGTGAACAATGTCACATTATGTTTCAGAATATGTGAAATGTTTACATCTAAAGCAAAACACCAGTATAATATGGTGTGCTTTGATTGCAATTAAATGCTAGATAATGTAGCCTTGGATATTAGAGCAGTAAACAACCTTTCAGATATGGAGCATGTATTCCTTAATTTAATCTGTACTGCCATAGAGCCAAGCAGTCAGAAAGCACAAGGAAGTTTAAATTTAGCATCTCTGTGCAAACCAAAAGCCAAGGATGTCTGCTTCAGGTCTATCAGTGGATGCAAATTAAATTTCCACAAAGATGAAACGGGTGTGTACCTACTAGGCGCAGAACTTCTGAGATTAGTCTTTAAGGGTCAAGTCCCAACTGCTACAGGTTCTTCTCACACTTGGAGACTAAAAAAAAGGTAGAGATGTAAAGTTTTCTTAGAGACTTTGCATTTGGAACAAATGGTGTCTAATCTGTCCTCCCCTCTTCAATCTGAGACGCCACAGAAGAGGCATGCAGAAAGCGCAGGGAGATTTAATATTGCATCTGAAATATTAAAACCCAGGACATCCTACAGCAGGAAGCCCAGGCTGTCAAAGATGCTACAACACAGGTTTGAAGGCTCCAACTTTTATCATTTACTGGAAAAATTAGAACTTCACGTACAGCTTCACACAAGGCAGAGCAGGTGTTGGAAGCCCTCTCTCAGACTCATGGCTTCAAGTCATCGTGTTGTTGTAACAGATTGTTTGCAGCAGCATCAGCGAGATGTTCTGTTCAAATACAGCCATCATCCTCCATCTGGTTCACACAGATGTCCAAAATACGCCCGTTCTTCCTCATCTAGGAGAAGAACAGAGACAGGGAAAGGGTGATTTCAGGAAGGAGACAGTCTGTTCATTTCAGTTACTAAATGTTTTATTGACGCAAACATGGGTTTAACAACGGCATTCATGTTCAACGAATGTTCAATGTTCAATGTTCAATGTTACTGAGAAATTAATCTGGCAATAGAGAACTACTGAGACTTTTATTAATCCTCGACTACCACATGTTACACCAAGTTAACCGAGGTAATTACAACATTGCAAAACATACATTATTACGACACAAAACCTGGACTAAATACATTTTCAGTTGAAATTGAGATACCTAGCATTAGCATTAGCATGATCCTGCTGGAGGAGCGCGTGGCAGCAATAAAACACTTCCGGTCGATGCCAAGCTAAAACTTTAGGTAGCAAAAGACTTGAATGTTTCTGAGTTTTAACTAAAGTATGTTCTGTGATATCATTCCCTTGTATGCATGTTATATGGGGGAAGTTGAGTCACGTAATAGCATTAATTTACACGTGTTCACTGTTTAATGGCCTTTAAATACTCATTTCAGCTGTTAGTTTATCAGATAGCGCAATATATAATGTAGTTACTTACAGAGGTCCATGGTCCAAGTTTTACAAAAACACTGAGGTTAAGATGTTAACGAAGTCTCTCTGCTCCTTCAAGCGAGAAGAAAAGACCGAGACGTGTCGAGGGCTCACTTTAAATAGGTCACACATACTTTCTCGCTTTCGCCCCCTAGTGGACATGAAATAAACTGTAGTGTATTGTTATTGCCATCTAGTGGAGACAATATGCAAAGATTTCTTTCTACTGAAATAAATACTAATACAGTAACCCATGTTAGCCTTTTCTCCACAGTACTTTATGAAACCCATGTTAGCCTTTTCTCCTGCGCGTGTTTTGTTTTTGTTTTTGGGCTTTACCATAAACAATTAAATACCATGACCTTTATTCTATAGAAAAATGGGAAAACATGTACCCTTTCCCTGACAAAGTTAGTAGTAGTAGTAGTAGTAGTAGTAGTAGTAGTAGTAGTAGTAGTAGTAGTAGTAGTAGTAGTAGTAGTAGTAATAATAATAATAATAATAATAATAATAATAATAATAATAATAATAATAATAATAATAATAATAATAATAATAAAAGAAATTAAAAAATATAATAATAATAATAATAATAATAATAATAATAATAATAATAATAATAATAATAATAATAATAATAATAATAATAATAATAATAATAATAATAATGCACAGAAATACACAACTCTAATCAGAAATTAAATCCAAGATATCAACGCGTGCACCGAATGTAGCACATAATCCAAACACGCATGTGCACGACTTGCGCGCGCCCTTCTTCCATCAGTCTGTGAAGTGACAGAGAAGGAGTAGCATCACTTAATTGGGCATCGACTAACTCGTGAGGATTTAGCTGAAATCATGCAAACACCAAAGAGGACTTAAGAAAAGGTAACTACACTTACATTTTTACCTTCTATGCACGTGTCATAGTCTTAAAATATCCATAAATTGAAACTGGTTCCCTAATAGTTGAATTGCAATATTACGACTGAAGTTAATGTTGCCTGAAACAATTCTGGAGTTTCTTGTACAAATGAATATTCACATAGTCTTCCACAGAGATCAATAGACGGTGAAGCTTCAGAACAGCTCACCTCCAGTATGTTTAGAGCTGTGTTTGGAAACAAGAAGGAAGGAAGAGGCAAGACTGGAGGAAAGAAGAACCAGAGATACCCAGGTAAGAGCACAATTTATAACATGAGCAATAAAACTATGATTTGGCCTTTCAAGTTACTTATAATACACTAATTGCATGATGGTCCAAGCATGTTAGTATTTATTAATGTTTTATTAGCATTTACACTGTATGCATTTGTGCCATTATTTGTGACTCTAGTAATTTATAATGGACATTTATTTTTATTCCTTCTCATATTGTTTGAATGCAATGTTCAGGATGTCTCCTCTTGGGTGGTTTAAGTAGAGCCAATTCAATTAGCCTAATTCATCAGTGTGTTCTGTCCTTCATGCAGTGCCCCACTGCTTGCATTTAAAGTGTGTCAGAAGAAGTTAGAGTGGGTTAAGCAAACATCCTGACCTAAAAAATGCTAAATTTCACATCACTGTCTGAGTAGGGTTTTAAAAAATTGGGTAAATGTTTGCATTGATTAGATATGTTAAAACAGCCTAAATGTGGTGTACATTGGTGTGAAAGGTTTCAAATTAAAGATGCCAAGATTCAGGGTTTAATTTTTAAGTAAAGCTAATGAGATGTTACAGAATTTTGACAATGTAAAGTTATTAACTTGCACCAACATTGGGGAGTTTTTAGACTGTACAGTGAAAAAGATGAACATAAGTAGAACTCAGTATTAGAGCGACCATGTTGATCATCAATATTTAACAAAGTGCTGCTCTGTGAAGCAAGAACAGAGAGAAAGATGAAGAACTGTGTCAGTCCCATTAAAATGATTTAGAATGTTTATAACACAACAAAAGGGATGTGATCATATATCAATGCCTCTCAAATCTCATCATGGAAGGTTTAGATGCAGGGATTATAGCTCAGATTTAAGAACAGAAAATCAAGTATTGAACTGAGAAAGTTTGGATATCTAAACCAATGAACCCCCCCCCCCCAAATTTATTTATTTATTTATTTATTACAGAAATATCCCTGCAATGAACTGGTGACTCATACAGGGTGTACCCCATCTTCACCTGTTGTAGCTAGAATTGGTCTCCAGTGACCCTAGTGGGGATAAAGCAGATTCAGAAGATGAATGAATGAATAATTATAGAAATGAGACATTTCTGCAATGACATATCATGAATAAAAGCATCAATAAAGTTACTGTAATTAGCTGGATTAGGGAGTCCACATTATGTTTAATTAATGATGTATAATCACAGCTAATGGCCACACTGACAATGGACATTAAATTATTTGTATTGATTTTAATTAAAATAAGCATACTTAATTTATTGACTGTGATCCCATTGCTTTAAATAGAAGTTCGTGCATTGCCAACTTTCCATTACCTCATTCTGTAATATGCCTTCAAGACAAGATATGCTCACTCCATCACAGCCGTATGTGACACGTATTTAATACCGCTCCGTCTGTGTCGTGATGAAGCCAATGCACAGCCACAGTTTTGTTGAATCAATTCAGTCATTAAAACAAACCCTCCATTCTTCTTAATGTACCTGTGTGCCTGTTCTCCTTATTATTCATCGTGTTTTTCCTGAGTAGGTGGGGAGGTGTACACCCCCAGCACCTTGCAGAGGGGTAGGGATGAGCGACCCTCACATTTCCGAGACCAAGACTACAAGGAAAATCCATCAAAACTGTCGAGACTAACCAAGGGCATGTCCATTTCCTTGCCGTCATCACCTCTTCTCCCTCGTCAGGCTGACATAGTGCCATCCCATTCCTGCATCAGATTCCCAGGTGGGTTGTAATAACAATGCATACAAACATGACTTCACTATAATCATCATAAGCTTGAAGTGTCAGGGAGTAGCTGTAAAAATAACTTCCTTTGCTCTCATGGATTTGCCTTTATTAGCAGAGATCGTCTGTGCATTCAGCTGTTCCATACGTGTGACAGCAAATAAAAGAGCATGCAGACGGCGCCTCCAGGGCCAAAAAACATGTGACAGATTGTCACAATAAATGATTGAACAGGATAACATAAGGCAAGGAACCCTAATGAAGTGGACCAGTTTGACATAGCATGATATTTTAGTTCAATATTTAATATAATCATACAGTTTTGATGAAAAATCACTTACATTCCTTTTGCAGAAGTACAAAAAATATATACATTTTTGCAACTTTTGGAATCAATGCTCATAATTTTTTCATTTTTTTGGTAACTTTTCTACTTGTGCTTTTATGTTACGTCAGATTTAGGAACATTTAGAAGCATTTTCTCAAAACAGTGTCATCTATTAATAGGTTTTGTTTTACAGGCACGACTATATTTCTGTTTCTGAATAATTTAGATGTTAAATTGGTCATATTTTACTACACAACATAATGGTTTTATTTGAGGAAATACTATATTATCTATTCACTAGATGCTTATTATATTCATTTAACCATTATTTAACCAGGAAAAAAAGCTTATTACAATTAAAAATCTCTTTTACAAGAGTGTCCTTGCCAAGACAGCAGCAGCAGAAGTTGCCCAAATAGAAATCACAGCCATACATCCACACTAAAAATCTACATAAAGTAAAATAAAAGCCAGTTCTGAACTCATCCAAGAATCCCTTAAGTAAGAACATTCATATAAAACTCCACCAATAATTTTAGAGGTACTAAAAGTATACCACATTGTTCTTTAAGAGCATCTAAAGTGGAACCAGATTCAATCAGTTGGAAAATGATCCACATCCAGATTTATGTTATAGATATTCCTGACCATCTCACTGCATATTAAGGGTAGATCAGGATAACACAAGAACCATACTTTAGATTTAGTTTTAGAATATTTTCCTGGAAAATTAAATAAGAAAAAGGTTTGATGGTTCATCCTACTCTTGGATGCATACACTAATTGAGCATTCACTGACATGCTTATGAATTTTTGTGTCCCCTGTTGAGTACCTTGAGCGAGGCAGCCATCGCTGGGTTGTTCACAGATGGTGTTGACAAATCAGAGCACACTGGACGTTTTTGGAAGGGAGGGTAGTGTCTCCAACGTTATGTATGGTCATGATCTACAATCAGAGTATTCTCAACCAATAACCTCCTGATTATTGCTTATTAATACTAAGAACAGGAAGTGGTTGTAAGTGAATTACAAGCTTAATATGCATGCTAAACTACAATAATAACCCGACTTCCGAATTTCTGGTTTATTTTCATGTACGGAACACCAAACTAAAAGCCTAAAAATGGGAGGCGTAATGAGTCTCGGATTTCCAAATATAATCACATTTTACTTATTTATTTGGCTCACATCTCCTAGAATGTATGTTGACCAGTTTCAGCACAGAGTATTTTATTCCCTAATTTTTTCATAAAATTTTGTGTTCTTTGCTGAAGAGATGTACAGTACAATATACTCCAAAACTAAGTTAAAAGTGGTGCTACAGTCCAAAAATGACACTAAAGTTAACTCTTTATAACCATTTCTGTAGATGCTATTCCCAGGCTCATTGATGGGATTTTCAGTGAAGTTACAAGTAGGATATTTAGTTAATCAGTTACTTATTTACTTATTTCCTTTAACTTCACCAGGGAGTCCCTTTGACATTACAAAACTCTAGGTAGCAGCCATACAAAACCAAAACTACACAAAACACATACATGAAACACAATGGACAATAAAAGAAAATAACAGTTATTCAATCATAATGGCCTCTTAAGAAACATAGTGGCATTCCTCCTTCACTGCATTCTGTGATACTTTTAATGTCATTAACAGAGATTAATGTTAATCATGTAGTTAGTTATTTCTGTTATGTTTCTCTTGTGAAGTTTCCCTAACTCCACAACAATATTCCATGGCTCATCATAGAAACACAGCAGCTCCTCTAAATATGACTTTTGCTTCAGTTTTTACTGTATACCAACTTTAGAACAACATTGTAAGATTTATCATTTACTCTTTTGATTTGAACTGGGTTTTGATTTGATTTGATATGTTTATTCCGAGCAATTCACACAATATACACACACATAAGAAAATATATAATAATATTTATACCCGAAAAGGAGTGGGAAGAAGAAACACTAATTTAATCCCACCCACATTCTCATCAATAACTTAAAAAAAACACTCAAGTTCTAAACATTCAGTCCTGTCCCTTAACCATAAACCAAATAAACCAAATAAATAAAATAAACCGGCCCAAACAAATTCAGAATCAACTCATTCAACAGTGTCTAAACCCTGGAGCCAAAATGTGAATAGATTTTTCAAATTCCAAGTGAATTTAAAGAAGAATGCTAATTATTATCATGAAAAAACAACAACTATTCAACGCCTCCATTCAGTGACATGTTTAATCATCAGTTAGGTAATCCCAGCTCCAAAGTGTAAAAGTCCTGCCATGTATTTGTTCCATCCACACAAGTCCTCATCCAGGTAGATTGATATTTAGTGGAATCACCTGTATGAAGTGAACATGAAGAACTAATGCTAATACATGACAGGACTTTTACTCTTTGGAGCTGGAACTCTGTTGATCATAAAACTTAATCAACTCTTTCTTATTCTCATTTTCTATACCTGAGGTGCCTTACCTAAACGAAACACTGGGTGGCAGTGTCCCGTAGCAAGTACAGCCATTCAGAAAAAGGGATGATTACATTTCATTGCTGGCAGCACTACCTTGTTTTTTGTTGTTTTGTTTTTTCTTTAGAAGACTAAATGAACACGACAAGGAAAATTACAGCGAGTAAAAATATATTCTGTCTTGGTCATCAAGTCTTTGGTGGTCATGCAAATAGAGCTACTGTATTAGACAGCACACAACATTTCCTCATGCATGATTCAAAGACTGAACTGAACTGAATTTAAAAACAGAACAGTTCACAAGCATGATCTCCAGTCTGAAAGAATCTGAGCTCGCTCCAAACCTCACATGTTAATGTCATGGCATAAAATGAGACACACCCAAACCAATATGATTGCACCGCTGCCATTCTGCACACACACACACACACACACACACACACTGAGCACACTGAGCACACAAACATTAGCAATGTTAATATATTATAGATAAACGCCCACGGTAGAGTGAATATTGTTCTGTTTGCATGCAGGGCTCGCACTCTGTACATACTGATTCATACTCCTGGGACACAATTCAAATTCTGCACCACAGATCTCATCTGGGTAGGCTTAATCTCTCCCTCTCTCCCTCTATCTCTCTCACGTTCTTTCATATCCCTCCCTATCTCCACCCTCAATCCCTCCCTCCCTCCCTCCCTGCCTCCCTCCCACCCACCCTGCCTGCTCTCCCTCCCTCTCCCTTCTCCCTCTTTGCTGTGGCCGAAGGACGGGTAAGGAGGCAGGAGTATGTGGATAGCTCTTCCAATGCCAGAGAACCTCTCGTCTTTGCCTCGTGCCGTGGCAAGACAGACCACAGAGGTGAGAATAGGAATGTGTGAGTGTGCGTGTTTAGTGTCTTTATTCCAGGTTTATCAGAGATGCTGAATGAGACAGAATCAGGTACAGTTGAGAGGCTGAAGGGTGTAACATTAGAGAGTAATTGAATGTGTGTTAATTACATTATAAAGGCTTTGCATGAAGTTGCAGTGATATCTGTGATGCCTTCAGTGTATTAATAGAAGTCATTTTTCTTTTCCCGCAGTTTCATCCTAGACTTTATCCTTACTTCTCTGCATGTTCTGTGCACCTGTGTTGCTAAGGTTAGATTAAAGCTCTAATGATGTAAATACCCACATCTCTGCAAGCTTTCTTTGTGCATCTGACCAGAGGGTTACCCTAAGGCAAAACAGATATTATGAGGCATCTTCTATCCTGGTTGCCAGGCACCTCTGAGCTTCCCGTTTCCAATGGCAACTGCTTGGTGGTTTGATGAATAGTACTGGACATTCAGCGTGTGTCCTCATGTTACTCCAGATTGGATCTTGGTGCTCTGCTCTGCTGACTAAATGCAAAGTTTCCCTCCTCCCCCTCACTGAAATCCGCATCCACTTTTCCTCCACCACAGCTTTTCACACTGTGAAGTGAAAAAAATATTGACAAACCAGAGTTATTGCATATAAAAAGCCTTACACAATAAAACCAACCATCCTCACCCCAAAATTGACCGTGATCCTTTCAAGGCTAGGTGATATTTTGCATACAATCAATCTAAAAGAAGGATTGAGCTGTGTGTTTTTAAAAAGCAAAAGTGAGCCAGCAGAAAGGGATGAGAAAAAAGATGATTGGAGGGAGCACAAAATGACTGTGATGTCTAAATGTAAAGATGTTTGTGAAGAGGAGTGAGCTGTCTCTGTAATCCATGATGTTCTGTCATCCTGTTTATACATCTACTCGATATGCATGTTACTCATGCTCATAACAGTGTGAGAACTGAAAAATATATGGCTCAGCTGCTTGAAACACAGACGTGAGATGTGAGAGCTGGTAAATCCTTCCTCTGTAGAGGTGACCATGGATCTTTGAGGGGCTGGGGGTTGGAGGTCAAAGCATTAGGGAGCCTTAAAACCATGATAAATGAATGCAGCACATGGCTTGTGTCAGCCAATCTCTCCTGAAGCTACAGCAAAAGAAAAGCCGATGCACTCCTTCTCACTGTTCCAGAGTCGACACCAAGCTCATTGATATTCACAACCCGTCTTTTAACCGAGAGCACCTGGCAGGCGTGTGCACAGGCGAACTTGCAACCTCACACAACCTCTTGCTGCTGCCTCAACCAAAGGGACTGGAAAGCCACTGTGTGCATTTGTAATCAGGGCAGCTGGGGCAGCACTGACCTGTGGATGCATATATTTCAAACAGTCCACTAGTGATGCTGCTGGGTGGGAACCTCACGAGAGAGCAGAGCAGAAAATGAGAGCATCAGTTGTACAGCAGCTTCATCTGACCTGCTGTGTTTTCTATTTGCTGATAATCCATTTCTTCTGAATGTGTATGTGTTCCAGACCTCCACGTGGAGCCCCAGCTGGGCTCCTCCCTTTCTACCCAGGAACTGATGACCAGACTATGCTTCTTATTGGGAGAAGCGACGCCCGGCACTGTTAGCTCTCCTATGGAGGACAGGAGGGAAAAGAAGGTAGGGCAGCATATTGATTTATCATCCCTGTAGCTGTCATGTGATTTGAATGGATGACTGATGCTTTATCAATTGACCATCTTTATTGCATTTCCATTTTACTACTCTTATAATTGAATTTTTGGGAAACACATATTGTTTTGTAATCTCAACAGTTAAATCATCTCTGTTAAAATAGATCAATGTATTTCTGATGTAGGATTTAATTATATTTCTGTGTTTTTATCTCTGTGATTGCAGTGTGTGCCCTATTAGTTTAACCTCCTTCTACGAGAGTTATTGCATCTGCTTATGTCTCCATCTCTATGCCTTTGCATTGCTCAGCCTTGGCCCATTTTCTCAGCCTCATTCCACCACCTGAGCTCCAGATACACTCAGTTTCACAGAGATAGCAAGCCTCATATGAGGAATGTGGGTTGTCCTGGCTAAGATAGATGAGGCTGTGGTATAAAGGGAATAACAGCGAGCTGTTTCAACTCTGCTGCCTTGTCTCCCAACAGTCTCTATGTTGCAGAATTGTTGCATCAGTAATAAAACAGACCTGAAATTGCACGTGCCTTAAGTCGAAGGATAAAATGTGAAAAAATAACCCTTGTCTCAGGAGGGCATATCCACTTATTAGCAAACGATTTGAATAATTTCTACACGTTTTTACTACTGCCATTCATTGGAAAGGTCACACACATTAATGAATAAAAAATTCACTGGTGAGGCCTGTAACATACTTTTGCTATGAAACTGCCACCCCACATTATCACATTTCCCCTTTATTAAGACTTGCTTACATTGTGGTATAAGATATGCCAGCTCCTCTCTCCCAGTAGTCTGCTGTCTTCACTGAATTTAGTGTACTTAAATTACAGCCATGATGAGCAGCAGTATGTGTTTACATTAACTTGTGCAGTAAACTGTAAATGTCTACAGTGAGTGATGACGTTTGGCACACAACCAGCTGTCATTATTTATGAAAAACTAGGAAAATGACAGCTGGATGTAAATAACTGACATTATCCTTTCATTCCCCGTGTGCACATACAGTCAGTCAGTGTGTATGAAGGAAAACACTGTCACACAGAAGGTGTTTAAAATGTGGCAGCTGACACTTTTAGTTTATTTCTCTATTTAAATTTTAAAAAGTAACTCTCAAATGTATGTCTAGTTTTAATTCATCTTAATGTAAGGTCACTTTGTCTATCTTGTAATCTTTTTTCCCCTTTTATTTCAGTGTGATACCTCTGCACAGGGGGGGAGTCCAAGCTCCACTCTGACTTGCAGTACTGCCTCTCCCTGTTCAGAGAGCCCCACGTCCACTCTAAGCACCAGTGCTGGAGGGCAGACTTTGCCCCTGCCTTTACCCTTGCCTTCACCTCACTGCAGCTCCACCCCGAGCCCTAGTGGGACCCTCACTAGCCCCGTTCCTAACCTTGCATCTTCATCTCTTGTTCCTATCTCTGGGAACAACCCTGTGTCCACTTCTCAAAGTCCCACCTCCACTCTGGAGAGCAAAGACAGTGGAATCATAGGTGAGAGAGTTCTGGATAATCCTTTGAAAATCCAGGCTGTATTTCAGATCTTGTTTTATTTTCACTACAAGAGGGGTGCTGTGCTGTATTCAAATTTAATTTTACACTATGTGAAGCATGTTAGTACAAAAGCAGAGCCATGTGTCATACTAAATGAAAAAGTGAGCTGAAAAAACCCCACAGTGGCCTATTTAACTCTTTATGTAACACTTACCTCATCAGAATCCCCCATTTGTGACTGATGTCTGCAAAGTGACACATGATCCAAAAGACGAAGGTAGAGGAGCAGAGTTTAAAGGAAAATGTCTACCCCTACCCCACAGCTAGATTCTCTATGTAGCCTGTGCCACTTCAGCCTCAAGGCTTCAGCTCCCTGCTGTCAAAACTGGGACACTGTCTTTGTTGCTTATGGGTCTGATTCTCTTAAAATAGGACACTTTTTTCCTCTCTAAATAGAGTTTGTATTTATAGTTAAATACAAAAGGGTAAAGGGCATATCAAATATAATAAAATAACAAAACCCGATTGATACTTTTATTGTATTTTATTGTCGATCAAGTACAAATTACTAGTACCCAAAGAGCTATAAAGAGAATGTAAAAAAGAAGTGACTGCATGCATGCTTGTGAGTTTTTTTGTATATTGATTACCTAATCACTACTTTAAATGTATGTTATAGCAACTATCACGAGTTCTTCTGAAAATGAGGAGCGCAGTGCCTCCAGTGCTGATCTGACTAAGGATGAAGGCCCAGGGGGTGGTGCAGTTGTAATGGGCCATGCAAGTGAGGACCGTCATCCTGGGCAGACCAGGGACACTCTGACTGCCCAACCAGATGAGGCCTTACCCAGAACTGATATCATGGAGCCCAGGACTCCACCTGCACCCAAGAGACCCTTACCACAACATGTACACAGCACTTCTTCCCTCGTCATGCCTCGTCCAAACTCAGTGGCAGGTATGTTCACTGTTCATTTCTATATTTCTTCAGTACATATTTTTGGATTAGAAATTAAGGAAAAATATTGGTTCTGGGCAGTTTGACCAAGAAATTATATAATGGGAATTTGAAAGAGTCTGGTGCTCTCACAATACACCACTATAGGTATTTGTTTGTTCAGTATGACTGGCTGATCTACTGTCAGGAGTGCACTGAATATAAAATAACATTAATGTCATTAAAATGAAAGCTTTGTTTAATGTAGCATCTGTTAGGTGATTATTTCACATGTCTAATTTAAATCAGTTGTCAACTATTCTGATTATTGCTTAATTGGTTGAGACTTTCTCTTCCAAAACATCTTTGAGATTCTTACTTTTTTTTCTGTGACATTGAAATAGGAAATCTTTGGGTTGTACATAGGGATACTGGATCCCACCATCCTAAATTGAATAATAATTTGGTGTATGTGGACACTTCTGTTGTACTTTCGCTTTGACCACTATCCATTAGCAGGATGCGCTCACGTTTTACGTCAATGAACCAGACTTAAATTAATTATCACTGATCACCCACACTTACTTAGTTACAGTCAGAGATGAACACAGTTTAGCCCACAACACAGATCACTGGAGAACAGAGGCAACACACTTTAATTACTTGGTGCCATATTGAACTGCACTTAGCATCACTGAAACAGAACTGAATGGAATACAGCTGTTCTCGGGTACTGTTGCTGAGCTATAGTCCGACAGGGTCAGTGACATGAGTATCAGCCAATACCAGCATATTGAATAAAGAAGACAGCTTGACCTTGAGAAACATTGATTGACACTGATTACTTAGCCAGGGAACAGAGGAGTTATGTTTTTGCCAGCGTTTATCTGTCTGTCTGTCTGTCTGTCTGCCTGTAACAAGATAACTCAAAAAGTTGTAGAGAGATTTGGCTGAAATTTTCAGGAAATGTTAATACTGACCCAAGGAACAAACAAGTATTCAGAGAATGCCTAATCTGGCCCATTTTTTGTGCCAATCTTAAGTTTCTATGATAACCTGTTCTTGAATTAGAGCCAATAATGTGATTTTGAACTTTCTGCTAAATGCGACTTTGACCTTTGGCAATATTGATAATTTAGTTACATGTATATATGCATCAGTGTGTGTAATATTATGATAATATATCCAGTATTGATTAAGTTATAGTCTATATATAGTATGTATGTATATATATATATGTGTGTGTGTCTGTGCTTGACACACACAAACATTGTTACAGAAGTTAATTTTGTGACATGTCACCTTTGACCTTCAGAGATCTCAAAAACTATTGGTCATAGGTGATAACACCAATTATGAGAATTGTAGAAATCTTCATTCTGCAATCTTCATTCATTATTATTCTTGAGTTATAACCGATAATGTGATTTTGACTTTTTAGTTAATTGTGACCTTGACCTTTAACCTTTACTCAAATAGATCATTGCATCTGATGCGCATTGGGTATATGTATATTCCCATCTGATTTCATGGTGATATCTCAAATATTTATTGAGTTATAGCATGGTATGTCTTTGCAAACACACACACACACACACACACACACACACTGATTACAATAATCTCTCTCAACCAATGTTGGACAAGATTAATTAATAGGTATGTGTGTTGTGCTGCATTTGATTGGTCGGTCAGAGTGCTGCTTGCAGAAGTGAAAGAGGGGTGAGAGCTGATCTGCACTGACCCAGTGCTTTTCTAGTTTTTCCGGGAGTTTTATTTTATTTTATTTTACTTTTTGGAGAATTCTAATTGATCCGGTTATCAATGTAGTGGGAAAATATAATAATACATATTATTCAACAATGTATTGTGTGTAATAATCTTTAGTTATAGCCTTAAATTAAGATTTCCTTGGTCAAACTTAATGCTATGATATATGACTAATTTCAGTATGCATGAATAGTTGGATGATGTACTCACTGTGTGAATTTTAATGTAGTAGAAGCACCACCATTTGGCACCAAAATATTTGAAGATAGTTTTATAAATTCTACTACAAGTGTTGTCAATCTGCAGTGAGATCATGTCTTGCCATAAGTGGATCCTTACTGAATCTGATGTGAAGAAGTGTGGGTAATGAATTGTTTTGTGAAAGACTCATATCTGTTATTTAGATGGGCGTATGTAATTAATTGGAGTAGCCTTTCTTCACACTCTGCCACTGTGCTCCATAACACTTTTATCTCAGTTTGAAAAGAAAAAAAAGACAATTTCCTACCTACAGTCAGGTTATAGAATGGCAGTATATGAAAAATTCATATGGTTCATTATGGTGTACAGGGCTAGGAGGTACATGAAAATAGATTTATTGCCAGTGTCACATAAAGAAACATCTATACTAAAGCTTTTGTTCTGCTGTAAATAAAAAAAAATACAAAAAAGCATGAATGTTATAGCTATGATCCAGGTGAATAATAAACACAGTGATTAATATTTGATTGAATAACACATTGATGAAACTGACATGAATTTCTTCAATGCTTCATCCAGTGCAGAGTTAGCATTGTTTGTGAGATCTCTGTTGTGCATAAATAAACTGTGCTGCTCCAACTAAGCTTGGATACACACGGTGAGCAGCACCAGTAAAATGTCCTGGGAGGCCTCCAGTTGTCATGAAAAACAACTCCCTCTCCAGTCACGATCTTTGTTGGTGCACAGGGCTCTTTTTCTTTCCTTAGATGTCAGTTCATTTGTGGTAGGAGCAAAAGAAGAGAATCCCTAAGGAGTGGGTTCACAGTAATGCCTGCCAGTTTCTTCTGTCAGCTGGTGCTTTCATTTAAGCAGTCTTGATGAAATTCAGAACAAGGATGAAGTGAGCATCATAGTACTGTAGCTCCTAGACTTCACTCCACATTCATGAAAGAGAACAGCATTATATGAGGAGTAAATCCATAAATTATGATGCATATTTACAGACAGGAAATAAAACAGAACTTTAGTCATTCATGTGAAGCAAATTGAGTCAATGCAATAGAAAACAGGCTACAAATTAGAGCATGAGTGAAGATTAAATAACAGTTACTGCAGTATTTAAATTTTTAAAACAAACTCCACCTTTGAAATGCATAGTTACTTGTGAAAAATCTAGCCTATGCAGTACATTAAATAGCACATATGCAAAACAGATGCACATATAGTAATAGAACAAAGAGAAAACGAACACATTGCACTCTATTCCTGAAATATTTCATACAGTGGTGAGGTTATATATAGTAATTTTACTGGAATGAAAAACTATAGATCTGCTGGCTGGTTTTACTTATGGAAACATAACTGAGAGCTGTACCATAATGAGAAGGGACTAAATGTAATATCCATGTTTAGAAATTGATGTTCTTATCATTATCATTAGGGAATACTTATGAATTAAAGATACATAATCAGTAATATTCAAGTAATTGTAATAAGTACTAATGAATATGGTAATAACAGTCTTGAAAGTAAAATACTGATTAACAATTATGTACTAATAAATCTATGCAAGTGTTAAACATAGCTTGTAAAAAATAACCAGTTCAGTTCATTAATCACTGCAGACACTTTGTCTGATAACATAGAAAAGTCGTGTTCAAGTATAGTGCATTTAATAACATAATTTATTAACCTTAATGCAGCACTGCTGCTATAAATACACAGCTAACTGTTGTTAAGTTGGAATTAATGAACTGTTTTACTCAAAGTTAAAGTATAAACATCCACAAACTTTTAGTCTGGCATGTTTTACACAATGCCTCTATTCAGTATCATAACATCCAAAATACCACCAGCAAAACACCAGCACCATAAATCCTCCTAAACCTGGACCTTTAAATTGCAGTCGTTTGTAGTCATTTAATTGCACAGAATAATATTGTAACTACAATGATTTAGGCATGACATTTCTAAACTAACAGTGGCTAATTTTCCACATTATTGCTGCTGTAGAAAAGAAAAAGTAGAGGCACTAAAGAGCTTATCAGTGAGCATGAATGTTTTTTCATCATTTTCTAATTTTCTTAAAAGGTTCCACCTGACTTCCACTTAGAAATCAGAGTACAGGCTGTTAAAGACCAACAGGACAGTCTAAGAAGATACATGTTTTAAAAGATATGAACCTAAAAAAAATGGATTAATACATGTGCATTTCTTCAGAAGAAATAAGGTTAAGGTTGAAGTTAACTCACTTTATTGCCGCTATAGGGAAACTCAGTCTCTCCATTTTACCCATCCTCATACATTATACAGTAAATGGTAATAACAGTGAGGCTTCTATAAACAATTAGAGAGCGTTAATAAGGAGTTAACATCGTAAGTAAACATTAGCTCTTAACCACTTTCTTATGAGTGCTTTTAATCTAATTTGATTTAATGTAATCTCAATCCTTTGTTCGCCTAGAAGTACAAAGGCCTGTCGCACTGGCAGTACCCTCAAAGGTACATAATTGTACCTCTTAAGAAGGGCTCTCACTGTTTGACAACTAGTTTGTAGTTTTTATATGGTTGAAAAGGTACATACTTTTAGGTCCAAATATTAACCTTTGGGGATACATTGATGTTTATTGTACCTCAGTCTACAGATGTGTACTGTACCTACTACTACCTACTACTGTACCTTCTTTCCTGAGAGTGTATATCATGCATCTCCAAACTATTCCACAAAGGGCTGGTGTGGCTGCAGGTTTTTGTTCCAACCAAGCAGCAGCACACCAGATTTGACTCAATTAATCAACTGATCTCAGTCTTCAGAGAGTTGATTGGTCAAACTGTGAACTCTTGGTTGGTTGGAACAAAAACCTACAGCTACACCAGCCCTTTGTAGAATACTTTGGAGAAGCCTGGTGTATATTGATGTCTGTGGGTAGACAGAGTGCCTAAATAAATCACTGTGAGACATTTTCGTGAAGGGTGTTTAGTGTCTGGCCTGGTATTTACTTGAGTTCACAGAGTTTTTCTCAAAGGGTCTGAGGTGTTGCTGTAGCATTTTCTTAAAGGTCTTTAATATGGGTCAGGTAAATGGTATCGACACGTGAGAGCATCTGAGAATCACTTCTTAATGGGATAATACAGGGGGGGGGGTTTGTAGGCTGGAGACACCACTTTGCAATATAAGTTGTGGATCAAGCAGTTCTGGAGAACTTGTATTCGATGACTTGTTGGTGATTTATGGGGTTTGGGACGATGATATCAGGGATGCTGGAGGCTGGAGACAGGGCTATGGAGCTGACCTTTAAAAATGATGAAAGATCAACAGGGGTTGTAGGGTAATCAGCTACACTGTCAGCAGCACAAAGATGGTCTGTGTGACTGGGATTAGGTGGTGGTGGTTGAGGGTGATGAGGTGTCTTGTGTCCTCTGTCACTGTGTCAAAGTGACTAAAAAAATCTCTCTTTAACTGCATCACTGGTTCACTTAGCCATTTGGCCTGGCTGTCTTTAGCCAGCTATCATCTTTCTCATCCCACTCCACACCTCCTTCACACTGTTTTGCTGCGGACTGTTCTCCATCCTCACACTGCCGATGTTCTTTCAATCCTAGACAATTTAGCTCTCCTTCAACGGATCATTCCCTTCATGTATGTGTGTGCTGTTAAAAGCACTTTTCTACCTATTTACAGGGATGCAGTCTTTTCAGTATTCAACGGTTTAGTGTTTACTATTTTCCAATCTATTTTCTTTCATCATAATTGCAGTGGGCTGACAATAATTTATTCGTCTTGCATTAGAGACCCCCTCATTGTCCCCTGGGTGCTTTCCAGAGTAGTTTCATGTGATCCCTGCAGTCCTGTAAATTATCATATAGCTTCAGTAGCAATTTGACCACACAAATAGGATGATTGCCACATGCATATGATTATGTTCTTATCTGTCACTGTATGCACTAAGGGAACAGTATGTACCATTAATATTCAAAAACAAGATCAGTGAGTCTGACTCCTTTGCTAAGTACAGACGTAGGAGGAATAGTTCACTATCACACTATATAGTAAATACCAAATTGATTGTAGGTTGCGTTCCAAGTTGCATTTTATTTTGTGTGGCTGGCATCTGAGTATACAGTGACTTGCCAGCCAGCATCTTCGGACTGTGACCGTAATTGCTGCTTTAAAGCTATAAGCCCATAACAGCTCAGAGATGCACTGCAGATTACCACTGACTGCATTTAGTATGTACAGTACATATTTATGATATGAGCTCCTCATCTGTCCAGGGCCTGCACATTCTTGTCCACTGTTTCATTGGTGTATTTACAGTATTTTATACAGAAGAGTGCAACGTGACTCAGGTTTTTTTTTTTTTTTATCCTACTCTGAAGGGATTAGAGTTCATAGTAATGCCAGATTTTCAGATTTCACATTGGATTTTTTTAATATTAGAAAAATGAATGAATGGCATAGATCAGTCTATGACTTCCCATTCAAAAAAGCAAACTATCACCCTTGATATTTTTAATGTTTAAAACATTATGAATTTCCCCTCACTTTGATGAAATGTGTCCCTTGCGACAATGTGAATTTTTACAAACAGAGGTCACAGTTGGCACAGACACTTCCAGATGCAACAAATCGAATCATCTGCTTTTCTGCTTTGTTTATTCATAAACCACTGACTTTCCATTTAGAAGAAACATTTGCAACCTTTATTCTCTTAAACAGCTGCTCTCCAATACTGCACGTTTCAATAAATTCATGTTTTGTACCGAAAAAATAGGACTAGACTGGACACTGTGACATGTTAGTTGGCTTCTGAATTTTTTTTCATGTTTACCAGTCAGCCATAACATAATCACTATCAAGAGAAATTGTAATAATATTGATTATTTCACTCCAAGGGTATCTTTCACCAGGGTTGATATATTAGTTAGCAAGTGATGTGATTTACTTCACAAAGTTCATTTGGTGGAAACAGCAAAATGAGCAATGTAAGGACCTTACTCAGTCCAGTAGAATGTTTACCCTGCCATACATGTGCAGTAAGCTGTCTAAATATAACCATCCAGTTTATTGTAAAGCACACAGACTTTGTACATAGTAACCTTCTGGATCTGACGATGACTTGGTGAAATTTTTAACTTCAGTCATATAATTTTATGTCTATGTCAGTGTAAAATATATTTTTACACATGCCCACACATAACATAGTTGTATGCCTCTAAAGACTTGTAGGCACAAAGTTTTTCATGAGTGTACAATAGAAGGCTTGCCAATTAAGTATGTATATATGTCAGGGTAGGCCATTATATACTTGGAAACTTACTAACATGGTCAATCCACTCTTTTATCAAGTAAGGATCCAGTAGGCGTTTCCCACGTTTAAGTGCTAATTTATTTATGTATCATTCTCGATCGTGAAAAGAGACAGATTTATCATAGTCTGACAGTTCATAATGCTGGTCTATGGACAGCGCCATTGTTTCTGAGTCCTGGCTGCACGCGCATCCGAGCAGCGTTCTGTTTGTGTCAGTTACAGGTGCGTTCGCGAACCGTGGGAATTTTAGGCACAGGTGGTGACGGTTACAGTGCAGCATGCGAGGTGAACTTTGCGAACTTAACACATTCAACAAACCGGGGAACATTTATAGTCATTTTATTTTCCCCATGCAATCAGGAAATACGCATTTATATGATATAATAATATAAATATAATAATGTGGCTGGTCCATGTGGGCCCGGGACAACCGACCCCCTACCGACCCCCCTACCTCTTGAAGGTGTTTAGGATTTTTTTTTGAACACATAATAGGTATGTACACTGTGCATCATATAGCAATTTGATCTTTTTTGGAAATCCATAGGCACTATTTGACAAAGATATTTAGCCACGCCATATCTACAGCTTGTAGATACAGCTTGTAGTCTGTTGTTATGATCACAGTGTTTCTTTTGAGTTTAAAGGTTGATTTGATTTTGCGACTTGTTATTTAAAATTATTATTTATGGACGGGCCAAGATACACATTTCTGAAATCTGGTGTTACGTGACGATTAAAGCATAGAAAATAGAAATGTTTATTTACTATTTATATAAAAAATAAATTCAATTGTATTCTCACCATTTTGTATCTGCCAGCTCCCATTTGGCAATGAAACACCAGATGGAATCTGTTTCTTATACAAAAGTGAAATTAGTTGAACAATATATAAAGAAGTGAATGTACAATGTACTCGTAAAATATCCATAATATTAATTTATTTCCTTTTGCTAGAATATTTTCAAAATGTTGAGTTGGTTTTATGAAGGGTCATTTTTGTCAAACATTTGGGGAGAGAAAGCTCAATATTTTGTTTAAGATTGCGCTGTAAAGGATCTAGTGTTTTTCATTGACCAGGAGATTAAAATTTTTGACAACTGCACATTATTAATGTCTGGTAAACCCTTAAATGTTTCACAATTTGTGTGAATAATGTATGCTAGTTTCATACAATCTTTTTTGGCTTCATGGCTTCAAGTAAATTAATATATAATTAGTTAGACAAGGATAGCATAAATAAAATGAAAATGAAAGTGTAGTGCTGTTGAATAACCCCCTTAGCAAAAATTGGCTTTTACTCCTGATTTAACAATAACTTTGTTATTGTGTGTGTTGAATTTTTTTTGTGTCAAAACTTTTTTGTGGTTGTCTTTTTTATCTGGAGTTCACCTCTTTGAAACTGCCAAAGACATGTACACATTCCACATGTTCAAATATCTATACTCTTAAAAGTATATTCCATCAGATAACTTTACATTGCACTATTTTGCAGAATATTACTATGATGATAGAAATAAAGGAAAAATTAAGTCAGTATTTGCAAAAGACCAAATGGGTATAGTTTAAGCCTTTCTTATTTGCAGCCTTGATTTAAAAATGCAGCTAACTGTCTTGAACACTGCAGAAAGAAAGCCTGGCTGACCTGTAAACTCTGCAGTGTGAGTGGGTGGATGGATAGGCGAATGTGGGAGCGAACAACTGTTTCTTTTCATTCCTTGCACTCGAGTACCTTATGTTCTTTACTGCATTTATTATGCTTACTTTTATGTGGCTCACTAAGTCATTGAAAGAATGCTAAGTTATCCCGGTCTACTATTTACATTACAGCTGACGACTTCCTTTCACAAATCATTAAAGTGGTGTCCTGACAGTGTGACACAGAAGCAAACATTTCACTGCAGATTCATGTTAGCTCAATATTACAAGATGTGAGATGTTGCTTTCCTTTTCTTTCATCAAGGTCACTGAGCATTTATCTTTGAGAGCAAAAAATGTGTTTGTGTCTTCTATCTCCATAGTAACCATAAATGAACTGAATATGAGACTGCTATGGTGTGTGCATGTGTTTCTTTCTCTTTCACACTTTTAATCCATTTCTTTCTTGCATTGTTTTTACAGCAACCAGTTCCACCAGACTGGAGGATTTGACTTATCTAGACAACCAAAGGGCTGCTGGACATAGGAGCTCTGTCCGCAAACACAACACAGCTGGACGCACAAGTGATGACTCCAAAGGTATTGTGTGGCTTGACCTGAGGATAAAATCACTAAGTAAATATAGTGTGGTCCTGAAACATCTGTGGACCTGTATATAGAACATGGTTAGTGTGTGCTCTTCCTTAATATTGCTGACAAAATGAGGTCTTTATTCTTGTTTAAGCAGCTTTACATGTTTTCTTCCACACTGTCCAGGGAGGTTGGTTCCATTCAAACAAGCTGACATCATGTTAAAGCCGCTGTTGTTTGAAGTCCCTGGCATCACAGCGGACACACCCTTTGTGGGACGGGATTGGCTGTTTGTACGTCTGGAGGAGGTTCTGAGAAAAACGAGTAGCTGTGAGGGACGAGGAGCTGTCATCGTGGGGAACGCAGGATCTGGAAAAACCGCTATCATCTGGCAGCTGCTGACACTCAGCTGTCATGGCATCCGCACGCCACAGGGAGGGACCAGCATCTCTCACAGTCCCAGCTCCTCCCCCAAATGTAAGACACCCATATTCACAATGCTTACAAATGTTTTTGTGCTTTACCTTGAAGCACTTTAAAGTAACAAAATAAATAGGATGCTCAATAATGAAGAATGTATTCTGTGTTGTGTTGTAAGGTCAAATCCTTGTAGAATATTGAGAAAAAAACAAGACATTTTGGGAAGAGGTTTGTAACTGAGTCACACACTATTCTTTCAAGTCCTCCCCTGAGGTTTCTCTGCTGATTGCAGCAAACTGAGATTGTTGTTTTTTTCTTTTCATGAATTGCACTGGAACTGTTCTTTTGTCTGGAGAAAACAGAATCAGCAAGCCTTCCTCCAACTAAATTTTGCACTACACTAGAAATGCATGCTGCATGCTGTGGTGTGCCGTGTGCGAGTTTTCCTTTTAAAATAAAATATGACACACCCACAGTTATATAAATAAGAATAGTCTTCCTGTTGTTCAGTAACATTGTTATGTTCCAATTACAGGCAAAATGCAATTACAGGAAACAGCAGTTCATATTGCACTGTGAATAGTGTATTCTAAAAGCACGCAGTGCCATTTATTTATCTTCAACATTACATTATTCACTGATAACTCTTCTGTCTGTTGTGTCTTCAAATTACATTTTACAGATGCTGCACTCTTGTTTGACATATAAAATGATTATCCAATGTGGTTTTGATGAATATTGTATTTGCAACTCAGTGCTTTAAGATGAACCAAATATGTACAGCTGCTGAATATTATCTTCATATTCTAACCCTAACCCTAACCCTGACATTTCTCTACTGACACCAGAGACCTCTTCTAACAAGTGTAATAGCAGCTTTATGTTTGTTGTTGTTTTGCCTTGTGTTCAGGTGGGGATCGACAAGGAAAAGCAGCCTCTAAACAGCCAGCCGATTCCCAGTCCAACCAGAGCGCAGGTGCAGGAACAACTGAAAGTACAGCACAGAGGAAGGAGGCTGTCAGATGCCTAGCTGCCAAGGTACCCACATTTGTTGTTTTTACACATTTGAGGACACCAATAATTTATTCCATCATGGCCATAAATGCTGAACTTCATCATCACAACGACATCCCTTGCCCAGTGCTTACCCAAAACAGATTTTTAATAGGAATTTTATTGCTAAACCTGAATATGTTTACAAACTATCTTCACTGGATTTGAATCATTTCAGTTTGCTTCCATTTTAGTCACTTTTGTATAATTGTAATAACTTGGGACTAAATTAGGACAGTGCAATGTGAGCAAAATCATATCTAAGTATTCATTTTAATATTTTGTCAGGTGTGCATTAAAATTTTAGGTGTAATACTAGTCCAAACAAATGTGCAAATAAAGTCACACAGGGTAAGTGTGACTTTATTTAAACTAAATGTACCATTGGACTGGATGCACCATGGATATAAGACAGTGTTTGGACAGCTGATTTAGAGAAGAAAAGTTACAAATGTAAGACAGTGTAAACGATGAATATAAGACAGAGTTGTGCAGACAAACCATGAACAAATCAGCAAACCGCCATGCAAAATAAGATCATGTAAATGAATTATAAAGATGTGTGGTTAATACATAGTCACATGCAGACCATTATCTGACAAAAATAAAGTGAAAACTAGAAGCGACACACATCTGACAAACACTGATAGAAAGAGACAAAAGTATGTCCTAACTTGGTATGATGACACATCTGGTTGCTTCTTAACCAAGTTGTAGATTACTTCACTCACTGTACCATATATCTATTGAAAGTGTTTTCCAGAATATGGGAATTTGGAGGGTGTATCCCCTCTTGTTTTTTGTTCCATTTGAATTTGATATGAATGTGCCCTTCTGGATGTAGATCTCATATGTTATTCCTGCTTCTGGGCATCTGCTGGATTCATTCACCCAGCTTGGGGCTTACTGCTCTCCATGCCCTTGTTGCTACTGATGCCAGTATTGCCTTCACGCCCCACATTTTCTCATGTTTTTCTTTCAGTCCTTGGTATTTCTCAAGCTTCTCATGTTCTTTCTTCTTGATGCTACGTCTTTTTTCTGATGTTTATCGACCACTACTATGGTAGACTGATTGGCTATCACTATCCTGTCAGTCTGGATCTGGAAGTCCCACAAGATCTTGGCTCTTTAGTTCTCAATCACCTTTGGGGGAATGTCTCATTTTGACCCTGGTGCCTCTTGTCCATATTCAGTCCAGGTACAGATGTTCCTGCACATTCACCTGGTTATGCTGCTCCACATATGCCTTGCCTGTCAGCATCTTCCACCCTGTTCTGATGTGCTGGACTGTCTCAGAGCGTTTTCTGCACATTCTGCACCTGAGGTCTCTAATGATCTTGTGTTCTTGTTATTATTGCCCCTTATTGTCCATCCATGAGTAGTACTTCTACTACTGGTATGTTTCTCAACATCAGCTACCTCTTCAATTTGCTGGTCCCATACCTGTCCTTTCATGATAGCCATTTTGGCTCTTCCTCCTTACTGGGCTTATGTTGTCAGAAACATTCACTTGGCACTTCATCACTAGGGACCACCTTCATGATATAGTCCTGGAGACCTGCTGTTTCCTTCTGGATATTGGCTCTGATGTTCACTATTCCTTGGCCTTCCTCCTTTCACTTCATATACAGCCTCAAGATGCTGGACTTAGGAAGAAAACCATCATGTATTGTAAGGAGTTTTCATAGGGCCATAAGCTGTCCTCTGCATTCTTTAATCTGCTTTTGCATACTATCTGTATTTTACCTAACTTTTAGCACTTTTTATTTATTATTATATTTTTATTACTATCAGTATTCATTATTATTTTTTGCTGGGCCTGAGGAACAAATTTCATCCTTCATGTTTGTTTTTAAGATGTTGAATGACAATAAATCTACCTTGAACCTTGATATATTTGAATATCAGTGCCAATGCATGATAAATACTGATTACTGATGCATAAAGAGTAGTTGGCCAAATGTAAAGCCCTGTGGGACTCCACTGATACATTAATGTGTGGACCCTACATTTTGTCTGATGGCAGCTGGGATGGATTCCAGTCTTCCGTCACCCTTCAGAGGATTAAATGAATAAATGAAATAAGCAAGAAAAAGTTGTCTATTCTGGAATGATTTGCTTAGAAAACAAAGTACATGGGATAACAAGTGAAAACATTGTTTTACAGATGCCTAATGAGCTGTCATCCTACACATATTTCAGCAACCATTGAAAAAGAATGCTTACAAGTCAATATATCCATGCAGCTTATATCTCATGATTTAAAAATAGGTAGAATTACAGCTGATCTCCAGGCTGTAGGATCAACTCTCTGTTAAAAAGATGCACTAATAATGTTATACATAGGATAAGAAAATTACTCTTCAACAACATACAGTAAGGCCCATTACAAATATGTACATTGAGGGATGTTGCATTTCCTACTGACTCTAGAATCTAGAGCAATACACACTGTATTTGCACCAGCTCATCTATAATGTAGGAAAAAACCAAGTGCATCTTTAATTCTTTTGCTTTAACAAAATGATGGTTTTTGTTCCTATTTGTGATATAATTATTCACTGCATCATGAGCACAGTAAGTCACAAAACATTTGGATATATACGGTATGTTGTGTGGACTTAATTCAGTCTATTGTACAAATAGTTAACCCTTGTGTTCAGTGTGCAAAAGTTAAACAACTAATGAAAATACAAACAATACTATATTTAAAGAGTGGCATAATTATATAAAGATGTATATTAATATAACTGAAGATTTACTTTTAAAGGTTTAAATGGTGTCTTATTTTACATAAAATAATCCAAGCATATAACTTCATTTGAGACAAAAACTCTATTTTCTCAGTTAGACAACTCTGAACCACACAGTACTTGTTGTTGGAATAATTGTATATAGCATACAATTATTGTGTTTCTTTAATTATCACACATTACTTACTTTGGCTAAAAGAATGTGCTATTGCATAAGAAGCTATGTGTCTAGACCTGAATATTGATTGACTTATCTCTGAATAGGTTGTTTCAGTAAATCCTGTTTAGCAACATACCACAGGTGACAATTTATGTGGAAAAGATAAGTAATTTGAAAGGAGATCATCGATACCCTGTTTCACCCCCCTCCTTTAAAATGTCTCCTATTGTGTACCACAGGTGATAATTTATGGAAAACATAAGCAATTGAAAGGAGACAATCCAATCTTGTTCACCCCCTCTCCTTTAGGGATTTGTTCTCCTATTGTAAGCTAGGCCACCCAAAAACTGAATAAAAGGCAGGGAGAAAGCAGAACGTATTCAGAGTGGTTAGAGATTGTAACTGAAGCACGTCTCTGTCCATTCTCCTCGCGAGTAAGATTTTGACTCTGTCTTCTCTTCCTTGTGTTTGTTTAAAAGTTGTTTTAGGTTGTTTGAACCTGACACTTGTGTTTAGCCACCGTGATGCTGTTGCTGGGTTAGATACAGACTAATTTGTAGTTACAGCCAAAAGCACAAAGCCAAAACAGTATATTTACATAAATGAATATGTCATATAGGCTTCTTGTAATGACTGTGTCGATACCCTAGATTGTCATTTATGTGTTTGCTCTTCTCTCATCAGATTTGCAATCACATTAATAGTAATACAGCGTCATAGATGATTCTGCAGAGAGCTATGACTGTCATCACATAAAAGAATAAAGACATGTCGGCATTCCTGTTTTAAAAAGTAGTAAAGTGGGGAGGGGATCACATATTTGACACAGTGTACTTTCTTTTTGCACACATGTAGAACATGCTGCTGATTGCATCACAGAGATGACATGGAAGCTGCTAAATTTACTAACTTGGCCTCAATAAGAGTTTCCATGGGAACTAGTGAGACTACTTGTAATGTAGGATGTTAGCTCAAAACTAAAATCAATGGTAGTCTTACATGTGGGCTGCATGTGGTCTGAGCTTTGGACTCTTAAAGCCAGTGGAGAGGTCAATTTATACTGTTCAGATCAAATAAAGCTACTGTTAATCCAGTATGTCAGTCAGCTCCCATTGACATCAGAGTACATTTGTGTTTCAGGCTGTCATTCAGTTTGCCTCCTGTATTTAAAATCCAGTTAGTTAGAATTAATATCTGTCATCTTGAGTCTTATTTACCATTTAACGTGTTGCTTGAATAAACCAACCTGTTTTTGCTGTAATAATATGAGTGCAGCTCAACTGAGAAATGTTTCATGAGTAAAGATGCAGTGACTCGGCAGTGATTTCTACAAATATCCTTTTTGTGTTTATATCGTATTTATTTGGCTTCATATTCCTTTACATTTTTTATGTTTTCCTTCTAGGTATGCAAATGATTAAACAATTCATATACAAATACATTTGAAATAGATAAAAAGCATACAAATCAAAATTTCAGTGTTCTTTTCTTCTGCTCTGTGTCAATTAATAGTTTTGAAATGCAAATAGTTTCATTGTCTCCCAGCTATCAATAACAGATTTCAGGTTCCACTCTAAATATGTCACTCATTCATCACAGGGCTGACATATCCAAACACCCACTGTCACATTCCTACCCATGGACGATTTAGATTGACCAATTAACATATTAACTTTCATGTCACTGAAATTGGAGACGTGGGGTGAACATTCAGACTTCTGGATTTGAACCCAGAACCTTGGCTCCACCTTATTGAAAGGCACCACTATGCTTCACTTCTTGGCTAATGAATATATGAATATTGTCATATGAATCATACAATTAATATTAATGCACATGCATTTAGCGATTTCACAAAAACATATCCAAAAAATATCATGTTTTTTCCCTGCCTATGTCTTTTGTCAGGTGGTTGCCTATCATTTCTGTCAAGCTGACAACACATATACTTGCCTGGTGCCGGAGTTTGTGCACAGTGTCGCCGCCCTGCTGGCCAGAGCGCCGCAGCTCACCCCTTATAGGGAACTGCTGGTCCAAGAGCCTCACCTACAGAATGCTCTGAGTCTGCGTTCCTGTGTCCAAGACCCCACTGCTGCCTTCAGGAAGGGTGTTCTGGAGCCCCTCGCCAGTCTGCGCAAGGGTAATAAAACCCTCACACACATGCACACACTAAAAGATAAATGTGATATTCAAGTTTAAAGACCTTTTAAAGTTTAAAATAGTATCTGTTTTAGGGTGGAAAACTGTCTGCCTCCCCCAGTTTGCAATTAGGAAGCCTGCTGCTATCTCCTGTGTGAAATAGCTCATTAAGGACTCTGTGATGGGCCCATCGATTATTTTTCCTAGTTAAGGTCAATGATTTGAGTGTGAAACAGATGTTAGGCTACTTACATTGGGAAATGATGAGTGTTATTTTTGCCCTGGTGAATCATCAGTCTCCCACAGGATTTCAAGGTCACTAAATACTCTGGAGAGGGAGGTTGTGAAGGTTACAGGAATATTAGCCAGCTCAGATTCTTGTCATACAGTCAGTCAGATAGACTGATGTGTTATTATGGCCGGACCCTCTATAGTCTGAGAAGAGGAGTGTTTTGTGTACTCTATCTCTATTTAGCAGGTTAGAAAAAATTGAGAGCCCTTGTGGTTGAGTGTACGAGTCCACACAGACTCACAATGACAGCTTAGATGATGTGAACCATGATGAATATGTCCAGTTTCAAGCTAATAAACTGCAAAGGTCTCAGGCCTCTTTCAGCAGAATGTAATCAATATCAGCTGTTGGTACTTTTCTCAGAATATGCTCTGTTGTGAAACTAACCCATTTTCATTAATGAGATGCTCTAGTTAAACTGACTTGGCATCAATGTTTCATTATTATCTGCTCTTCTCTCAACAAATCAGATGTTTCTGGTATTTTAATGTGTACCAACCTGTGCTTTCTTTTCTTTTTTTTTTGTTGCTTCAGAACGAAAATTACCAGAAGAGGAATATATAATTTTGGTTGACAGTCTTAATGAAGCAGAATTTCATAAACCAGACTATGGTGACACCATTGCGACTTTCATCACTAAAATAATCTCCAAGTTTCCTCTCTGGCTTAAGTTGGTGGTCACTGTCAGGACAGGGCTGGTGGTGAGTGGAATTATTTACTTTACAGTAAATCTCCTTAAATGGTTGTGTTATCCATATAAATATATGTTATCAGCTATTTCTAATTAGAGTTTGCAAGGTTTTGAAATATGTCTCTGATGTGCGTCTGTTTTAGAGATGTCATTAAATATGCAAATGAAAATCCCCTTCACTTAGTGAAACTGAGAATATACTGCTCTGAACCATAAATTGAGTTTGATATGGATTTCCCACAAAAAATAAATATTAAAATCCTCATTAAATTTCACCATCATAGACAAATTTGTAACCTGTAAATATACAAATACTGTAGTTGTCCATTCTTAAATGCTGGACACTTGTTTCTTGCTTTTCCACTGTCAGTCTTCATGCACTGATAACTTTAGGTTTCCACATCAGATCTTCAAAAGTTGCAGACTATTACAATTCGTCCCACAATTTCTGTGCTGTGACAAACCCTGATTTTAGGTTCAAGCCATAAATCAAACATTTGATGTGAACAGAGAAACTTTCTTCATTCAGGAGAATAACCATAAGAGAACCATCAAAGTGTCAAACAGTCATTCTGCAAAGTAAAAGTCAACAAAATATATTTTTGGAAAACTGAGTCAGGAGGAATGTTGGGTTACTATGAGTAATCCACATACCTAGCTATGAATGATTCTCTGTGGAACTTCTTTCATGTAATAATTGCCTGTGAAAACTGGACTGTTTGAATTTTTAAGGCGTTAAGGAAAGAAATTCTTCCCAACTGTTTTGTTTTATATTGTAAGCATAAAAAAACACAATAGAACTATTGGTATGGCTCGATCCCAAAGAAGTCCATAAATCTGGGGTTGTTATTTTTTTTTAAATTATTATTATTTTGGGTGAACCAAACCTTGTATCACATGACCAGTCCACTAGGTAATGCCACCCACAACCTGACCTTTCTCTTAATTCCCCACCCAGTTGTGTTTTTAATACTATAGCACATAGACACTGTGGCATTTGGCAGTGTTTCTTTCTCCAGTCTGATGTATTTTCTCAATCTGGTTGGTAATCCCACCAAACAGCGGATGCATCTGTCTAAGCGCAAAGCCAAGTCTCCAAATGCTGCATGGATTAGGCCTTGAATGGATGGTAATACTACTGGGAGTTTGCAGGGAGTCTGGAGCTTGACAGCCAGCCAGCCGGTTACATAATTGGATTAGTGTTTGGGAATACACAAAACACATTTGGGGTCATTTTTTTCATGATTCATTTGAAATCAGTCAACATCAAATACCCATATTTAAACAAAAACAGTACAGATATTATTCCTCCTTAACAGAATCCACAATTCTCGATTTATTCACCCATTGTCTTTTTTTTTACAAACTGTCTCAGAAGACATATAACAACCTAAATATTTAATGTGGAAGCGTTATGTGGACCAGAGCCTATAACTTCACAGAATTAAAACACCATTATTTTCATTAATAAGAAACTGAGGTGTATTAACAATAAAAAAAAAAAAAATCAGTTATAGGTGGTTCTGACCAGTTTCGAGCAGTCAAGGATGGCAAGAGAAGAGACAAAATGTGATTCTGATAAATGCCTGTGAGCAATGTTAGAGCTTGAGTCATTGTCACACTATTTACTGTACTGTATCCCATGGCTCTGTGTGAGTCAGAGGCAACAGCATCTGAGGAATGGGTCCTGATTATGGCGCATTTAATTTTTCATCAGCAAATACACCAAAGGCAAGAACATACTATGAACAAATCTTTAAATATCAACCTGTTTTTGTGGTTTACAATGTCTTTTGAAATACTCAGCTCCAGTATTTTTTCTCTTTTCATTTCCCTCAGGAAATCACCACCCTCCTGCCCTTCTCTGGCATTTCTCTGGACATCTTGCCAGACAGCAGTGATCTGGGAGCTGACCTGAGTGATTACATCCATCACCGGGTCAGCAGCAGCACCCATGTCGCCGCTAACGTCACCACACCGACAGGCTCCGCCCCCGATCCGCTGCTCCTCAGCAAATTCAGCAGTCACCTGTCAACACGGAGTCACGGCTCCGTCCTCTACCTGCAGCTGACCTTGGATCTGTTCCACAAGGGGCACCTGGCTCTGAAAGGAGGAAACTACCTGGTGGTCCCCGTCTCCCTGTCAGAGGTCAGCCTTGTACAGAATAATTGTTGCATTTCAAGTTTTCAGTTTTAACACTCATCTCATCCTGGTGAGTTATCTTCTGTGAAATTGCATCTCACTTGAGGGTGAAACAATCAATGCCCGTAAAATCACCACAGAGATACACAGGCAACACTCATTGTCCACGCTTGTTCTTCATAAATAAGAGAAGACATGACTACACACACACACACACACACTATTCAGATTCAATCAATAAAGGATGAAAATTACAGCATTATACATGGTGGAAAAAAAATAGTACACAAAATAATAATGACAGGCATATCACAATGTTATATAAGCAACAGTGTGAAACAAGACAACAGATGTGTTATTACACAAACAAAGGCTTAGAAATATGACGATTTAATGACTGAATAATATGTGCACATCAGCAGTTCGAAAGGCGTGAATACAAAATGTCTACATCCTGGCAATGGACAATAGTGGTACTGCAGTGCAGATCACTGAGTAGAATTCAGTATTTCGACAATAGTTTATTTATTTTTTTCCATCAAAATGATATCAAATTGATTTGAATAAAAACAATGATGATCCAGATTTTAGCAAACAGGATGAAATCTACTTTGTTTGTTTCTTTATATCTGTGTGAACAGGCTTACTTGTAGCCTGTTCAGAAATTAGCTTGACATTCATTAAAAAACAAATACTAATTATCTTTGAATCACTGTTAGGTGTACCTGCTGATGTGCCGTGTGAGCTTTCCGGATAAAGAGGTCTTTGAACGGGTGCTTCCGGTGCTAAATGTGGCTCTGGCGTCTCTGCACCCACTGACTGATGAACAAATGTTCAGGGCACTGAATGCAGGCAGTGTGAGGGGGGAGCTGGAGTGGAAGGACTTCCAGCAGAGATTAGACAGTCTGGCTGGATTCATGGTAAGGCTCTGATATAAGTGTATGAAAGAGAACACCGTAATTTACACCTTTGTCCACAGTTTGGACGTAAAACTATTAATATAGCTGTCGTTCCTTATAAGGCCTACCTGAGGGAAAACCTCACCAAATGGCTGCAAACTAAGAAAGTTTCTTTTTCCACTGTAAATTTAGGTGAGACGCAGGGATGGCACCAGGATGTTGTGTCATCCATCCTTCAGAGAGTGGCTTGTTTGGAGAGCAGATGGAGAGAGCACGGACTTTCTCTGTGACCCAAGGTGAAACAAGAAGTCAAAGACCATAACAATGTCAATAAAATATAGCAGAATTCACACCATCTTGTGAAATGTGTCTCAGAATTGTCAAAACAACAATTAGGTAATGATTAAAAATAGTTCAATAATTTTGGACTGCCAATTCCCAACACAAATACAAAGAAATGTCATTGTATTTTAATTTGTGTTGCAAATCCACACATCACAGTCTTTGAAGATTTTTAATTTCAGCTTCAGATGTGATAGGTTTTAAGGTAATGTAATACATACAAATGACTGCATGTGCTATATTCGTTCTTTTACATTTATTAAATACATTTACATAACCTGACATACACAAATCACCTCCTTTCACAGTATCAGTTCTGCACAAATCCACTAATGTTGGCTGCATATAAAACTGAGACATCTAGGCTCAAAGAGGGAGACATTTTTGTGAAGAGAACAGATCATCACCTTTTGATTAGAACACATTTAGCATGTTTTGTGAAATGAATACTGTTATGAAGTAATTTGAGTTAATGTCAGATAAACACACACACACTCAAACAAACACTGTTTGAACTATTGAACTATTACAATCAGTTGATTGCTCAGTTCTTTCTTGTGAAGAGAAAATTAATTTTTAGAGATCACAAATGATTATCTTTCCAAAAGCAAAAAAGATCAAATTTGTGAAGCTCAAGTTAAAGTTTGAAGAAAAGATAAAATATGAGATGTGACATTTGTGAAATGTGTGAAATGTTTTACATGTGTTAAAATTTGTCCATCAGTTGGAAGACACATTTGAAAAGTTATGATAAATATGTGCATATTAATAAAACGTTGCTTTTCTACATCTCTAATGCACAAATGTGACGATTATGAACCTTTGAGTATTTTGTCTTTGTATTGGACTTATTACATGATATGTCCACCTGTCTGCAGGAGTGGCCACGCTCTGCTTGCCTTCATGTTCTCTAGACAGGAGGGGAAGTTAAACCGACAGCAGACAATGGAACTGGGACATCACATCCTCAAGGCTCATATATTCAAGGTAACATAAGCTTTCCTTCCGTGTGTCAAAGCCATTCTGAAGGTTATGAAGGCAGCAGATCATACTTATATCAGTCTGAATCTGTGTTATTAATATAGACTTCACATAAAGAAGAGTCTGCATTTTGTTGTATATCAAAGCATTGACACGTATCAACTCACACACAAAAGTGAGTGAACCTTTGTCCCTACCATCACCCACACACATTAGCACAATTCACATACATAAACACCCACAGTACAGCACTCCTGGGACACAGTTCTGCACCACACAGTGTTATCAGCGTCAGAAGCAAAATGTCTTTGTCACTTTCTCTCTGTCTGTTCACTCCGTCACACACTCACAGGGTCTGAGTAAAAAGACAGGGGTGTCCTCCAGCGTTCTTCAGGCCATGTGGGTAAACTGCAGCACAGACAGTCTGTCGGCTGCCCTGGCCTCCCTCAGGAACCTCTACACACCGAACATCAAGGTGACACACGTGCTCTGCATCACAAACACACTCATACGAGCAAAAGCTGTTTTATTTGTACTACTTTAAACAATATTAAAAATTACACATGAACAATTATCTTCTTTTGTATTGGCATGTACTGTATGTCAGCTGCACTGGATAATGCCTTATTCTAAAATGATTAGGTCATCAACCAACAGTTTTACATTAATAACCTCCTATTCACTGCTTATTGGTAATGCGTAAGAGAGCTTGGTATGTGAATTATGATCTTAATATATTGTGTTCAGTATGGATCTTAACAAGTTCAATCCCGGGTATTTTTGTTTGTTAAACAGAAAAAAAGAAAGAAAGAAAAGCACAAATGAAATGCATCACTATCAAGTGGTTGAGACCTGAACCTCCCACGTTTAACATTTGGATTGAGAAAGGGAGATAAATGTATGAGATGGAGCAAATTACTTATGTAGTTAGAATTCAGGGAGATGAGTTCCATGATAAACCTTTTAATCCAATAAGCATTCAAGCATAAGTACTCATATACATGTATGCTTATTTTTTGTATTATTTTTTTCATTCATGTTTCATTTGTGATTAATTGTAACCAGTAACTACTGCAGATATTCCTCTTTTTTTCTTTTTCATGTATGCCATATGGGAATTTTAAGTTATATATGTTAAAGTATGAATGTATAAGTATAAATGTCTTCTATATTTGTGTGAGAAAATTTTAATTAAAAAATTAAGTAAAAAAAAAAAAAAAAAACAAGCAAAAAATTAGTCAATTATAGAAAATATTTTGTCTTTCTAAAGTGAGGTTTTGTTCATAATTATTTGGAAATAGCTTGACACACACACATTCCCTAACAGATTAGTTATCAACAAGACTTTACTTCAGAGTAAGAAGCATATTGTGAAATGGAAGTGTTTCATTTTGAGTTACTAGGTTGGCATTGTGACATAGCTTTGTGTTTTAATACATAAAATAAAAGTTTTGTTGTGGAGGTGATATGAAACTGGGCTTTCATCAGATGACTAAAGCTTCAACACCAGTTGGTACTTCTGCACTGTTTGCTTAAATTCGATCTTTTTGTGCAATTTTTTTTTTACTTTTAATACATACCCCTCTATCCTACATTTAATTTTAATTCAAACCCCTGTATCCTACATATCAAACCCACAGTATAACACTCACTCAGCTGTGATTACATAGTCTTCTATGACTTATATAGACAAATAGACAAGTGGTGTTTGGCTTCATATGTATTAAAGTGGTGAAGGAGTGAGTTCAATAAGACTATACTGTTCTATTTGTAACATCTGGACCAGGTTAATTATCTGCTTTGTGTTCTTTCTGCAGTCACACAATAACCCAGTGAATGTTATCCAAACACATAAAGAAGAAAAAAATTAAAACAATTCTACTTGGATAAACAGCTGAGTGAGTGGTTATACTGTGGGTTTGACATGTAGGATAAAAGGGTTTGAATTATGCAAGTAAACATTTTGCACAAAAAGATAGAATTTAAGCAAACATAACAATCAGAACCCAACTGAAACATATACATTTGGCTCTGCATACAAATTCACAAGTGCAGTGTTTATATTCTCATTTGCAACCTTATAAGACTCATAAAGAGCAAACCATAATAATTCATATATACTGTTACGGTTTATAATTCATGGAGTCACTTTCCTTCTCATTATCAATCAACAGTAATTAGGAGTTCATAGATGGAGAGTTTGTTAGTGACCTAGACCTGCAGAGTGAAACATTAATAAGTGCATCATAATGAATAATAAATGGGCCATATGCTACTAATATATATGCTAATGAGCAATATGTTCTAAAGTTTTTGGACATGCAGAGATGGACCTGTTTCTCCATCCTACAGGTGAGCCGTCTGTTGATGTTAGGGGGAGCTAGTGTGACCTGGTGTACGGAGGTGGTAGGTCGTGCACCCATCCTGGCTGTCCACACGCACTTGGGACATGTGGAGATGGTAGCTCTGCTTCTCGAGATGGGGGCGCCTGTAGATGGAAGCACAGACAACGGCATGACACCACTCTGCCTGGCCACTGCTGCTGGACACACGGACATCGTTAGCCTACTCTGCAAGAAAGGAGCTAAGGTTAGTAGGGGTCAACCGCCTGTTAGTGCAGTTTGTTACTGGACATGTTATTAACCCATAAGAACCCAAACATCCTCTGGTGACCAAAATCATCTGCTGACCTACAGTGTTGATCCTCTAATACTATTAATACATTGAAGTAATTGGCATAAAATGCAAGTTGTCATTTTTTCATGTACATCAGATATCACCCATTTGGATGTTCAGAGGCTTCGTAGTGAACGTGGAAACACTGTCTTCTCCTAAAACCCATGGACTTTAATAAATGGTAGTAGATGGAGGAACTTGGTTTTATGTTCAGTTAAGGATAGCTTTCCTGAAAATGTGACTTTTTCTTCAGTTTTCTCTGTTTTGATATAATTGCCTTTGAATTTACTTTAGTTTTCATGAAGTTCTACATTAAATGTAGGAAAAAACATGATTTACAGTGAAAAATGGAAAATGCTAATATTGTAATAAATGACAGTAAATTACTAAGAAAAGTTAAATAGAGAGAAAAGTCAGTTTGAGAACTGCCACAAAAATAGCACTGGACCTTTATGGGTGATGCAATTTATAAATATCTGCACTGTTAATTTTTCAGCCAGTAAAATAAATGAATGTAATAAAACATGTTTTACCTTTTGCTCTGAAGCAGCAGCCACCAGTCTTTATGCTTTTTTTTTCTTCATGAAACTTTTTTAGGTGTAAGGTTCAGTTTGTTTGTTTTTTTTTTTTTTTACAGCGTTAGCATTTACCTGCATGTAGCAATGAAGTTGCACCTTCTTGTTTTCACATTATTATACTATAATGAAAGCATTTTTTTTTTTTACTTATTTTTTATTGCATTACACTAAAGAATTTTCTTTGAATTATTATTTAAATGTTTTATTGAGGATAGGCCTGTTACAGAATTATCATAAAATCATAGAGATCCACATGTAATATATGTCCATACAGGATTACAGAAATACAGTGCCTTCAGACTTTTCTTTTTTCCAAACTAAGGATAGAAAACACAAACAGTGAATAATTGACATATTAAGAGAATACAAATGAGGAAAAAAAACGAAAGAAATCCTAAATAGTACCAAAGCCTAAATGCTCCTACACCCAACCCACTCCACCTGACCCAGCCTTACCTAAATCATTTGTTATTTCAGTGCTTTGTTCTGTTAAAGTGAGAAAAATAGGCTTTACTATGGTGGTGTGAGATATTGAATGAGAGGTGACCACATTTTATCAAAATATGGGACGTTTATCCATAAGAGTGTACCTTATTCTCTCCAAATGAAGAGTTAGTCAGGTCACTGAGCCACATCTGTATGGAGGAAACCTCTTTCTTTTCCAGTGCATGAGGAGTAGTTTTTTTGGCGCTGATGAGACCATAGATAGAAAACATTGTTGTGAGCTATTTAGTTTTTTAGGATCATCTGAAACTTCTAGAATAATAGTAGATGGTTTGGGCTCTATTTATGAAGGAAGTATTTTGGATACTAAATTAAAGATATCGAACCAAAAACCTTGGGACATAGAACAAAACTGTTCAGTAATGTGTCTTCTGTTATTAGGCATCTGTCACATATAAGAGATATTTCAGGGAATATTCTATGTAACCTCTCTTTGGAATAGTGCAGCGATGTAACATTTTTAAATGGATTAAACAGCGTTGCTAGAGCAACGATGGGTGTGTTCCAGGCTTTTTTCCCACAGAGCATCCGAGATCCCAAAACCTAGTTCTTCCTCCCATTTAATTTTTATTTTTTGTGAAGTTCACAGGGCTAATAGAAAACAATGTATCATAAATATAAGAAATTGATCTTTCTGAGCAGGTTTTGGGTCAGAGGCATCCGTCAAGACAAGAGCCAGTAAAAGTGTCAAAGTTTTGCAGATGGGAATTTTCTTTTAAATTAACATTAATTCAGAGACATTTCAAGGAAGTTTAGTTAATTATTTCTTACAAATAATATATTACATTATTTGTTTAAAAAAATATTTACATTTTTCATTTAAATATGTATTAGTCATAAACATCTGTCTCCTTGATCACAAACAACACAGACACTAAATAAATATAATTGAACAAGAAATCAGCATCGTTTCTGTGCAATAAGAGACAATGTGGGTTTTGGAGGTGTGGATGTATCAAATGTACATCTTTTACACAGAACTGTCTCTCTCTTCAGCTTCACACCAGTGGTATCCTCAACAGCCCTGGTTTCACATTAACCAGTTTCAGTTTCTATTCTGGGAGACAGATGACATAAACAGAGCTGATCTAGGCCACCATTTATGAAATACTGACCAAGACCAGTATTGTAAGTCCTTCTGTGTACCCCTCTGTGCCAGGTGGGCCATGCTGATAAGAATGGCCAGTGTGCACTCGTGCATGCCGGGTTAAAGGGCCACACAGAAATCATCAACATCTTGCTGGGCCAGGATTGGGGATCAGAGAACCTAACTGACTCACTGCAGCAGCACGGCAATGAGAATGTGACCGGGAAAACACAGGCGGCCCAGCAGGCAGTCACAGCTGCCGCTAGTGTGGGACACACACAGGTACATATGAGGAAATAATTTTTAACAGCATGCAGGAATTCATTTATGTAGAACACAACACAGAGGATTTATTAGATGAATGCTTCCTGTGGTTAAGGTCTGTGGATATATTGGTTTTCTCAGCGCAGTAATACAGAGGACTGTTTTCTTGCAGGTTGTGAAGAGCTTGCTGGACTTGAAAGATGAACAGCTGGCTGTGCAGATGGACGCGCACGACTCTCTCTGGGGAGAAACGAGTGCGTTTCTTCTATCAGTCAGATAAATTTAGCTTTCTCACCTCTTTCTGTCCATCACTTTGGCTGGAGAGTCATGCTCAAGGGCTTTAGGGTTTGCAGTTCAGGCATATTCTTGCTCTGTGCAATAAATACATACGAAATAAATAGTTCTTAAATAGCTGTTTAGCAGCTCTACTAAAACAACTAAACATATGGGTTTATTTATATATATATATATATATATATATATTTATAACCGAGGATGCTCTGGTTATTATCATTCACTGTATTCAATTATAAATTGGTTTTGTTTTTGTCAGAAATTTAATATTATATTTATCACATACAACATCTTGTAAAGCCACATTTATTCAATTTTCAGACTTTTACCGCTATCACAGATGCAGGTTCTGCATGCAGAATTTTGTTAGGTCAATTTCCTGAGAGCATGTCCAATGAAGCCTGTATCTCTGCACACTGTACCATTACAGTATAATTCTATTACACATTTCTCTCTCGTGCTGAGATGGAGAAAGCCAGAGCTTAATAGCTTTAAACATTCATCTTTTTATCTTCTAGACCTTATGTTTATACTCAGTATTAGTATTTACTTAGAGTCCATATACAAAAATAATACAATAATAAACCAAAAATGTCACTTCAAGTCTGATTACTGGGTCTGTATTTGTAACTCAGAATCTGCAGTTTCTCAAGTCAGTGATAGTTGCAGTATCACAGCTTTTAAACGGGTGTGAATTACAATCACTACTTGACTAAGAATATTATTTTCAGCAGGGAAGTTTGTTTGTTAAAGCAGCAGCAGCCTCACTAACCTTGTTACTATTTTGTGCTGCTGCACAAAGTCACCTCAAACAAAGACACGTGGCCATTTTTTGTATTACACAATAATTTCTGTTTAAAGGCAACATTATTATTTAGTATATTGATTTGCTCACTGAAGCATATATTCACATGACCTATGAAGTTGTTTACGAAAGGGAAGGTGTTAGAGAATGGCATCAATAACTTTTTACTCTCCTCAGCTGCGCAATTAGCTGAAGGACTCTTAAAAAAAGGACCAATGCACATCATTTGTCACAGGTATCACATGCCTATTTAGGAGTGTGCAAGTCTAGCTCTGTGTGAAGTTGGAGTGATTTTTTTCCTGTTGATATTGACTTGACAAAGAGCATCACATGAAGCAGGTTTTCAGTGTCAGTAAGATATCTTTGGGCAACTTTGATCTGCAGTACTTACAGATTTATATTAAAACACAACTCTGCCTCAGTGAAGAACATTACAGCAGGACATATTACTCCAGGTTGTGATATGATGAGCTGCAGCAGCACCTGTGTTAGAATCAAACAGAATATGGAAATTACCAGTGCTGCTTTTCTCTCAGTTTCTCACTCTTGCCTCTACTTCTCTCCTAAATGTGTCAATTCCAAATTCCTCTCCGCCTCGCTGTCTCATCTCCATGCCGACTCTCTGTCAGTTCTGAGCGCGGCGGCAGGGAGAGGGAGGACTGAGATGGTCACGTTCCTCCTGGAGCGGGGGGCAGGGCGAGAAATACCCAACCGCAGAGGGATGGTGCCACTGCTAAGCGCCAGCAAACATGGACACACACAGGTGACAAGTCCACGTAAAATGTTTATTGTAATCAGTGCGTGTGTCCACAGAGACATATCATGCTATAATTACATGATATCCCAATACTTGAGATATCACCATGAAATATTATTATTATTGTTATTGTTATTATTTTTATTATTATCATAATTTTTGTACCATGCACTCTATTGTTATAAGATGAATTCAGGTTATTGGAGAAGTGAAGAAGGGGTAGGATTAAATAAGCTAATGCTTCATCCTACTCCTTTTCAGACATGTCATTGTGTATTATTATTATTATTGTTGTATTGATTATTGTTGCATTGATTATTGTTGCATTCTGCACATGTTCGAAATAAATCAAATCATTCATTCATTTAAATTACATTAGCATATACATATAGCTAATGCGTATGAGATCCATTTGAGTAAAGGTCAAAGGTCAAGATCACATTTATCAAAAAGGTAAAAATCACATTATTGGATCTAATTCAAGAACAGGTTGTCATAGAAACTTGAGATTGGCACAAAATAGGGGTGAGATTAGGCATTTTCTGAATACTTGTTTAAAATGTGTTATGCAACTTCCTTGGGACAATGAAAATGTCAAAGTTTGGAGAGATTTTGTGTCTGAATTTTTGAAGTACAGCATTAAACATTTACCTTTACTTATAATGATCCAAATTTGAATGGCTTCTAACATGGAAATGGTTAGAAATGCTACTATTGAGCACTGACAGGAATCCATACATGGACTTTCTTTTGAGTCCATGACCTTTGACCTTGAGTGACCTTGAATGGTCAAACCCCAGGCCACCAATATCTACAGTTCAATAATCTTCTTTTAAAATACATTTTAGATTCATTTACAGTTTTTAATGTACCTTCCTTGGGACAATTTCTACTAGGTTTTTGCACAGTTTTGAGCAATTGAATTTTTGAGGATTTTTTTTCAACTATTAAACTATCGGCTCACAACAAGACGATCTTAGGTTTGATTCCAAACTGAGTCCTTCCTGTGTGGAGTTTGCATGTTTGTGTGGGTTCTCTCTGGGTACTCTGGGTTCTTCCCATTATTCAAAGACGTGACTGATAGGTTAATTGGTTAATCTAAAATTGTTCATACGTGCGAATATGAGAATAATTGTTTGCTCATCTCTATACATTGGTCCTGAGGTGAACTCCAGGCTTATCCAGGGTGTACTCCACCTATGCCCAAAGGGTAGCTGAAATATGGTTTATGGTTTTATTATTTTCCCCTTTTTTGAGCTGATTTTCCTCTTTTTTTCCAGATTGCAGAATTATTGCTTAAACATGGGGCAGACATCAATGTCACTGACAAACAGGGTCGCACTCCACTGATGCTGGCTGCTTCTGAGGGCCACATAAGTACTGTGGAACTGCTGCTGTCCAAGGGTGAGCAAACCTGCTATAACCACCTACTGTCGTCTAAACCTGTTCACAGAATGTACTACATACTGTAAGAACAATCTATTTGTGTATGTGGACCCAGGAGCTTCTCTGTCCAGTGCTGATCAGGACAGTTTCACTGCACTCAGCTGGGCTTGTCTCAAAGGTCAGAAAGGAACAGTGCATCTTCTGGTGGAGGCGGGTGCTGACCTGAACCACCCTGATAGACAGGGCCGGACTCCCCTGGACCTTGCTGCCCTCAATGGAGATGCAGATATAGTGAGTTTTGTTATTTTATTTAAATGGCATTACAGCAATGAAGAAGACTTTTACCAGGGTTCCTGCAGATCCTTGAAAAGTCTTAAAAGGTATTGAATTAATTGTTCTAAAAATAAGTCCTTAATTGGCATTAAAATGTCTTAAGTTGAATTTTCAAAAGTCTTAAAAATTTGGATATGTTTGTAAGATTTATGTTAGTTTTAAATAAAAAAAAAAGGATTTGGTAACATTTAGGCTGTCTATATTACAAAAATAATTTAGGGTGATTATAAAATAAGAGCACATCATTCTGTGGGTGTAGTATTGCTTTAGCTATACTTGCTTTTTTACAAGTGTGTTTTTATATGATGTGTGTGTGTGTGTTATATTCAAAATTTCAGTTATGCTTCTTGATGCAAATGGTTTATGAATGTAGTAGCAACTGGACCAAAAAGTCATGTCCTATTTAAAATAAACAGTTGGGTAAAACTGCCCCCAGGTAATTAATGTGGTGTGTCCCCCCACCCCATCTTTTCAATTTTGGTTCATTGTCGGCTTGGTCTTAAATTTAATTTCAAACGCCATTAAAAAAAGTTTTAAAAAGTCTTACATTTAACTTGCCCTGAGCTGTAGGAATCATGTTGACACAGTTTAGTTACAGCGTTGTCCATACAAGTAAGCAAGCAAGGTTTATTTGTATAGCACAATTCACACACAGGGCAATTCACAGTGCTTTACAACAATAGAAAAAGAGACAAGTTAAAAACATACGATTACAGTTTAAAAAAACAATCAATAAAAATGAACATTTTAAACAATTAAAATAAAGTAAAAGAGAAGAGTGCTGATGGAACCCGTTCAGATAATATGCACAGTTTGAACAGAGCTCTTTTCAGCCTGGATTTAAACATGATCAGAGTAGACATTACTGGAGAAGCGTTTTAGTCCATAATAAGATGCAAAAACTAAAATCTGTATCATACACATGTTTGCATTTAAGCAGTTTTACTTAAAACATATCAAATATCATATGCTATGATCTGGGACAAAAGGTCAACTTGCAATCACTTCTGATATGAAGAAATTTGAAGCTGAACTCAGTGTTCCTACGCAGTTCAAATGTCTTGGAAATAGTGAAGTTATCCTGGAAAATGATTTATCCTCCCCCTGCCTTGTGATTCTGTGTGCCTAAACTGAGAAGGAACAGAAAATGTTTTTTCAGTGATTTAAAAGCGACGTAAAATAACACAATTATATATAAATAATGTCAACTCCAAACTTTCCTTACATGATGAAAATGTTTACAACTACAAACTATCCTTTAGAACAATGTGAATAACATGAACTACCTAGAATTTCTTAAGGAAAATATGTACAATGTTAACAATATTATGCTTCACATTCTCATTTACACATGTAGATCACAGTGCATCTACAAATAAACAAAATAGTAAGAGGCAAAATGTTGTTAAAATTACACTTCTCTTATGACATTTAATTTTCACTCTAGAGCTGTTCTCTTATCGGCCATAAGGGAGGCAAAGGGAGTTTTATTAGCTCATCCAGACAAAGTCCACAATGAGTTATTGACATAGCGCTTCGTCCATCCATCATCGTCGTCCACAATTCACTACAATCACTTCTCCTCCCTCAGTTCTCAACGGATTTCAATTCTGATTGATTCATTAGATAGATCTAAGCATTGGGTACAAAACATCGAAATTTGCCTTTGTAAACAATTTGTTTACAACTTTGTTTATTTTTCCCAGTATCTCACTAAAATCACTACTCTTCCCTCAGTTCTCAACAGATTGCATTTCTGATTGATTCACTGAGTTCAAATTCAATCAAGATCAAAGACAGTAACTGCCCCAATATTAGTTTCCACCAACAACCTCCTGCATAGCATTTAACAGCTTTAACCACAGTAATATGTCATTACCCAGTTACCTATTTTTGTTCAGTCAGATGCTACCCCAGAAGAGCTTCCTATACCATTCACACTGTTTCTAGCATTTGTTGATAAAAACATACAGCCACACAGTGGGATTGATTTTTATCATCTATTGAATGACTCCATTTTGTTGATAGCAAGACATCACAGCTGTGAGGTCTGGATGAGCACAGGCCCATTGGCTCTATTTTACATGTCTGTGACCCATAGTTTCTGTAGTTGTCACTTGTTAAATTCTGTGAAACGAACACAACAAATGAATAAATATATTTTTTTTCCAATTTAAAGGGTATTTTTTTCTATTAGGTAAAAAGACACTGTAATTGTCTTGTACCACTGAAGATAAATTATGTAGGGCTGTAAAATGACATTTTTAATCAGATTAATTACAGGGTTGCTTTGGATTAATTTTGATTAATCATGATTAACACACTTTATGTCGGTCAATTCTTTTGTCTGGTTTTTTTTTGACTCAAATTTCTCAAAAAATAACAGTATGCAGAGAAACAAAATATGCTAAAGTCCACTAACCCCCCCCCCCACACACACACACACACACACACACACCACCACAAAAAAACTACCATAAAAATGTGATGAAATATCCAATAGATATTAAAAAACTCTTCTAAATTACAAAAAAAACGCCAAAAATGTGATAAGACATCAAAAATATATGCAAAACTATGACTATATATACATATATATATATATATATATATATATATATATATATATATATTTATTTATATATATATATATATATATATATATATATATATATATATATATATATATATATATATATATATATATATATTTATTCAACATCTTCAACAGTTTCAACAAAACAACTCTAAACAACTGTTCCATTTAATTGCATTAAACATTTTAATATGATTAATCATGTTGATGGATTAATCTCTACGTTAATTTTGACAGCCCTAAAATTATGATAATATCATATGTTACTTTGTGTTTCTCACCCCTGCTCAACACTATATTCAAAGTTTTAAAATGATCACCAAATTATATAAACGTGTCAAAATATAGGTCAGCTTGGTTATTCCTTTGATAATTGTGAATGTGTCTACCATTTCTGTTATTGTATCTTTTGTGCTGATGAACTGGTGGTTTTAGGTTCTAATCACTGCATTATCTGACTATGTTCCCTCGTTAATATAAAAAAAGTAAAGGTAACTTTTTTGTGTGTTGCCAGGTGCATTGCTTGGTGGATCATGGAGCTGTGTTGGAAAGAGCTGAAAACAGTGGAAACAGAGGCTCAGAACGGACACCCGGCTGCCAGAACCCGGCCCTGGTGGCTTCGCTGCTAAAGAAAGGATCCAAAATGGGTATAAGCACCTCTGTGAACAAAAATGGATTAAACAAAACAAAATGTATAATCACAGTAAAATAGCACCATATAAGTGTGCATACAGTGAAATCAGTACTTTTGCAGGTTGAGCAGCTTATCTATATTCAATAAATAATTATATAGATCAATATAAAATCAGTTTAGGTTCAATTCACATGGAGAGAAAAGCTGTATACATAGACATCTATCATGTGTATGGTTTTGCGTCATCATTTATTTAACTTTTATTCCTGTGCAGTTTTACATCCATTTCCCTAACACTCCCCTCTCTTCCCTGCTCTGTCATTGGCTGTTCTCTTTCGTCAACCGCATCAGGCTACAGAACAGCTCCACATGATCGATCAGGTACATGATTTATGTAAGACACAGAATAAAAGAGACAAGGTGAGATAGAGAAGAGAAAGATAAATATTTGTATCGTTCCATCAGGTCATGCTACATGGGCCATGGCTTCCTCCAAACCAGACATCCTCCTTATCCTGCTGCAGAAGCTGATGGAGGAAGGGAACATGCTTTATAAGGTACTTTATGCTGAAGGTTGATCATTTCCAACACTGAGCTGAGACTGAAAGTTGTGTATTTCAATATATTTTTAATGAAGTGTTTTTATGTATTCACCAAAGGTTTGCTGTTCAATGGCGTTTTCTATGCAACACTGTCATATACATAAGACTTCATTATAAACATTTGTTAATTGTTAATAAGGTCCGAATCAGATTATCATATAAATTGTTAATAAAATGTTAGTTACATTAGAAGAATTAAGAGGTTAAGAACTTATTTTAAATTATAATAACAGTTATTAGAAATACATATTTTAAATTTAACTCATAAAGACCCAGAGCTGCTTTTCTGTCAGTTCTCAAATACATTTTTCTTCTATTTATCCTTTTTAAGTGATTTTCTACCATTTATTATAAAATGATCCTCTGTATTTTGGTTTTTCTTTCGTGTAAATCATCCATTTTGATTTATTCAATTTACTGATCATATATGTTCATTAAAGTTCAGATTATTATATTGAAAACAGAGAAAACTGATGAAAACGTGAATTCTTCAATTACATATATTATTAACTGAAGACAAAACAAGTGTCATCCACTTTCACAAAACCCACTCCATGGGTTTTACTAGTTAATTGATGTTATAGAAGTAAGGAATTTCTAAACATGCAAATGGGTAATATCTGATGACCATGAAAAGATACCAAACTGCATTTTACACCAATTATTTACATGTATTAAGAGGATTAGTGGATTGGAAGTTATTAATCATTTTAGATCAGTCCATGATAAGGGCTGACAGTGGGTGTTTGGGTCTTTACGGGTTCAGTGTCATCTATCATTGTTAACTTTCATAAAGTAACAACACGATCATACAGTAGTTAAATAATGTACTTTTTGAAGCCGCTTCTAAAGTTAGAAAGGTTAAAAAGGTTCATAAATCCTTTATCAGATAATGGAATGCACTTGTGTAACACTTTTCTGCCTCAAACTGCTGGTAGCGATAAACAAACCACCCTGAGGGATAAACCTGCAACGCTAGCCTGCCGGGAGGTAGAGTGGGCTGACTACTTTTAGACTTTTTGTAACATGCACATCTGGAATGGGACTATATACTGTCAAGGTTGATATAATTTGAATATGAATTCTGCAAAAATGCAATGTTTGGGTGAGTTAATGAAGCACTAAAATCATCACTTTCACAGAAATTGTAGTGATTATGCAGCAACAAATTGTATAACATGATGTTTTGCATGACACACCCCAGCCAAAACAATCAATCAACCTAGAATTTAACAAAGCCTTAGTTTGGGTCCAGGTTCGTCACCAGGTCTTCAAATTAATTAATAAAATATTAATATTTTAATATTTCAAGACCACAACTTAGGACTAAAATAATAAAACATAAGTAACACAAGTAAAATACACTTCAATTAAATACTATTATTAGTATATATACACAGTAAATTTTGCAGTGTTAATTTGGAGAAAATGGGACCAAATACACTCTAGAAGAAGTTAAATAAACTCTCTAAGTGTTGATTTAACACTGCAATATTTACTGTGTATATATATATTATTATTATTTTTTTTTTTTTTTTTTTTTTTTTTTTTATTAATTTTCCCAAGCCACTCAAAGCCCTCGGTCTTTGAGTGGGTTGGGACGGAAGTAACAGAATCCAATATGGCAGTTACCGAGTCGGTACCCGCTGACCAACATGATCAACAGGCAATAATTTTAGCTCTTGGACCCCAATCCGAAGCCTCCAAGGGTTTTGGTGTCTACGATGGGCAAACAATGAGTTATTGGCAGTGTTGTTTAGCAGAAAAACAATTTGGTAAGAGAGTACTTGCGCTAAACCTGCACAAAATTAGTTTGACAGATGTATAAATGTTAACCCCTTCCTGCATCCACGGTCTGTGTCAGGTTGTCTATGGTGTTTTTCTTCCTAAATACTTGCTAATGCTGGGTTTGTTATTGATAGAATGCATCATTTACTCCCTTTTGGCTGTTTTAAAATCCAGTAAATGAAGTTATATAGAAAATAAATAGATAGAAAATAATTCTGAAGCGTATCGACGGACGCCATGTTGGATTCTGTTATTTCCGTCTATGACCTCGTGCCAACCACTCGGAGCCGCAGGGTAAGGATGAAAGAGCCGCACGCGGTTCCGGAGCCGCAGGTTGCTGACCCCTGAACTAAGGAAACACAAAAGATCATGCCCTTGGACAATCACTGCAGTGATTAATATGGCTCAGGTCCAAAAAAATATTTCTCCCTGACTGGTTTCATGGAGAGTATAATGAGTGGAAAAAGGTCATGTAGTCGGATGAGTCAAGATTGATCCTGTTCCGGGGTGATGAATGCATTAGAGTGAGAAGAAAGGTGCATAAAGTGGCTACCCATCATGCCTAGTGCCTACAGCACAAGTCTGTGAGGGTAGTGTTATGATCCGGGGTTGGTTCAGTTGATCAGGTCCAGGGTCAGAGGTTCAGTCTCGATCAGCTGAACCTCAATATACTAAATGAGCAGGTGTAAGTGTAAGCAGTGTATTTTTCTTCTTCCACTATGGTGATGTCAGGATTTATCAGAGGTAAATTGTGAGAGTGTTTTAGGGAGTATGAGATAGTCCAGACCTGAATCCCAATGGGAATATTTGCAATGTGATGGAGAAGACTTTACACTGTGGTCTCACATCATCATCAAACCAGGATCATGGCCAAAAAATTATGCAGCTATGGACAGAAATAAATGTTCTGGTGTTGCATCAGCATGTCGATGCCACACCAAATGCATAAACAAAGAATTCAGAATTAAAGCCAAAGGTCGTATAATACAATACTAGATTATGCTACTTTTTTGCCGGGCAGTGTGCTGGGCAAAGGAACAGGTTTAAACACAGACACAATTACACTTAAAATATAATAAGACATAAATATCAATCAATAAAAATAAAGTAAAAAGTCAGAATGCAGATAGAACCCATTCAGTTGTTCTATGCACAGCTGAATAGAACCATTTAAATACTGTCAGAGTAGAGGTCTGTCATCAGAAAGACTGTTAGCATAATAAAATATCCTGTAACTGTGCAGTTAATTTCACTATTACTGTATTACTGTCACATTTACTAACCCTGTTACTATTCCTCTTGTATGTTGTTGTTTTTTTTCTTCAGAAAGGACGTATGAAGGAGGCAGGTCAGCGTTACCAGTACGCCCTCAGAAAGCTGCCTCGTGAGGGCCAAGGAGAGGAGCTGAAAGGATTCAAAGACTTGCGAGTTTCCCTCTATCTCAACCTTTCTCGCTGCCGTAGGAAATCCAATGTAAGTCCCACAGCTGTATCAAACTGCTCATGCACAATTTAGCACCAGCAGGTTTATTAGAAGGCAGGGGAACGGCAGGGGACTTGGCACAGCAAGGTAGATGATTCCTTAAGATATATAATTTATCTCTATCAACATGAAAAGATAATGTCATCACTAGTATAGCTCACTGTAAAAATATCTCTGCTTTTCATATCCAATTTTGAGTCTCCCTGGTAAACAGAGAGAACGTGTAAGACCTGGGAGCAGGTGGTGACATAATGAATAGCTGTGTGCTGCAAGTGTTGTAGAGATAGATGTGTGTGGCCTGCAGCCAGCTTTGGAACCCACCCTGGTGATGACAGACGTCCTAACAGAATGTGTAAAAATGCCATCCTTAGGGTCAGTGTGGCCGATGAATAATGGAGCAGATAATGTGAAGTGATAAGGTCACTCTAGCACAGTCTTTTTCTCTGTGTCTCTACAGGGGGTTATTTACAGTGGACGTGCAAGTAGGCTGGCTAAATCCACATATTATTTCAGAAAGCAAGCAGTAAGGGCCAGGAGAGAGACTACATGATACCGTCATTAAACATTCAACAGCAATGTTCACAATCTCACATTCAAGGCTGCCATTTTGACCTCACTGCCAAGGACAGAATCACAATGTGTTCACATCATTAAATATTCACCTGAGAGTGATGATGAGAGCAGGAAAAAACTCAAGATGGTTTTCCCCTGTTTTTGTTTCCTCTGTTTCCGTTAGTGGACAGGCTTTAGGAAAACAATTGCAGTGTGAATTCAGTTGCTTTGAACAGGCAGTGATCATCAGATTCGCATAATGAAGATGCAAGCAATTTTCACCAGAGGGGCCTCTGATTACATCTGAAAAGCAAACATTTTTCAGTCTATTTATTTAACCAGTGGGGGGAAGAATTGTCTGATTAAGTATTATTTAAAGATGCAGTGTGTAGGATTTAAGAGGATCTGCTGCAGAAATAAAATATAGTCCTCCTAATTATGTTGTTATTGTATCAACACTTGAAAATAACAATCTTTGCAGTTTTGTTACCATATCTATTTAAAGGCACTACGGGTATACTCAAAATTTGTGCTTTTTTTTAGTAGTCCAGAAAGACACCATTTTATAAACAGTGGCATGTAAGAGTAGTCTATTTATTTTACCCAAAAAATTATTGGCAGTATTTTCTCACTATTATATAATTATTAAGATGTCATCTTAAAATAAAATATAGAAGGCCATGGCTCAGTTGGTAGAGCAGGTTGTCCAGTAACTGAAGGTTTGGTGATTCGATTCCTGCTCTGTCCTAGTCAGTCCATTGTATTCTTGGGCAAGACACTTCACCTTCCTTACCTCCAGTGCCACTCACAGTGGTGTATAAATTAAAACGTACCAGTGTTCTCTCTCGCAAAATTAAATGTATTTATTGTTTTACTCTGTGCAATAAAATAAATTTAAAAAAAACCTTTGGCTCACGACTGTTTGACTGTTGAGCAACTCTTGCCTCGTGCCTGTCATCCAACAGACAGACTTAATGTTTACCGTTACTGAACAGCTGTAGCTCTGCCAGTATGCCGCCAAATCTCAATCTGTCCGTGTTTCTTTTAATCATAAATCTCCCCGTCCTTTGGCCATTTTTTTATTCGTGCAATACATGATGGCATATCGTGCTTTGGTTAGTGACCATCCAATGTCCACTACATTTCATGGTGCATTGTGGGACATGTTTTATGTTTAGATGAAAGTGACACTAACTGATATGATTGGTTAGGATTTGGGGAAATAATGCCATCTGCAGGTTTGGAATGCTGGAATGTGATTGAAGATGCAGATGTTCAGTTATATGTGCAAGGGAGTTTTTTCAAAAACGAGGTGGTGTGGATAAAACAATTTGAAATACTCAGCTCTCTGTCTACATGGCCTCAGAATGAAAAGAAACAAAACACTCCTAACTACTCAGAGATAATCAGACTTCACAATCAGACTTTTCTTTGTTTGTACAAACAGACAGGAGCCAGAATCAGTGTTGACTGCTTTATAATCTAGCAAAGACTGAGTGGGCTCCTGCATTTTATAAGCCCTTCCCCTGACTAATAGGGGATGGAGAGCAGGTGAGTGGAGCAGGAAACTAGGGCAAGGGGGAAGGCCTGAACTGGAATTGGATTCAGTCAGAAAAAGTATTCAGAGAATGCCTAATCTCACCCCTATTTTGTGCTAATCTCAAGTTTCTATGACAACCCGTTCTTGAATTAGAGCCAATAATGTTATTTTGACCTTTCTGCTAAAGGTGACCTTGACCTTTGACCTTTTGCAATATTAATAGTTTCATTATATGTATATATGTGTCAGTGCGTGCAATATTATGATGATAATATATCCAGTATTGATTAAGTTATAGCATGATATGCCTATGCTATGTCTTTGCTACATGTCACCTTTGACCTCCAGAGATCTCAAAAACTATTGGTCCTAGGTAATAACACCAATTATGAGAATTGTAGAAACATTCATTGCGCATTGTTTGGTATCAATCTGAAAGTTCTGTGGCCCTCTGTTCTTGAGTTAATTGTGACCTTGACCTTTGACCTTTACTTAAATGGATCATTGCATCTGATGCGTATTAGCTATATGTATATGCCCATGCAATTTCATCGTGATGTCCCAAGTATTCATTGAGTTATAGCATGATATGTCTCTGTGGACATACAGACACACACAATGATTACAATAATCTCTCCCAACCAATGTTGGGTGAGATTAAACGTAAAACAGAACTGTGACAAAGGGACCCTTGACCAAAATGTGTTGAATTAAACCTAATATAAAATGTCAGGAAATTAATGGAACACATCTCATATTGTCTAATGTATGTTAAATGCAAAGATAGGTCTCACTAAATATGACCACTTTGGTTTGCAGAAGCTATTTTTTCCCTGAAACTTTTGTTTTTACTGCTGTAAATATTTCAGATTGGATTGTGATACCTAGATTGAGAAATACACGTGTTAGATCTTCCCTAGAACAACAAACATAATGATGTACCACAACATTTGCACAGTACTGGATATGATGTTTTTGGATGCATACTACAGCTGCATTTATGCATATATTGCTTTTTAAGTCAGGAGATGTTTAAAGTACATATCTGCTTATACCGCTGTATACTTTAAGCTGCAGTGCATTTTCTATAATATCATAATTATTATATTATGTTTACAGTGTTGCTGTACTTCAAGAACCACATACCTCCAGAGGGTACATTTTTCCACAAGCTCAGAAAAAACAGGCTTGTTTTCAGCTTAATGAAAGTTTATTTTCCAGTGAATTAAAGAATGTATTTACCTGGAAGAGTTTTCTGAGCCCCTAAAGGAACACGTCATCCTTCAGTTTATCACAAACATTCCAAACCCACACATTTGGAGATGCATGGTTTTCACTGGACAGAAGGGGATGAAAACTGTAATCTGAAAAGCGAGTAGAGCGATTTAAAAAAAGAGAGCAAATAGCACAATATTTGCCTCTGAGATATAATGGAGAAGTGCAAAGTTTCATAAAATGGAAATAAATATAGTTTTAAAAAAAAAGCAAAACATTTGGGTCAAAGTAATACTGTGCATCACCTCAGTGCAGATCATACAATGACATTGTTTTGTTACGGTTCTTGTACTTTTAAGTCTAAAAATCATTTTCTGTATAATCACACAGGACTTTGGCATAGCTGAAGAGTTTGCAACAAAAGCCCTGGAACTCAAACCCAGGTCTTATGAAGCATATTACGCTAGAGCACGGGCCAAGAGGAGCAGCAGGTACTACTACATTAACTGGTGCAGTTATTATTATGAATGTGAATCAGTTTGCTCAGTCATGCAGTGAAGAACAGTGAAGCCTTGGGACACTTTGTCACCATGGTAAATTAAGCATTTTGAAACTTTTCTTTGTTCATTTTCTTTGTCTTCCCCAGGCAGTTTGCTGCAGCGCTGGCAGACCTCCATGAAGCAGCACGACTCTGCCCCTCTAACCGGGAGATCCGCCGCCTGCTGGCACGGGTAGAGGAAGAATGCAAACATTATCAGAAGGTGGCGAGTAACAACAACACTGTACCCGGTTATAACAGGGACCCTCACGCCTACCACCATCAGACCCCAGAGGATGAGGCAGACGTGTATTCACAGGGAAGTCTGGAGAGGCAAGTCCCTGCAGAACAGACTGACAATGAGAAGGAAGAAGAGAAGGATGAAGGTGAGGAGGTGATGTTGCCGTGTGGAAAAAGCCCTGAATTTTGGCCCCTGAATCCTTACGCACCAAACAGGACTCTCCCTGGTGGCGGTGCTTTCGGTCTGTCAGATCAGACACCTTGTTTGTCCTCAGAGGAGTTTGCTCATAATCCACTGTTTGTAGACATGCCTGAGCCTGTCCCTGCAATCAGCAGGCAGACACCAAGCCAAGGCAGCAGGACTCATATCCACTGCCACTCCCTCCAGTCAGGAAGCAGAGTTGGGGGCCGACCTCTTTCTCTGTGTGGCCCCTCCAGCCCTCTGCCAGGCAGACACATCTCCACCTCTTTGAGGCCAGCTCCGGTGATGGGTATCGACATGGGTCACGGATCGATCAGTGAACACTCCGGACACAGCCCCACAGAGCACTTTCACCCCATGTCCCCCAGCAACTGCTCCCCACCAGGCCCCATCCACATGTACCACCCCCGCTCCTCCAGCTTCTCCAGGGGCTCAGACAGGCTCTCCACCCATTCTGTGGCTCTGGATGGTCTGGCGCTAGCTCTGGGTTCCGGTATGGAGGTTAGGAGGGAGGGTGGTGGAGGCACAGCAGGCTCCAGAGGCTCCAGCTCCAGTCAGGCCTCCAGTGGGAACCTGTCTGATGGAGGCAGGCAACAGGTGCCTGAGGCACCGTGTGCCATCAAGAGCAGCGGCAGCTTCAAGACAAAGCCTGAACTAAAGCCCCGGCCCTTCATGGGAGTCATGGACAAATCAGTACGAGTCCAGGGCCAGCAAACATCTGGATTAAGCCGACAGGGAGGAGGGGAGAGTTTCAGTATGTCGGTCATGGAGTTCCAAGGGTTGAACAATGAGTTCAAACGCGCCTCTTTTCAGGAGCAGCTCTGTGGAAGTCAGACCAACAGCCAGCAGCAGGGCCGGGAGCTTGGGGAGAGGCTCCACCAGCGAGAGACCAGAGTCGCCTCCTCCTCCTCTTCCTCCTCCCAGCTCCGCTTCCCCGATGGAAGACACAGACAGGCAAGCCTGACCAGAGACAACCCAGCCCTGCATATGGCTCCAATCAAACCCAAACGATCATTTATAGAGTCCAATGTCTGAATATAGTTGATCAAAGCACAGATAGAGGCTGTTTTCAACAAACTATGACCCACATAAGGTAGCAAGGGAGACTGGTTTGAGCCTGTTTGTAGAGTATGCTGCTGCACTGCATTTACAATCTAGGACCGGTGTTCAACTCAGGCTACTATGCTTTGCTTTCATGTCTACAGTTACAATAGTATATTTAAAAAATCCAGACATACCTTAATTAGGAATTTAAAAACATAAGAGTATATTGTCTCAACCTTTGATTTATTATATCAGATGTAGAAGTCAGAGAAAGCTTTGTGCACGAATATACAAAACCTCATGCTATTAGTTGCAGAATATGACCATTTCTATCGTCAAGTGTCTTTTAAAATACATTTATATTTGTACGGTGTACACTATATTTGCAGATTCTCTATATAAATATATTTCCCTGTAAGTGGTTATCTGTCAGCATTACAGGCTTCAAAAGAAATGACTTTGTGTACTTCAGATTCTTTCTCTTGGTACATTTGATAAACAAGCACTGTACATGACATTGTTGGAAACTTCTTAGCAAAACTCTAATATTGAATTGAGTGCTTCAATATTCACAGTATATGTTATTTATTTTTGCATAGCAGAGAACATATTCATATGAAGTGTTTATTGTTTATTTGGACACAGCATTTACACAAGCAACACTGAATAAAAAAAAAAAAATCTTAAGAGACTTTTACTTCATATTACCTTTTCAGAGTCATACTATGGATTACAGAATGCTACCACATATATTATTGTGGTATAATAAAATATTAATGGAGGACTACATCTTGACATGTATTTTTTCAGAGTAATTGTTAAAATGACGTTTTAGTTTAACAATAAGCACAAATGCATGAAAAGCGACAGCACAACCTCACATCTCCAGACATTTAACTGTGGTAACAAAATAAAAGACATCTATATTACAATTATATTCTCAACATTGTTCAACTATAGATTTTGAAGACAAAGGATGTTTATACAATGGCAATCCCTTAACTACTTTGGCTGGATAGTTTTATTCCCTTACGTTTGTAAGATTCAGTAAAGATCACAAAGTTGGCCATGAAGTGATTAAGAATTGAAATTAAAATTTAAAAAATTGCTGTTAAAATTTTATATCACACTAAGCATCAGTATTACAGATGTACAATTTTCTTTAAGTTTATTTTGACTCAATCAAAAGTGAAAAAATAAAACTTGATTTTCCTCATGCATATTCGGATCTTGAACAAACATGCTATCATTCAGTTTTGATTGATTCTTGAAGTGTGCGATATGTTCTGCTGTTTGGCTAATTTTCTGAATCATGAATGAATTATTTAAAACCACAAATACCAATGTAGTTTCTTCAACTTACATGAATGAAATAATGAGTTCACATTTACTGTGGTGACTGTCGACATTGTCTGATAAAAATGTTTTTATCATGATGACATTTTTGGCCACATCGCCCATCCGTACATATGAGTAGTATTTAGAAATGATAGCGTATGTGGTGTTTTCAATATTATAACAGGCATTCATTAGGTGCAAAATAAGCAAAATGACCAGAGTATTACTGGTAAAGAAACTTGAACATGAGCAGGACAGAGATGTGTTCAATATGTTTATGAATCAGTTCAGTGCTGAAAGAGTTAAGAGTCAGTAAGAAAAAATGTTTTTCCTGATTGTTTGAAAACAAAAGCATTTAGCTTTTTTTAAATTTAAAGTTCATCCATCTGATTTTTCTGGATGCCTGACATTGTGCATAAATATTAAAAAGCACACTGTTGACATATTCAGTTCAATGTTATTCTATACTTGTAACCTGATTTTTGTAAAGATTTTCACTGAAGGAAGGAAGTGATTTTACTGTGGGAGTGTGCAGTGCATTAAAGCTTCAGTAGCTACAGTAGTATTTTGTTGATATCAATAGGCTGAAACAGGTAATTCACTTTTTTTTTTCACCTGCAGTTGCATCAATTTGGAAACAAGCGAATCCCAATTCTGATCTATTTTAGCTTCACATTTATAAATATAGATTCAAATATTTTTTATTTGCTTTTCATGGTAATTTGGCCAAAACATTTTTTGTGTTGTGTGCTGCAACAGTAATGAAACTTTTTCATAATATCATTTTAAAGATGCTCAAATGGAACCAAATACAAATTGAAATACTACAGCATCTCTGTCAGCACCACACTCATATTTAATGACCACATCAGTGAAATCATGTGGGACAATCCTCTGGATGCTAGTGGCTGGTCTTCCAGCGGCCAATAGCCATTTTCAGGGTGTGATTTGGAGTTAGTAGAGTCGTCAGTAAAGGCAGGTTTGTCATTGGACTGGAGCGGTTTTTGGTGTTGATCCAACTCTCAATTGCCTCTCTTTCATACGAGTATCCATCTGTTGGAAAATGTCCACAATTAGTAAAAAAAAAAAAAAAAAAAAAAAAAGTAATAACAAATGGTGTCAGCCACAACAAACCCCCAGCCCTCACTTGCATTGTAAGTAAATGGGAAGATTTTTTTTATTTTATTTATTTTAAAGCATAAAATCTGAACTTTGGCCTCCCGTTCCCAAAATTTTATCTATCTATTGAGAGTGACTCGCAATCTATGAACCTACTTTGGTATGAACTGAAATTAAGTGTTAACAAATAAAGAAACAAACACACACCCCCTCCTCTTCGCGGGGCAGGGTAATAAATAACTCGTATCGTAAATACACAAAGAAAATCAGCATGCACATAAGAACACACTGCTGTAGCCTGTGAACCATCAGTTACAATTATTGACTGTGAAATGCAGGCAAACAGGTCTGATGTTCAATTACCAGCAGCGATGACCGGTTCCCTCATCAGTTCTCGGGTAATTGGACAAAGAAACTCATCAGGAATCCCCGAACACACCGACTCATTCTTCAGCTCCTCCACTTTTCGCAGGACTTTGCTGCGCAGACCTGCCGACTCTAGGCAAAGAAAGGACCATTTGAATATATGCATGAAGAGAAATTACACAAGTCAGTATTTTGCATCATCCTTAAATGAAAACTGAACAAAGTGGTTTGATTGAAAGACTAATATCTAAGGCATTATTAACACGAGGGGCTTTAAGCGTTTGTTATTACTGCGTTTAGCACTTTTCACTCTTGGATGGCAAATGTGAGCGTGGGTGAGAGTGAACATGGTGGGAACAGAGCATGTCTGCTGACTGTCAAAGTTAAATACTAGCAGTCAGTAACACTTGACTGCATCTTGGTTGGAATGTTTCAGTAGGTCTTTTTTAAAGCATACAACCAGAGAAATAATATGTAACATTCCGCTAAACAGGCCTGTGATATTAATTTTACATTATTAGATTTTTAGAATAGTGCCTTTTTAGAACAAAACTAGCCTCAGTGGATTATTTTCCCTCTATGACAAATATTCTTTATATTGCCTTAGATAAAACAATGACTGCATAAGAGCAGCCCCTTAGTTCAGCTAAAGAGGTGGGACGCTACATGCTGTCACTAAAAACACTAAAAAAAACAATGTGTGCACTCACTGCCACAGTTCTGTCACTGTGTAAACTGAGCAGTGATTGACAGGAAGTGTGGGATGGAAATGACGGCATGGCAGCACAGCAAACATTTGCTGACAAACGCCAGTACATGACGAATAGTGGTGTAGCTAGTAGACTGACTAGAACAACATAACAAACATTCCTTTTTTTAACCTTGCATAGGAAAAAAACAAACAAACAGGAAATACACCCAAAATGGTATAAAACCAAATTTCCTAAAACCCTCTTTTATAAACAGACTGAGGCATAACCAATAAGGTTTAATGATATTAAGTGTAAATCCACTTTATATCTTATGGGAAATGCTGTTGTGAGGATTGGGTTATGTAATTTCTGAACTGTTCCAGATTAAAGTCAAAATTTTTGAAGCTCCAAAGCTTAGTGCTTTTGCAGCGCATTCTAATATTACATAATCTCACCCACTAAAACCCACATTAACGTTCATTCATTCTTTCACCCTTACTTTAATTTAACCTGGCACCTTTTATACGCGGAAAGGGGCGTAGAAATAATAATCCAAACAAGCATATTTTCATTCTTACAAGGCAGCAGCAGTGTGTAATACCCCAAGAACAGATTTATACTCTTATGAACTGCCTTATTCTAAAGCAAAGCATGAGGAACTGATAAAGTGACATTCCACTTGAGAGCAGCGTGTGATATTTGTGGTCTTCACCTATGTGCAACTCTGACGCTAGTGTTTCCTTGGTGAGACAGAGCAGCTCTGTCCCATCTATGTTGTTGGCCCTGAATGCGTCCACCAATCCCTCCAGCCTTTCCTCCACCAGCCACAGTGACACATCCTCCTCTGACCAATCGCTGACCAGCAGTTTAGAACGGCCAGCCGAGGTTTTCCCTAAAAAAAGATGAGCCAAAAAAAGATAGTTGGCCTTTGATGGCACCTTGTTGAAAAATGACTATATGTTCACCACGCTGAGCTGTCTTGAAATCCTGCTGACTAGTTATTGATTAGGAAGACAGTCTGACTTGGTTCATAAAATAAAGAAAGGTCTAGAGGTTTCAATTGATATTTTTTATTGACACAGTATGAAACTAACTAAAAGATTAAATGCTTTTTGTTGTGTTTGCATTTACTGGTGCAGCATCCACTGTAATCTATAAAGGTTCATGCTGTTGCTGGTGTAAAATAAAGGCTTTGTACCTTCTGTTGATGCGTGTGCAGACTCCTCTGAAACACAGAATGAGGCATAATTACTTGTAAAAATGCAAGGAAATATGTTACACTCATGTCCTCCATCACATAGCACATAAGCAAAAAAAGTACTACTATTAAATAAATGGAATCAATTTCCCCTGTACTGTTGTTATGCTCAACCCAGTTGCCATAAAAATATGCTGCTACAACAACCCAATAACTATAATATAATCTGAAATTAATTTGTAATCAGATTCACCCATTTTTAATCTGGAGACAGATCCTTTCAACAGACACTAAAGTTACTCCTGTAATTTTTTTTTACATTTAGATAATAATAATGCTTTGGTAAGTAGGAAGAAAAGAGGGTTAGGGGGAGAGACACTGAAAATGTTGTTTAATCACATCTTTGCAGCTTTTTGTCTGTATTAAACCAAACTCCAGTATCGTTCCCCGTTCTCAGTCCCTAATCTAACTACAAAATACACTGGTAGAAAAAAAAGTTGTCGTACATCCCATGCATTTGTGAAATATTGTATGAAGAACCACCATTAAGTCATTGAACTCAGCCCAGTATTGTTCCATTCTCCAAACCCACATGCTCCTTTCTGAGCGTGCACTGTTTCATAGAAGTCAAAGATTGTTAAATATTAGTCCCCTCCGCAAAAGAGGTTTTCATCAGGGTTTGTCTGTTAGCAAGATGACTAAAAAATCATGGAAGGATTTTGATTAAATTGACAAGAAATGTTGATACTAACACAAGGAACAAATAAATACATTTTGGTGGTGATCCAGGGGATGTGGGTGGGGGGTCTACACTTTCTGAGTGCTTTTCTAGTTTATTACTCCGCCAAGGAGTAATACATTGCCAGTGTTTATCTGTCTGTCTGTCTGTCTGTCAGTAAGATAACTCAAAAAGTTATAGCTGGATTTGGCTGAAATGTTACTGGCACAAGGAATAAATGTTTAAATGTTGGTGGTGATAAGTGGTGGTATGTGGGGGATTCATTCAGTTGGTTGGGGCAGACTCCTGCTCGTAGAAGTAAAAGTGAAACTTATCACCCATTTTGATCATGGGGGTGTGGGGTGGGGGGATGATCTGCCTCGGCAGAGTGCTTTTCTAGTTATTTTTTGTTTTTACCAATAAACACACAACATTATTTGCATTTGTTTGAGTCTGTCTGATGCAGCCACATGTTTTTGAAATTCATAAAAGATTTTTCTGCAAATGTTTCACGGTAACAATTGAAATTGTGTAAAATTTTCAGGGTGTCTGAACAATGTTTCCCACCACTACAAGTTAAGTAATTCTAGTGACAGTTAAAAACAGACTGTTCATGAATAACTGATATTTATGTTCAAATAGAATAACACTGATATACATGCATTTGGAAATGCTGTTATGAAACATAATTATGCTTCAGAAATTTCAGAAACATCAAGGTTTTTTTTCCCAAACATGCAACAGCCTAAAAAATCTTAACATCTGATCATGAGTTACTAATGTCTCACACTGAAACTCCATGTCTTACCGCAAGTGTTTGAAACATTAGCCTGGCAAGCCCGACTATGATATTCAGGCAAAATATATTTTTGCCACTAGAATCGGGCTACTTTACTAGGCTATTGGATATATACCAGGGAAGTGAAAATCAAATCAAATCAAATTGAAGTGTTCCATGTTTGTAATTAGCATCAAAACTGGGTGTTAAGCTATACAGCAATTTGTAAAGGATAATGTATTGCAAACCTGTTACTATCAGAAAAATATTTCCAGACGGAGCCGAAGAGCACTCAACAGATATTGTCCTGCCCCAAAGGGAAATATTTTTCAATAGTCACACGGGGGCAATACATTATCCCCCTTATACTACGGGTTATTACAACTTATTAAAGCTACTACTCTAACAGAATAGAGAATATTTACTTTCAAAGTGGCCGAACTACCTGTGGAGTGATATGGTACGATGAATCTGAAGTGACAAAACATGTTGTCATTGGCAACGGGCGTTAATGGCGCAGCGGGAGGTTATCGAAAAAAAATCGCTAGAACATTCAGTCAAAGTGAATGGGAGCTGTCACACCATTCTAGAGGGCTGTAGAATAACATATGTGAAATTGTCCTGTGGTCATGCGTTAGTAGAAACTTGTGCCCCCCCCCCCAAACACACATCACCAAAGAGTCTCCATAAAAGCCACAATGTATCCTGGTATTTGAGTTTTCCCTCCAAACCTTTAAACCAGTGTATTATTTTTTTGACTCACAAATGTAAATAATTATATTTTAAGGAAAAAGAAAACCAACCATTTAATAATTTCCCCGCTTTTGGTGTTGACACGATGTGCATGAAAATAGACAGAAACAAAGAAAAAATAATCATAAAAACATTCAGTTCATCTCCAGTAAAATTATGTGAATTCATTCAAGTATTATGTGTGTAGTTTGTGTGTTTTTCCTACCATGTCCACTGCATCCATCCTCTACTCTCCAGATATTTACAGTCTTATCCATAGATCCGGTAGCAATTATTGGTGACGTTGGGGAGAAGGAGCAAGCTGTTACATACCTGTAATAGAAAACAGCAGTCACTCAACAGCTATGACAAAACATGACTATTTTTATTCAGATGTGAGGTTAATGTTGGCTCATAGAGGGTTAAAAGGTAGGCAGCTTCATACCCAAGACTAAATATATAGCCAGGGTAGAAGTGTTCTGCTTCAGTGGCCCAATTCAGCAATGGCTTACCACGTCAAATGGAAACACTAAGATCAAAATAAGGATAAACCACAATTTTCAGTAGATTCAGAAAAGTCAAAGGCAACATTAATGAGGACAATCTCTCCAAAACCTAAGCTGATTGCTCAGAAATGTTGATCCACAAAAGCTAGTTGGCTTTAAATGTCTCTAAAACCCCTTAAAAAAAAAACCTAAATAGACATGCACTCACCCTAACCCAAGATCCTCTCGCACAGCTGAATAATCAGCTTGTCAAGTCAAATACATTTCCTGGAGGCTTTTGTGAGCGTTATTTACTTCTTTTTTTTTTCAACATTTCACCACTTTCCTACAACTTTCCTCAGATTCCTCCACCTCACTTTTTCTAAAATGAGTTAGAAATTGCCCGACTGAAAGGGCAAGAGATTGCCGTCTTTCAGTCCACAGGTGGCTTGATGGATGCATAAATAGCTTCTAAGTGTGATCATTGAGCTGTGGTTTATCTCAATGTGAATGTGAGCGATATAGTGACAGCAGTCCTGCCTGTTCTCCAAATGCAAAATGCATGTTTTGTGATCACACTGCATCACGATCTAATGAAGGAACAGCCTGTGGTGTCTTTTCCTCCCCGACAACTGATATTTTGTTGTATGAATGCTGAAGTGAAGTCTAGAAAGAGGCTTTTGCACTTGGTTTTGAATGGATGGAAACAGAATCCTGAAATATCTTGCATTTCTATAACAGTTTTTTTAGTATCCCAAACTGATCCAGAAATACTATAGATCACATCCTGCCCACATATCTGTAGTATTTGGAAAATAAAATAGGAAATAAAACAGATCCACAAATCCAAAGTACCTGATTATTACATGTGGTTCTAAGTGTTTGTGGCAAGGCTCAACATGTTGATTTTGTACAAACAGGAAAGTAACTAATAATAATGATAAAATTCTCTAACATATACATCTGTTCTTTAATATTGAGGATATCTATGAAAAAATAGACTTTGATAAAATGAGCAAACTTTGTAAAAAACAACAAAAAAACAAAAAACAAAACACATCTTGCATATTTTATGGATAACGTTATGTAAATGTATTTGATTATATCACAGAAAAACTGCACAGCCCTAAGGATACACAACACATACTCTGAAAAAGATGAAAGAGAAACTAAAACTTTTACTTTGGGACTCTGAGTTAATATTTAATGTGAAGGGGGGGAAAAAAAATATTGAGAAAAGTGGGAGGAAATGTTACCATATGAAAAATGGGAATATTTACCGCTCGTGCTGGCTCAGTGTGTAAAGTAAAGCAGCATTTTTCTGCAAAAACACAGAGAAATCAGATTATTATTTTACACAGTGTGTATGTGGTATTGGAGTAGGGTTTATTGTATACATCTGTAGCGGCATAAATCAGTGTAAAGAAGAGAACTCACAGTATCATAGATTGCAACAGTTTTGTCCACAGAGCTGGGGAAAAAAAAGAAATAAAATAAAACTATGTAGGCACTGAGCAGCCCTCGAGTTGGTGCAGTATGTTTGGACACATAGAATTAAACGATCAGTGTCTCCCCCCAGTGGTTAAACTGAAGTAATTCACTTCTAATATTTATGTTGAGAATGGCCTATTTATGGAGGCAGGGAAACACCCAGGACTTTACATGAATGTCTTCACCCAGAATAGAATAAGACATGGCTCTACTACATCCTCATCTATTTTAACCAGAGACAATGATCAACTGTACAAATATTATGTGCTTTAAATATCTCTGTTCAGGATCATACAGTTTGGCATCTTAAGTTCCCATTTCTTTTACATAACTGATGACCTGTTTCCACAAGAGGTTTTTTTTTTTTTTGTTCTTACAGACACATAGTAGTGGAACATAGAATCTGATTTTTCAGTGTCACTCTATGCAGGGTTCCCATTCTAAGGTAGACTTAAAATTCCCTGACTTTCTTTGACCAACGAGTAGAAATGTCAAATTTTTAGAAACACATGTTCAATTAAACATTTGGTCACAGAGCAGAATAGGACAATTTTACTGGTTAAACTCATCCCAGTGCCCGCCCCCCCATGAACATACCTCTAAACCAGAGGTAACTAAGTAAAAGTACTTCCTTTACTGTACTTAAGTAGATTTTTTTTAGGTATCTGGACTTTAATTGAGTATTTATTTTTCTGGCAATGTTTTACTTTTACTTCCTCCATTTTATATAAATATCTGTACTTTATACTCTTTACATTCTCAGAATAGACTCATTACTTTTTCAAACTAGACACATGTAAAAATATGAAAAATGAGTAGTAAATCAGAAATTGCAACTTACTGTGTCATAATTTTGACTTTTTATCTCATAATTATCCATTTCTTATCTCATATTTCTGACTTTTTATCTCATGATTTAGATTTTTTTAAATCTCATAATAGCGCTTTTTTAAAATCTCCTATTTATGACTTGAATTTTTCCTAAATGTCTTGTCCATACTCACTAAATTGAGTACCATGACCCAATAAAACACATCATCTACATAGCAACTCACTTTTAAATGCTTTATTTTAGAAAGTTTCCAGGCTAAATAAATCACATCCATAGCAAAAAAAAAATGCAATTTTACCTTTTTACTTTATTACAATTCAGAAATTGTACTTTTTTACGTTTACTTAAGTAAAAGAGATGAATCAGTACTTCTACTTTTACAAGAGTATTTTTTTCACACTTAAGTAGCTGTACTTCTGCTTAAGTATAGAATATGAGTACTTTGACCACCTCTGCTCTTAACATGCATGCATTGGCCAATAGTGTAAATTCACTTCAGTTACTTCTTTTAGTTTATGGGTCAAAACACAGCAATGTCCTGTCAGAGACACTGTAGAGACAATTTGACAGATTAGTTTACTAAATGACCCACACTTTTACTCCCCCATCTGTCTGTTACTTAGATAGTTGCAAGATAACTCAAAAACTTATAGATGGATTTGGCTGAAATATTTAGGAAACGCTGATACTGGTACAAGGAACATGTGATCATTTTGGTGGTGATCAGTGGAGGTATGTGATTGTAGGGGGGGCACAAGTGTGTGTTTAATTCAGTTGGTCGGGGCAGACGTGAAAGGGGGGTTGGAGGCTGATCTGCCTTGGTGGAGTCGGCGCTCTCCGAGTTGAAATTCATCTTTACTTTAGTTGGACCATAAGGGATTATCCAAACCAAGGAGACACTTGATATTGAAATAAATGGGGGAATGGTAATCAATTAAACTTTTGCCTCTAATGGGACATAACTGTTTTCTGAGCCTTACATGAGAAACCCACAGAGTTACTTTTCACTATGAGTTGTTTTAATAACAAGTACGCTGATTCTAATCAATACACTATTCTATTTCCAACTACATAAACTCTAACGTAAAGACTGCATTCTCAAATGTTGGGGATTTTTAGAGCGTGAGTTTTTGCAAAATTAAAAAAAAAAAACACACATTTGCAATTACAAAATTCCCTGATATTCCAGAAATTCCCTGACACTTGGGAAACGTGTATATTATAGTTCAGGCCTGTTCTCTACAACCAGGCAATTGTCACATGATAAAACATAAAGGCGGGAGTTTAATGTGTATAAAACATGCATATGTCATAATACCGATTTAAAGGTCACAATTATCTCACCCGGACACAAGCAACTGCCCGTCGGAGGAGTAGGAACAAGACAGGACTGGAGCTGACTGGCCGGTTAATGTGTGCAGCAGCTGCATCTTATAGGCTGTAGACAGCAGAAGGAAACAGCTTTAGTCAGTGAGGTACAGTTAAGTCATGAGTAAATAAGGGAAACTGTTATACCCATATTCACCAGTCGTTCCTCTGCTATACTTCAAACTAATGATCATTACTGTGTGTGCAGAGCCGAGCCCTACTGTAGCCATTCAGACAATAATAACTACACATACCACAGATGGACCCATAGCTTTGGCTGATTCATCATTTTTACAAACTACTGCTATCAGTTAAATTAGCTCCAATTTCTAACCTTAGGGTCACTCACGCTGAGGAACTATAATAACTTGAAATGCAGAATCACACCAGAATCACGTAATTATTTACCCAGGAGGCAAGGGGTGAGTTGTTTTTTTTTTTTTAATCTCGCCCATCATTGGTTGGGAGAGATTATTGTAATCACTGAGTGTGTCTGTTTATGTGTGTCCGCAGAGACATATCATGCTATAACTCAATGAATACTTGAGATATCACTATGAAATTACATGGGCATATACATATAGCTAGTGCGCATCAGATGCCATTATCAATTTGAGTAAAGGTCAAAGGTCAAGGTCACAGTTCTTAGTTCTTAGGATGGACTGTATCCAGAAAATTGGGATTTTTGTTTTGCTTTTGGAGAGGTGAAAGTGGACATGAGTAGAAACAAACCTGTGCAGACCTCGCCCTGGCACTAAACCCCAGACCTTCTTGCTGTGAGGTGACAATGCTTCAAGGTATATTTTAATCAGTGGTAGCTCGCAGTACGAGTGCACTGCAGTACCAGAAATGACAAGAATTTTTGCCTCTAAATACAAGTAGAAGTATGTATGTCTGCTCACAGTATGAGCAGTTACAGCCTCCTCAGCATCACTTCACCTTCAGGAGCACCAGCATTCAGATGGAGAAGGAGATTATGAGACACTAAAACACCAGAAATTCTTCTACTTGAGAAATTCTCCTTCTAGAAAATAGCACCCCCCTCCTCCTCCCTTCACAAATCATCTCATAATAAAGGTAAATAAGTTAATGAAATCAGTTTATTTGTCTTGATAATTGTTATTTTCTTTCTATCTCCACCTTTTCTGTTTTAAAAACAGAACAGGGCCTGGATTCATTATTATAAGGGGAGGCAAGGGGTATTGTTCTTAGGTTTGATTTGTTTCTTTGTAAAAAAAAAAAAAAAAAAAAAATTCGAGCAGTAAATTACTTTTTGTTCGTAATAAATTGTCTTTATACAGTAGTGGAAAAAAGTTTTCCGACAATTTTAACATTTTACACAATCTCAAATATTATTGGGAAATATCTGAAAAAGAAAGTATGTGACTATATTATAGTTCTTTTATGTGTTTCAAAAGGTGTGGCTGCATCAGACAGACAGTGACAAAAGCATTTCTGTGTTTCTTGTTAGAAACAGAAAAAATAACACACCTAAATTGCTGACACTTTCAACATGTCATGCCCTGGATGTGTTTCATTATCTCACTGAAGCATCCAGTTTTAACCTTGACAGACTGTTAACCATTATCACTGTGCTGAGGTAGCAGCACAAAAAACATTGGAATAGTGTATGCGTGTAAAAGAGACTAATATCCATAAAGTTGATTGACTGGATTTTTAAAGGCATATATAGAGCTCTAGTTTCCCACAAGGAACAAATGATTAAATTTGGGTTGTGATTGGTTGAGGTCTATGTGTGTGTGTGTTTGAGGGGGGGGGTTGCCTTGGCCGAGTCTGCGCTATGTAAGTGCGTACTAGTTACCTCCACCAAGGACGTTATGTTTTTGCCAGAGTTTGTTTGTTTGTCTGTCCGTTAGGTAGCAAGATAACTCAAAAACTTATGGATGCTTTTTGATTACATTTACAGGATACGTTGGTAATAGAAAGATCTGGAAACGATTAGATTTTGGTGTTGATCTGGGGGGGGGCTACCTTGGCGGATGTCTGCGATCTCAGAGTGCTTTTCTAGTTTGCACTTGATTTGAAGTCAATCATACAAATAGTTCCAAAGATATGAACCAAAGACTGTTTTGTGATTGTAAACTCTAGACTCTAAACTTTAGAAATGGTCAATTGTCTGAAATCAAATCAGTTCTTCTTCTCTATGACGTGAGCTGAAGGCCAGACATGTTATCTTTTATCTTCTGATTCATAATTTTCTAGTCCCTATCTCCAGTTTAGAAACGTAGTATTATCATACAAACTTTATATAGAACGTACATGTAGTATTCACACTGATTATCAGCCAAACTGATTACTTGGTGTATGTAGCCCGGAACAATGACAAAAACATAATGTGCCCACATTTCAAAACCTTTGGCCTTCAGTCCACACAAAAGTTTTTGCACAGACGGCCCAACAGACGGGTGACAAACTGATGACAGTACCCTGCAGCGAAGGCTGAGGGTAACCAGACAGAGAGAGACAGAGAGATGCTGCAGTGCATTCAAATGGACAAAGATGTCACTCTACCTCCAGAGCTGAACTTGTTGATGGCCCAGATCTTCAACAGACTGTCTTGACCACAGGATGCCAGACGGAACTGCACCACCGGACCCCCTGAAAGACAGATAAAACCTTATTATTGGAACAGTCCAAGTTAAATGGCAGACTGCAAAGCTTCAAAACCAGCAATTAATTTGAACATAAGGACTTCTATCATAACTGGATGAAAACTGAAGTTTGAGTGATTCGCTATCTGCCATAACTCATATCAGTACAATCAATTAAAACACAATGGAGTCATACAAAGGCAAATACCAGACTGCTAACACACACAATGGTCTGCATTATGCAGGGCAACAGCAGCTACCATTTTGACAAAAATAAAATGCACATGCAGATAAGGAAACACCACAATTGTAAGGTGCCAGGTGTAAGGGGATTTATAGTTTTTATTTTGAACTCTATTGAGAGTCAGTAGTGTAGGGTATAATTCATAAATACACATATTAACCTACAATAGGGGTCAAAACAATTAGACTACTATACCCGACAGGTCTGAAAATACAGACCTGTCATAATGTTCATGAAACATGAAGATGACATTGTAACCATGACAATTAACCAGATGAAATGACTCCTACTGTCTTTAAGTAGTTTTGACTTTAATATTTATACAATGAGCCGGCCTTGTACATTTGAAAGAATCACAGAGCTGTGCCTTCACCAACAATTTAACCATGATCATTTGACAATGAATACCCAAGGAATTTGGCTTCTTCTGCAAAAGAACATGATTATGCAACATAGGCAGTGAGACAGGCTTGTTTTTTTTTATAAGGAAAATTATCTAAATGTCCTTGTGAGGTCCATAATGATGATTTTTGCAGACAGTTCATTCATTTTATGGGTATTTTAATGGTCAATTCAAAACCCTGAACAAAAAACTGATGAAATCTGTCAAATATGCAGGAAGTTCTAATAATTTTCAACACCACTATACGTATGAGTGCAAATCCTGCCCACAAATCTGTACAAATAATTTCTTTGTATGTTTTACTATCAACATTTTTCTTTTCAAACTGGGGTTTTGCAGAAAACAAATTTTGTGTTAATTGGGTTTAAACTCTACCTACTGATCTGGCATGTTACACAGCACTTAGCAATTAGTAAAAAATTTTAACATGAACAACCTGCCTCCCTACTCTGGCCACAGACCCCTCCTTCAGCAATCAGACACACTATCATCCACCTGCTCTACTCCTTTATCACTAGGAGACAATGGAGAAAATCCATGTATCACCAAGTGTATTTTTCTCATTTCTAGTAAAAAAAAATAAATAATAATAATAAAATAAAAAATCTTATCACACTTTAAATTAAACATAATCGCCAAAAGAGTAACTTGTCAATGAGATGTAAAGAACTTATTTTTAGTCAATAGTTCTTGATAGTTCTTATTTCAAGAAATCTTACCAAGATGATTTTCACTTGTTCCATTGGCAGATTTTTGTGGTTAATCTTGAATTAAGCAAACAAAAATTTATTAGACATTCATCATCCTATATTATGTGACACCAAGAACATGTAAGCAGAGTTCCACAGTCATAAATATTGAGCTTTGAGTGGACGTGTCTGCAGAGTCAAATATGCTCGACTCCTGGACTTTATCTCAATTCTTCATTCACTGGACTCTGACTGCTGCAGGTTTTTCTGTTTGTTCCCCTTGGTTGTTGTTTCTGTTACTAAATCCTTTGTTCTCCTTCAACACTTGTGTACTTAAATCCTATCCATTCACAGCCCATGACAGGGGGTGCAGTCTGTATCAAACATCAGATTCAAAGGTACCAGTATCTGACCTGATGTGGGACTGCAGTAACAGATGATTGACAGGAGTCAACCAGCCTCAGCTAATTATTTTATTCTGACCAAACAAAAATTAGTCAGACTTTTGTGACAAATATATAAGAATTCAACATTTTTGAGTTTCAAAACCTGGTGGATTTCTTACATTTTAGTTCAAATTCAAATTCAAACAACTTTATTAGTCCCTCTAGGGGCAATTCAGTTCAGCAGTTCATCCAATCATGCATTTCATTTCCGCACAGAAAGTTTCAGGGAGACCTCACAGAGACACGAAGCGCCATACACATATACAGTACAAGTGCATAGTGAAGATAAAATTAAATTTAAAAAAGTAAAATTTATAATTAAAAAATTAAAAATCATAATTGTAAGCATCTGTCCCAATAAGCATATTATTATGCTTATTGGGAGCATTTTAAGATTATAAAACAAAAGTGTAAAAATGCCAAAAGTAGAATATTTTATAAGCGATATATGTTGCTTGGTATTTCCTCAACACTAACACAAGAAAATTAGAAACAGTATATTTAATAGCAGTACCGATTTATCCAAATTACTGTAATTAGAAATTAGCACCAATCCCTATCATTGTCATTTGTGGATCCCAGACCCTGGATGTGTACAGCTAATAGGGATCCTAACAAATGGTCCAACCACATAAAACATCACTGGATCTTAACAGCACACTTTCCACTCACCGACATGATTGTGACATTATAATATAAGACCTGGCATGAGAGAATGGTACGTAGTTTAGTTGATGTGACACTACAGAGTCCATTATTACCAGTCAAATTAGACTCGTCACACACTGATAATAGCACATTTATTGACAGATATTGAATATAAAAGGAAGCTGCAGCGCTAAAGCTTATCAGAGTTGTTTTACATATTACCAACATTTTTTCTTCAAGCTTATGTGGTCCATCTCAAAACATCATAAATCATATACAATTTGATTTACTACTTGTTGTCTGAGTGCTGAGTTGAAGTAGAAGAGAAACAATAAAATATCCATTTAAAAATCTTTACAAAGGCTGCTTGTGTTGATTTTTTTTTTCTTCTCAAACCTGCCTACCTGCCTGTGAAATATCAAGATTATTTTGTACATGGAAACATTCTTTAATCAAGACAAAATAAAAACACTTAATGACTATTTATATTTTATACAAGTTTATTTTTATTGGACTTATATTGTTTTATTGACTCTTTACCACTAAAATTAAAGAAAATAAATGAATAACTGATTTGTAACAGATCATTTTCTGTTCCTCCATCAAAGTCATATTGAAAGTGTGAAACACAAAAAAGTTATGTGTAAAAGCAGAACAATAAAAAGCAATCAAACAGAATATGCTAGTCTAAGTTTCCAAACTTAAACTTCTCTGAAAACCTGAGAAACTGAAATGTGATCCAGACTGAGCTTGCTGGTCACACGCCATGAAACAAAGCTGAGTTGCTTGTATTTGTTCAATAGATATAAAATAATCAACAATAAAGTTTTACGTTTATTTAGAATTTTATTTTAATTAGACTTCTTTGCATTATTCAAGGATTTGAAAATACTATATGCTTGTTATTTGTGACATTACATTGAAAAAGTCTGTCTGTCTGTCCATCCAGACCAGACCAGTTGTCATTTTATTAAATTAATGCTTGAAAGTACAGCATTTTATTTTGAATGTAGGGTACCTGCTGTGAGTATTTTTTTTTAGAATCAACAAAAACTTTTATTTTACTCAAACACACACATAATATATATAAACTAAAACTAGCAACCTGTTATTTTTCCTAAAATTATAAATGAATCTGTCCTCTTTTACTCGCACTACCTCTTTTACTTCGAAGCAATTTTTCATAATACTGCAGAGTAATAACTCAGTAATGGTTCTCACCACTGACAATATCTGGAGCAAAGGTGCAGCAGCTCACACCCAGGTCATGGGCATTCTTTTCTGCATGGAGCTGGTTCAGGTTTAAATCCCACAGGCGCAGGTCTCCATAAGTAGAGCCGGTAACAAACACCTGGCTGCAGGGGCTGAAGGAGCAGGCGATCATTGTTGTGTCATTCACTGCTCCGGTCCTTCACAAACACCACAGAAAATAAATGTATTAACAGCTCATGTTGTTCTCAGTTCATCTTTTGTGTGTTTGTTAAAGCACAATGAAAAACAAAACAGGGACATAGGTGTAGTGAGGTAAGTATAAATATCACGTTGTATCACAACATAGAGTAAAGTTTTTGTTAATTATCTGCTTCAGAGATTAAATGTCTTATTAAAAATAAGATTAAATGGAAAACAAATGAAAAAATATACATGTTTTCCAAGGTATATGATAATGTGTTATTAAACATATACATTTATCCAACAGATTTATAAACCTTCTAGTTGACAGAACCTGTAAAGTGAATGCATCATAATGTGCAGACAGTGTTTTGAAGTAGATCTGGGGCCAATATTTCCTTTGAGTATAACCTATTTTCTTGCTAATTCAAAGAATTTCACATTTTGACCCAAGACTTATCTTGGAAACATCAGCCAATCAGCCTTTAAGACCTGATTTTTCTTTATCAGTACCACACAAGTGGTAACATTTCACTACATTTATTCTTAAAGTATTTTACTTGTGGAACAGTGTTATTTCTTACCCCACCCCCTAAAAAGGGTATTGTTTTGAGTCGGTTTATTTGTTTGTTTGTAAGCAGCTTTACGCAAAGACTACGGGACCAATTTCTATGAAATTTTCAGGAAAGGTATGAGGTGGTCCAGAAGAGATCCTATTAAATATTGGTAAATGTAGATCAAAGTCACCAAAAATGTGTTTTCACAATGAGAAGAGATAGTGCAAATCAGGTAAAATGTGTGCAATGGGGGCGAGAAATCACCACTTGTGATTTCAGATCATTTTTGCAGCCACCATGCAGGACAGAAGGTATTTAAGTGTTTGTAATCTGCTAATTAACCACTAGATGTCAGTAAATATCCAAACTGAACCTTTAATGTATTTTCTCTTTTTTTTTTCTATTTAATACTTGTTCAAAAATAAGAATGTTCAGCATCTTTACTAAAATCATAGACTTATAAACAGGCCAAAAAAAGTAAAAAAAAAAAATCATAATCTTATAAACACATTCTCACAAACTAGTACCTACTGTTAAAACAATTACACTCTGTACCTGCGCAGCTGTTTGGATGGGAAGTCCCACAGAGCCAAAGAACCATCAGATCCACCAGAAACCATGTGGACAGAGTCAGGAGACATTGCACAGATCCTGACAGGGCTGCGACCAGGATGCTCCAGGACAGCTTCTATCTCCCCTGAGACCATAGACCAGACCACTGTGGTGGCATCTGTTGAACATGAGGCGAGGAACTGTCCACAGGCACTGAAGCAACAGCAGTGGACGCTATATCCATGTCCTGTGAGAGGTGAGAAGGGTGTCTCTGAGAAGTCCCTGGTGTTGTATATTCGGAGAGTTTTGTCCCCAGAACATGTTGCTAGTAAAGTTGCTGAAAAGGCACACCAGTTGACATCATCTCGATGGTCATTTAAGGTGCAAATCAGAGACACCATTTGGAGAACCAGTCCTGAAAATCAGATGCAAAATCAGATTTAAAAAAAAAAAAAAAAAGATTCATAAACTCCAAGATGTTCCTTTAACACTGTAATGTCTTATAAATCCACCTTGATGCATGTATTTTCATTTATTTATTTATTTACTTTAGGTCAAATCCAAATCCCAACCATATTTCATAAATAAATGTCAACCTGATCTTTCATCTCATTAAACCAGACTAGTGGAACACAAAAAAGATATGCAACTCTTTCCATTGACGTCTCATAAGATGTCCTAAAAACTCAATTAATTGTGCTTCACATTTGACACAGTATGCAGGATAAATTGATGAGTGTCCCTGAATAATATCAGTTATATTTTTGTTGTGTCAGCTGACTCATCTGGACCATCAGCTGTTCTGTCACACTCTACTCCCTGCCAAAAACAGCTCCTCCTTCCTATGTCAACCATGAAGATCAGTGTATCTTTTGGTAATTGGAAATTGTTTTAAAATAGAAGAATTGAAACCAAATTTCAAGGTGTTTTTCTTTTTCAGTGTCAAAACAAGTAAGCCAAATTTTAAAAATCTCATTGATTTGGGGGAGTTTTCTAACAAAAAAAAATAAAGTTAACACCTGATAGAAATGGAACCCCCCCTTTTTTTATTTTTATTTTTTCTGAGACTAGATGTCCTTTTAATATACAATCATGACATTGAAGATGGTATTGCCCACAACACTGAAATATCTACTCCGAGAGTTATAAGAAGAATACGAGGAAGATCAGGTGTTTGTGGCTGCTGTGTTGATTCAACATCAGCAGAAGGTAGTAATTTGGTGATGATCAACTTCTGTTTTCAGACGTTATGCTACATTAAGCTTTTTCTCTATAATGTGTGTCTATGGAGAGAAAAAGGTTTAACGTGGACAACATCCTTAAAATTGCAGTTGCAGTTGTGATTTTTCCAGAGGTGGAACTGGAGGTGATTAGAGATGTCAGCACAAACTTTGCTGATGATTGATCACTCCTCTGGCGCATTAAGCTACATTAAGCTTTTTTTTAAATTAATCATTTTAGAATATCCTCTTCTTCTGCTGCTGTCAGACCAAAACAGTGGCAACAGCCACTTGATCTTCCTGTTCTTCATCTTGAAGCTGTAGAATTTTCATTGTGGACATCACCATCTTGAATGCGATGATCACAACACAGGATTTTTTTAGAGAGCAACACAGCCACTGTTTATACATGATACAAATATTGCAAAAGAAATCAATCTCAGTGATTTGAGAGTGGATTGAGATCTACATGAGGTGCCACACAGCCACCTTAGGACCAATAAATTCATGAAGTGACTATAGGTATAATATAGGAACGTTCCAAGGCACGCTTACAGAGAAAATGACAACTGTAAAGTCTTTGTTTGACACAAAATCATTTTCTCACAGAGTCCTCAAGTTCATCTTGCAATTTAAATGGTAGTCATACCAACTTTGTAACATGACTGTAAGAAACGAATACTCCCTCCATGAATGTCTATGAAGTCCAGATGTCGTATAAACTGGAAGATTAATATGAAACCAACATTTGTAAGAACCTTTCTTCTAATGAGCAGCTAATAATAGGGGTGTCTGAATGTATGTAATGAGGTGAACCAATGTATTCCCACAGAAATCAAATCCCTCTGTATGTAATAGGATGGTACTACAACCAATCAGCGTAATCTTTAGGATGACGTAGTTAGATGCCGTAAAGTTCACGGAGAAGTCTGGAGAAAGTTATGAATAACTGAACAAAATTGGGCATTATGGATCTTAATGACTGTTGTCGCTGCTGTAAAAAAAAAAATTTAAAGATTGCTGCCATTTTCTCACATTCTTCACTCATCTTTGATAAAAAGGATATCACCCCCCAGTTGGCAGCCATCTATTGTTGTTGTTGTTGTTGTTGTTGTTGTCATTGTCTTCTATGGTTGTTTCTGGTTGTTTCTCTCTGAATCGTCACAGCGTCACTTTGTTACCCTCTGACTGTATACTTCACCGTGATCCGTTGGTCAGTTTCAGGGAAATCTAGCTAAAAGTGGCCTGTGGTTGCTGGCAGTTCCTCGCTCAGATCACCCCTGTCACTTAAATGCACCTGTAGAACTACCACAGGCAACGCGAACTGACTAACTTTAAGATAGTTAGTCCTGTTTATTGTTTTTGTTTATTGTATTGTTTTAATGTTATTTTTTGATGTATTTTGTTATTAACTTTTATTATTATTATTATTATTATTATTAGTAGTAGTAGTAGTAGTAGTAGTAATAGTAATAGTAATAGTATTATTGTTGTTGATTGAGTTTTGTACAGTATGACTCCAGGAAGAATAGTTGCTGCTGAGGCAGTAACTAATGGGGGATCTGAAATAAACGAATAAATAAATAAACTGAGCAACCACAGGCGATGTTATCGCTTTCGGTATATAATATTTAACTTTTGAAAGTTATATAAAGTTTATATACCTTACAGTTTGCATATTCCTCAATATTAAACAGATTAAAACATATAACTTCAATATCTTACATTATTATGAATTACTTAATTGCTACACAGCTAAGATGTTGTTAAGATGCTGAATAATTTACAATTAATTCCATACCCTACAGTCAGAAAGGAGACCAATTAATCAGCCACTGTGAGCAGGAGCATTTCTCAGTAAGTTGTGACAGGGTTAATTTGGTGCACAAAATAGTCCTCTTCATGGCTGATTTAGGAAGGGGAGCTCATTTTCAGCAGGGAGTCGAATTCAGCACTACATCATTTCTCTTCTTTCAGAAGTCCAAGCTAAAGTTACTCCCAAACTCTTTAAGTGCGCAGAGGACAATAATGTGTGTTATTTCGTGTATTCTCAACAAGACTTGCCAAAAGATAAAGAAAACACATGTGTTGCTGTAATTTCTCTTCCTAAATAAATTTGAAGTGCACCTTAAGGAAGAACCGGAAATACAATTTCGTTGTTCTGTAAACATGTTTATTGTAACAATGACAATAAAGGAAGTCTAAGTCTAAGTCTAAGGAAAGGTAATTAAGATAGTTTTATGCTGTGGCTAAATCTGAAGCTAACGGTGCTACAGAGGTAACTTTATATTGTGTCTCATTATCAGTCATAATTCAGCCGCGGAAAACAGACGGTGCCAAAGTAGCATACCAAGCAAGCGAAATATTACATAAAATCTATATTCTCTGATAGTTATAGCTTAACTTTAACTTGCAGGGTCGCCTACCTTTGCTCGTAGTCTTGTTCGTTCAGCTCAGTGTTGTTTACTTCCTTATCGAACAGCTGACCTCAACGTACAGGAGATGACGTCACCTCTGGGTTTCCATGGAGACTTGGCCAACAGTCCTATTCTCGTATCTCATCTAAATTTTGTTTTATTGTTTATGATCTTCTGACTTAAACATAGATATGCTGTTAATCGAAGTTTGTTTAATTTTTGTTTATTCTTAATTTGTTTACAGCGTGATAACTTGTATTTATTTATTTACTTACTTAGTTGTTTGTTTGTTTTTATTAAACCTCTGTGACTTTGATAATGTACAGGCACCTCACACACTGAAACAGCCCAGTTCATAGTTGTTTAGGTATATGGATTATTTTAGATAAGAAATCATGTATGAAACAAAAATCTGTACCGTAACAGAAAAATAAGTCAATTTCAATATTTCACTACACACCTTTTATGTAAAAACATAACATATAAATGTCAGAATGTTTATTACAGTTTATAACTGCATGACTTTTTTCACCAATTCCCGATGATGGGAAGTTGGACCGTTGTGTAAAGTCCGATCCAAAAAATTCTCATTGAGGTTCAAGTGTGGACTCTGTGGTGCCCAGTCCATGTATAAAATGATGTCTGACATTCCTTGAACCACTCTTAAGTTGAATCCTGATGTATACTAGTATTAATACCTTGGAATATGTATGTGTCATCATCAACGAAAAAAAAATCCTATAATGTTGTGATTGTGTCATTTTATTCAGCTAGTCTCGTGTATAGGTGTAGTAATATATTGGTTCTGCAATATATCATGATATTTAATTTCATAGCAATATTAACGAGTACCGTGTTGATATTTCTGGGTATTTTTTTCAATGGCATATATGGCAGAGGTTCACTTTTGTTTTTCTATCCTAATAGGAAGCATATTTTACACTCTGAGAGGCCGGTGTTAGTTCCAGTGTTGTGATTGTTCATAAATAATGCTATGTTAGTTATGAACTAATAGAATCTGAACATTTGAGCAGGATCTTAAACTGTGATGTCTGTAAAATATCATTTAAGTTTTTAAAAAGGAATATATTTTGTGATGTAGCATTATATCATGTTCTGATCAAATTAAAATGTGTCTTGGATTTTATGCATACGTGTGCTGTAAATACATTTTTCTAAGACACTGTTTTAAAACAAACAAACAAAATCACCTTGTTAACAGTATCATGATATATAGTGATATATCATATCATGATCCTAGTATTGTGTGTATTGTATTGCCAGATTCTTGTCAATACACATCCCTGGTCATGTGACCTCATGTTTTGGACACATAATGTGAAGCTAGACCTGAACAACTGAGTAAGCCCCCAATCATATCACTGTCCCCCACAGGCGTGTACTGTGGACAATAGGCATGATGGGTAATCACTTCATCTGGCTGTATTGCTGCCACCACTCTGAAACAAAACCAATCTGAACTTATCAGATCACTTGACCTTTTTCCATTGAAACACAGTTCAATCTTTATGTTGTTTATTACATTGATTGTTTAAGAAAGGATAAAACACTCACTGCATCAGTTAAACATGTTTCAGCTGAAAGAAAATAATCATGGCACTAATTATCCAATGGGAAAATCTGAACTATTTCAGTTAATTTTAGATTTCCAGGCAATATGTATACAACTAGGCCTGAACAATCTACTGTTTGACAAAATAAATAAATAAAATGTGCTTGCATTTTAAGATGATCAAACTATGTTTTTTTTTTTTTGCAGTGCTCCTAACTGACCCACGTTTTGTTTCATCAACTATTATGCCACCTCTCTACCATCCCGCCAAGTGCACCAATCCACATTCAGTGGCATGTTGTGAGAGAACAGGTCACATGTTCTTGAGTCCAATCAATGTAAAAGCTGGTCATTAATTTCAGAAAAAGCTTCAGTGGGACCAGAAGCAGAGTCAAGGGGTTTGAACCCAAGTTAAGACATACATGGTTTTAGTACTTCAGTTGGAATAACTATTGTTGCTCAACCACTTACTGTAGCCTATGTATAGACTCACTGTAACCTATGTCCTGTATAGACTCTCTTTAGCCTATAGACTTAGTATAGCTTATGTATAGACTCGCTGTAGCCTATAGACTTGCTACCGAAGCTACTTATTTTGAAAGTGCCTCTGATATTTATGGTAGCAACTCAAACGACCATTTGTCAATTGGTAGCAACTCGCACAGCCATTGGTCAATTCGTGGTAGGTGGAGCTCAACTGACAGTCGGCCAGGGGAACAATTTTTTTTCAGGTTGATCAATTGTGCCCCGGACATCACGTGCCATGTTGGCAGTAAACATGACGACCACCAATCCAACGTACACATACAACAATGATGTAATGTTAGCTCTACTGTCTATAAACATTAGCTTATATGCTAATCAGCTGTTTTAACAAAACACCGGTGGCAATGTTAGTGTATGACAACTGCTCATAACTGCGAAGGAACGTTCACACTCATTTCTGTTGACAGAAGCTAAAATGCTACACCACTTCCATTTTTCGCAGATCATTAACAACCAATCAGATTATGACAAATAATTTTTAACACATTTTAATCAAGAACTTTTTTATTTTGATACCCTTTAAAATAAAGAAGAGTGTTAAATTATAGTAGCCTGGGATTTATTTATTTATTAATCATTCATAAAAAAAAAAAAAGTGTTAATCTGTTGGCCCCAGCCTGTGACAGCTTGGGCTGGCTGGCCCACGATAGGACGAGCCCGGCCCCCAAGGCCCACCCATCCCGGGGGCCTGGCGATTATTGCCAAAATGGCTGCGTCAGTGTTTTTCTGGAAATCAATTCTTGATTTTAGTTTTAATTCTTGCAGTACGTATCACATTTATTATTTGAATTTTGTAAGGTTCTGTGATGTCTCCGTCCCTTCCAGGAGGCTCATGGGGCCTGAGATTGGAAAGTTAATGAATGGTATTCAATGGGAAATAAAATGCTAAAATCGTATCTGGTTTGTCATGTGCCCTGAATCACACACATGTTGTACTTCATAATAAATGATAATTATTGATGAGCGTTTCAACTACTTCTGTTAACCAATGGCTGATTCATTTGCGAGTAAATCCTGTTAACAATTTGGACTACGCCTCGAGCGCATGTGACGTCACCACAGGCTCCACACCACAGCTGAGTGGAGTGACGTCACATACACACATTGTAGTGTCTTACTAAGCCCACATAAAACCTAACGCCACATTTGCTTCCCATCAAAAATGGGTGGTCTGCCTATGCCACATCAAATACTTCTTATTAACCGTTATCATATGTGAATTTCAGAGCACTTGTCAAACGGAATCAGAATTTAGCTTGACTCGCTCCATTCACTCCCATTACATTTTTTTGCAAGCTAAGCACAGATGGACTGGAAGTAGGAGGGCATGACTTCGCCTCTCCATGTACAACCTCTACAGTATATAGTTGAAACCAATTAGAAACAAAAACAATATGTTTTGACATGTTTCTAGCCCATTAAATCTGGATTAAATATGTAACTATGTGTATTCATAACAGAGTAAAAAATAACATAACAACCTGAGAGGGAAAAAAAAAAGAGTTTTTTGAAATGTCATCCATCAACATATCATCACTAAAACTGAATGGACAACAAGTGATGCTCAAGACTTGCTACAATTTTAATTAACTGCCATTTTGTTAAATTTTCTTGTAATAAAAAAAAAGTCGAAGCCATTTACGTTGAAAAACATCCTTTTAATAGGTCCGTGCCACACACTAGTGAAAAATAAAGCTCCTACAAAAGAATGATACTTTTATTCCACAATATCTTAAATAAAGTAACTTCAAGTACTTTTGACTTGGGTACAAAAAAATCTAGCTGCCTCCATCAGGCCACAACACACAGCAAGGTTCAACACAGTGGTTACAAATGGCCTTAGGTCCTCTGTATTGTGGCAGATTACGAGGAAATGCATCGTGGAAGCATAACTGAATGCTTGTTCCTTTTTTTCTGCTATGGTGAGGAATGATTTCTGTGTCACTGTCCAACTTTGGAGGCCTTGTTGGATTGAAATCATATAAAAAAAAATTATGTTGTCATAAGAATGAAAACTAAAAACAATAACATCCCCTACATGCCCCTGTTGGAAGGGTAGGCACTACCAAGATTAAGGATACCACAGTGTTTGCAGAGGATATGTATATACTGTACAAACAATATTTATGATAATGTTTTCATCACGTTCACTAAAATAGAATGCTACAATCATTCTAAGGCATAAACAATATCTTAATATTCTTAAACAATTTTTACACATCGTTCCAAACAAGACATAATATTGACATTAATAAACAGTATATACACAAGAATCACCATTGTCTAACTGTTCCTCTGCTGTTCCTGTAAATAAATGCAGTTTTACAGTTTGAACAAATGAATACAGTCCTCTGATGCCCCAAAGCACTGAACAGTGTAAACAGTTTTTTTTTTCTTGGCTTTGTTTGATATTTGGGAGAGAAATTAAACACAAAGACACATTCCTTTTCAATTCAAAGCAGTTCAGCTGATTCTTCCTTTTCATAGAAAATGAAGTGGACCTTGATTCATAAATAATTACAAAATTAAATACATTCACTATAATACGATTAAATAACAAAAGACTATTTACAAGTAGTGGAAAGTATTCTAGCGCAGACACATCAGTGACAGTTGAGGATTCATTCAGTGCAGTGTTCTGAGACAGGGAATGGTATTGCACTACAACACCCCATTTCTCTGGGACTCTTTGGGGCTTTTATCCCTGTTTAATAAATCCAGCGCACCTCATGTAATGACTTTTTTTTTTCTCCAAGGTGATATCTCTCCTAGCACACCATGGGTTCCTTATTAAGGAATTGAATTCTTCCAACCTGCAAAGCCACATGCTCCACAATTATAAAATGAAGTAAAATAAAACCTGGTGCTCCGATATGAAAAGTTGAAGGGGTTTATGTGGGAGAATCTGGACAGACATTTAGTTTGTTTGTTTCAGAAGCTCAGTCCAGCGCTTCTCAAAGAACTTCCTCATGTTATGACCGGCTCGACCAATGTCTGAATTGTCTTCATTGAATTTCTCGCAGTTATCAAAGACCAGGTTGACATCAATGATAAACGTCTCCAAGTTTTGATACCTGAAATTGAAAAGGAAAAAAAATAAAATAAAATAGAAGTTACATAAAATATTCTGTGGTGCACTGCAACTTATCTCCTGAAAACCACTATTCTCATTTAAAATTCTGTGCACTGAACCTGATGGCTTTCACTAGAAAAAGAAAAACAGAAGCAAGGGGAACTTACTGACTGCTCACAAGCTTCTCACGTATGGTGGAGAAATCCATAGGTTTTTTGATGACCTTCCTGTAGCCAGGAACTGATTTCAGGTTGACGGGTGTGAGAAAGGGCCATGCATCCTGATGCCGCTCCAATTCAGCAAGGAGTACCCTGTTGTGTACACAAACACCCCAAAAAACATGAAATTCCTTTACTTGGGAAAATTTGAGACATTCTTTTAACTTTTAAATACCATCCATAACACCAAATATATATATATATATAAAATGGCTACTACATACAACTAAAAACTAATGGGAGAGCATTTTCTTATTTAAGCAGTTGTAAAACTATGAATGACATGATAAATGAAAGAAAAAGGAAAAGACAAGTGTGAGCAGGCCTCCAGCACATACCTGCATAATCCCAGGTCCCTGTTGTTGTCTCGAGCAGTCTTAGCTCGTTTTACACACACAGGGCTCTCCTGATTGGCTACTGGCACAGCAGGTGAGTTCTCCTCTGTTTTCCTCTTCCTGCTGGTGTCTTTAGCACCTTTCTTGGGCGTGCTGCTGGCGCTGGCACTGGCTGAGTCATCTTCTGACGCCTCCCCGTTACCAGTCTGCTTCCCGTTCTTCTTTGCCTCTGCTCCTTTCTTACCTCCTCCTCCTCCACTGGATGCTACAGGTTTGCTTTGAGGCTTTTTGCTTTTGGGAGATGGGCCACTTGCCTACACAGAGAAATAATGCATGATTCAGGTTTTCATATGGCATTGTGTGTAAGTGTAAGTGTCAATATATAAGAATTATGATAGCCTTTCCTGCACTGGGAAAAATCTAAATCTCACGAAGTATATTTTTCTAATTTCTATTAAAAATATCTTATCACACTTAAAATAAGACATAATCACCTAAATAATAAATTTTAAGAGAGATATAAGAACTGATTTTTAGACAATAGATCTGGGAAATCTTATTTCAAGAAGCTTATTAATAATAATAGTTCTTTTTTAATAATTTTCACTTATTCCATTGGCAGAAACCCCCCCCCCCCCTTTTTTTTTTACTTAATTCAATAATTTAAAAAAAAGACAATGGAACAAGTAAGAACTATCTTGATAAGATTTATTGAAATAAGATTTTCCAGATGTCTCATCTAAAAATTAGTTCTTATCTATCACTGAAAAGTTACTCTCTTACTACTCCACCAAGGAAGACTGGAGTTATAGTATTTGTTGGCGTTTGTTTCTTTGTACCAAGATAACTCAACAAGTTCTAATAAAATCCATTTTGATTTCCTGAATCTTGTAAATATGTATTTAAACATTTTTTATTTCTAATTACAAATTTATATTATATCTTTAAGAAATTATCTTAAGTGAACACTAATCTGAAGGTTGAATAAAATGAGAAACACTCAAGTACATGAGGCAGAATGTAATACATTTAAATAATGTGCAAGTATATCAGGCTCAATAACTGGAAGACAAGTTGATTTCACTGCTATTATGAAATAAATCTATCACACATTTTCACCCATGCTGGAGATATAAAAAAATCAAAGGATATCAACAGAAATGGGAGTGTGAGAAACATGTACTGATTTTCATGCAGTGAGCAATTTTATTTTAGGCAAGCAACACTAAATATCCTGTTCTCACACTAAATCTTACTGTTATCCATATGAGTAACATAAACATTTTTTTTCATGACAGCACCATTGTGATTCACTAGTTACATCTATTACAATAAGTCTTATCATGTTGCAGAGTGACATTTGGTTAACGTTGGTTTCGTTTTATAACTGCATGATCAGTACAAATTTTTCCCAAAACAATTAGGAGCAAAATTAAACAAATGCAATAAAGACACATAAAATCTGTTATCTAATAACATTTGAATACATTTTCTTGAGGCCTAAATTTTAGATTATTGAACATTAGACCCATTAAGAGTTTCACAGCCACCTTGGTAAGTGGTAAACAAAAAAATCAAGTAAATGCTCATGAACCATACCTTGGATATACATGCAGGGCAGTACCAGTCTCCCTCTGGGATACTGGTGATTTTGGGTTTGTGACAGTACGTGTGGCAGCCTTTGTCACAGCCATCACACAGCAGGAGGAGATCCTCATTGTCTCCTTTCTTGCACATCTGACAATACTACGAAGCAAAAGCATGAATTAAAAACTCATTTCAACTAGTTTATAGTTTAAGTCATTATGCTGGGTTTTTTTTTTTTCCTCAGTGTGGAAATGTGTGATTGTACTCTTTTTTGCGGCTTACCACTTTCATGATTGACCTCTCCCATGCAATGGACTTTTGTAGCTGCTGGATACACATGGCCAACTGGGCCGCGCTCCGAACTTCAGTTAGGGCTTTCCTCCACACCTTCATACCATGGGCCACCTCCTCCTCACCACTGAGGAATGATTGGAAGATGATGAGACACGAAAATGCATGCGCACACATGTGAATATGTGGGTGTGTTGACACGTAGCAGTAAATTGTATCAGTTCAATCAGCCGCCAACAAGACAGCAGACCATAAAGAGCTCCAGCTGTGCAGAGACAGGCATGAGGATTTTTGGGGTGTAAGGGCACCAGGGTAGGGTTACACACTGATATTTTCATGTTAAAGGGGATATCCATGCAGAAAGAGTGAAGGGGTAAAACCTGAGTTAAGTGAATACTGTATAGTGGGAGCCATGAGTATGTCCAAAACCAAGGTTACTGATGCACAACACCATGCTGATGACTGCAGGAAAAAAAACAGACGATGCAAGAAAACAGTGGCTATATAGGATTAAAAAAAAAAAAAAGTGGAGTCCCCATCCCCATCAAAATAAATAAATAAAATGCACAAGATTAACGAAAGGGACAAAAAAAAAAGCAACAAGCCACCACAAAATTCTGCTGTGAAAGCAGCAAAGACCCTCACTGTTGAATGCTATGGGAAACAAAAAGCACACACAGAAAGAGTAAAGGGTCTTAGTGGGAGAGTGGGGAGCTTTGGTTGGAGAAATGACCTACCCTTCCCTGTCAGCACTAGTGGATGGGGCGGGGGCAGGGACAGTGACCGTACCCACATTATCCAGCCTGATCTGAATGGTGGTACCTAAGGGGCTCCTCAGGTACCTTCTCTCGATGTTGCGTTCCAGATCAGCCAGACGTGTCACTGCTATGTCCAACGGGTTGTCCGGGTGACGCATCACCCCGCCCTTCTCGCCTCGTTCCTCCACATGGTCCCTGGCGTCCTTGACTTCCTTGTCAGCAGCGCTTCCGGAGGCTAGCGTTGATTTGGTGAGGGGCTTGTGTTCATAATACACCAGGTCCTCCCGCTCAGATTGTGGATCAGGATATGTCCAGCCCTGAAAAATCAGCCATCAAGTGTTTTGGCCTCATCAGACACTTCTCCACAAAAATAATTATTAGCTACACCAAGGAGGTTATGTTTTTGCCGGCGTTTATCTGTTTGTTTGTCTGTGTTCAAGATAACTCGAAAACTTATGGACGGATTTTGATGAAATTTACAGGATATGTTTGAAATGTGAACAGGAAGAACTGATTTCATTTTGGGGGTGATCGGGGGGGAGGTCTACCTTGGCGGAGGTCTGCGTTCTCAGAGTGCTTTTCTAGTTGTACTATTATTCCGTCAAATAAAAGCTAGTGGTCAATTCAAAGACTGATATGGTTCAGGAGGTTTAATCAACATCAGCAAATGAACATACAATATTACATACAATATAATCATGGTGTTTTCAAAATTCTGGTCTTATAGTGTTTTGAAGTGAAATTGTCTGACTTATGCCAAAGACACTACAGACTTTTAATGTGAAATGGTGTAACATGTTAAGCCTGTATTGAGAGCATAATGATTAAAAAAGAAAGAAAGATAGAAAGAAAGAAAGAAAGAAAGAAAGAAAGAAAGAAAGAAAGAAAGAAAGAAAGAAAGAAAGAAAGAAAGAAAGAAAGAAAGAAAGAAAGAAAGAAAGAAAGAAAGAAAGAAAGAAAGAAAGAAAGAAAGAAAGAAGGAAGACAGGTTTTATTATACTTATCAGTTAGGAGAATTAGAAATAAAGGAGTTGTTTTCTGTAAAAGACATAAAGGCCCTGATCTTGATCTGAGGAAATATGTTATGTTTAAAAATGTCTTCAATAGCAGCAAGATAATGTGATGAAACAATGGGCTTAATATTTTACCTTGACCTGCAGGCTTGCTGCAGTGACCTTCCTCTCCAATTCCTCAACTTGCTGCAGCACAGCGATGTCCATCTCCATCGCCTGCTCCTCAACACACCAGCCTCGCACCGACTCCACACTGACCTGACTCTCCTCAAGTTCTCGCAGCTCAATCATGGCCACTAGATGGAAGAAGTGATAGATAAAAAAATATTAGATCTCTCTTACACACACACAGTTTGAGTTTTATTGTTAACATTTTTAGCTATTACTTATTAGTCGGGGTAATTAAAACTGAAACTGAAAATAGAACCATCAAAACTATAATATATAACAATTCTATTAAAAACGCAAATTTAAAGTTCTAAATTGTTTTAAAAAGGCGTCCATCATATCTGTCATGTAACAATTGTAGTATAAATCAAGGGTGGAAATTGAAAGAAAATGATTTACCTCAAAGTATATATTGTTTTCTTTTGTAGTTCCTTTTTGTGTTTTTGAAAGCTGCCAATTTTCTTTTTATTTATTATAAACTTGCTATTTTGACTTCTAGTTTTACTTCAGTTTTTTCTGTAAATGTCTAGTCTGTGTCTAATAACTGATTGTGAACCTTGTTTGTAAATTGAAGCTGTGTACCGTTGTGCATTTACAAAGAGAAGCTCCGCACTTACCGTCTCTGTGTTTGGTGCAGACCTGAGGGATGATCTCCATGTATTTTTGCATCTGCCTCTGGAGACCCTTCTCTCTGATACCTCGGGTGTGTAGAGCATCAACAAGAGCCCTCAGCTCCTCGATGTAAGACACCCGCCACCAACCTGTCAGCAACTCTGACACAACAAACATAACAGCCATGTAAGGCATTGAACATGCATCACTGTAAAAAGGTTCATCCATTCTTCATTCAGCCATATACCCTCATGAAATTGTGCACACCAGAGCAGAACACTCCCTAATCCAATTATCTTGGATTATTCAGGCAAGTGAAATCTTTTCCAGCAGGTGGATTCTTTTCAATTAAAATACGGTTGTTATGGGTATAGATCACGGCCTCTACTTCGATTTCTCCTATCCTTTCTGTGACTCACCCTCTGGGATTGGCCGAGGTGTGGGGTGGTCCAGCGACTTGGGCATTTCCAACGTCGGAGAGGGCATGGACGAGGTTTTCTCAATGCGTGGTAAAGGTGATTCACTCTTACTGGAGACACTCGCTGCTGTGTTACCCTCCAAAGATTGACCTGGCATAGGGCTGGGACTGCTGCACAGAGGCAGGCTAGGACTTATCATGCCACTGGGCCAACTTCCAAAAGAAACTCCTAGCAATGAACCACCTGACTTTACCTGGGGAGAAGAAACAAAAACACAAGTGTGAGGGAAGTGTGATTAGAGCACAGCAAAATAATCAGACACTGGACACTTGACTGGGTACAAGGCCAGTAACAGTACGATGTAAAGACGGGCTATGCAAAACAGAGTTTCCAGTAGCTGGGAAAATATATCTTTAAACATGGTTAATTAAATACATGCTGATCAGCAGTAAAACCTCTCAGCGATGGCTGACTAGATTCATCAGTAGAGCCAGAACTTAGTCAGTAGTCTGTATTTACTGTCATATGGGTTTGGGTTTTATGACAAATTGAGGGTATTTTTGTTACATTTGCAATTTGTAGGGAGGAAAGTCATTCTGAAATACTTTAAATATAAGACATGATTTCACATTATAGGACCACAAGTTACACTAACAACATAGAATCAAATCCAAACATGTAAGACATTTTCCAACCTACAGGTTTAACTAATGGTGTCACATTAATCAACTTAAATATAAAAAGGTCAATACATGTTGTAAAACAGACACTTTAACCTAACTAAACATTAACAAAAACACCCCCTTGAACCCCTGCATCAAATATGTTACAGTATCACAGAGTACTGTGTGCATGTTGTTTTTAATGTTTCAAGCACTTCAGGGATAGAGGAGGTTACCAGCCTGTGGTACTGTTATTCTGAGGGTTGCGGGTTGAGTTTAAAAGTTTGGGAGCCCCTGTGTAAGGGGACAAATAAAAGGTGTTTCACTGCAGCACAGCAGCTTAAAAAAAGGACCTAAATCTCACTGGCATGTTCGAACAAGAATCAATAACAAGTGGAATTTGTGAGGTTGTCAGGTTCTGCCACTATTTTAGTCTTGTGGTCCTGATGCAGGAGATCAATCTCCTAACACAAGATGGTATTTTCACTGGAAGACAACTCATTAAATTAAATTAAATTAAAGTCCATATGTTGTTCGTATATTAATATCTGTAACCATTTCCATGTTATAAGCCATTAAAATATAACCCTTATAAGTACACTGCAATCATCCTCACATTCACACCTGTGGGTAATTTAGATTAACTGATTAATCTATCAGTGCATGTTTTTGGTGTGAATGTGAGAGGACTTGTCTCTATATGTCAGCCCTGTGATAAGCTGACAACATGTCCAGGGTTTATTCTGCCTTCACCCATAAGTAGCTGAGATTGGATCCAGTGACCCCCGTGACCCTAATGAGGATAAAGCGGGTCCTGGAAATAAATTAACAAATGAATGAATATAAGTAAACTTTGTGGACATTGTCCCAAGGAAGCAACATACAACAGTGAATTGGATAAGTTGTTTCACCGAAGAAGTTGTCTGAAGAAACTGTGGAGGAAGATGACGCTGGACACAGTGCGTTCACAATAACTTATGGCCTATTGGCCAGTGAGCTAAAAATCTTCTTTATATTCTATGTTTAAATGATTAGTTCACACTCATTCCTTCTGTCTGACAACTAAAACTGAAACACATCTGAATAACACCAAACTAAATAGTAAAACAATGTGTTAAAACACTACATTCCTGTTTTTGTTTATTAATCAGTTAAATTGAGTTGAGTTTTCAACACATTTATCCAGTAAAGTAAACACTGTGTGGCTACCAGCCTGGCAAGAAAAACACTTGTGGAAGCCTAATGTACAATTTTATCTGTGTCCAGCTGACAGCCTTACTTGCAGAGCTGAGAGTGGGTAGCTGAGGAGGCCAGCTGGGTGGTGTGGACTGGCAGAGGCAGACGCAGCCGAGGGGGTAAGAGGTAAAGCAGGGGACTGAGGTGGAGATCTGGGCCTGGCTGGAGTGGAGGACGCCTGGGGAGACACACGGGGCGCTCCCGGAGGAGATGTGGTAAGAGAGGAGAGGTCACAGGGATTGCGAGGGAGGAGGCTGAACCAGTGCCCACTCCTCTCTGTTAGGACTCTGAGCAGCTGGTCACTGGCTTGGAGTGAGAGATGTGGAGATGGAGCAGGGGATGATGTTGGAGGAGTGTTTTCTGGGCTTTCACGTGGAGCTGGTGGGACAGATAAAGTGTTTGAAGTTGGTGGAGGGACATTTGTAGTGTCAATAGCCATCACCAAGGAAGGGGTTGCTGCTACTGTTGACTCAGAGGTATTATGAGCTGGTGACGGCAATGTTACTGCGGCTGCGGTAACAGGAGTGCCCCTGGGACTGCCATTCTGTCTTGTGTGGGGACTCTCTTTGCCCTCTGCTTTCACAGTTTCTTTTCCAACGTGCTTGTTAATGTCTTGCAGTGTGCACAGTTTTGATACACAGCCCTTCTGCTGGTAAAAGAGAGTCTGAGTTTTCTCATCTTCCTTCTCTTCCTCTTTCTGTTGCTCCAGACCTAGTGTGTGAATACTATGACCATCATGTTTGGTGGGTTTCTCCTTCTGGACCTCAATCTCCTGAGGTTCATCTTTGACCTTGACTTCTTCGGATGCTCTCTTTCTCCTTTGTCGCTCCTCCTCCAGTTCGTCTGGGGCTGCAGGGAAACAAAAGTGCAGGTGAAAAATCAATTCCACTGCCAGTGTCTGATAATACTTATGCTTTTGGGAAGTAAGAAGAGCTGTTTGAGACTACCAAAGTGTGCATATACAACCTCAAGTTAGTCTCATAGATGATACAGAAAATTAAGATGAGGCAAAACATTGTCAGCTTTTTAACAGTTTATTAAGCAGATTTACGTATTAAGAAAAATATCATTTGCAATATTTCTTCATTCTATTTGTAAAATCCAATTTATTTACATTTTTTTTTGCTTTCTAGACAGTATGTTTTTTTTAGCATCAATTTATGCTGCATTTTGAGTTCTTGAGTAAAATATCTCACACATGGCATTTATTGATAGGTAACAGTCTATTTCCTTCATTTCCTACTCAGTTCTGTCATCTGGATTCTCAAACTATGTGTAAAATTTTCCATATTGCATATGTGTTTCATCATGTTCAGCTAGAACAGAAAAACTTTCTTTGGATCATTTCCATGTGATTGTCTTTCACAGAACCTGAATAAGATATGGGTCCTTAAATGGCACATTTCTCAGTGTCACATCACCTGATAGTACTGCACATGCAGTCCATTGCACATGTTTTAGGTAACTCATAGCTTATTATTGCTTAGAATTCTACCCATACGTCACCCCTGAGCCTCCTAATCTTGTGACAATCTCAAATTACATGAGTATGATCAGCACCCTTATTCCCACATTGCCTCTAGCATGGATGATATGTACATGAAAATCAGTTTATACCCTTAGGAGAAATGAAGAAGTGGACTGTATTTTTCCTGCTGAATTCTTTCCACATTCTGGAGCTGATGGAAGAGACCTTGCATACATTGCACCAGTCACCTTGGGATTTTTATTTTTTCAGTTCTTCTTCCTTTTCCTTGATATACAGTGTGTACAGTGTACCGTTTCTTGGTAAATTGCAACTCTACCAGCAGTATTCTTATATTTCATGAACCAGAATACCAGTATTTTTTAACCTTGGGGTCAGGACCTTACTTGAGTCGCCCAAAATTCAAATGGTTCACTAGAAATTTCTAGTAATTGATTTGAAAACAAACAAACAAAAAAACATACTAATAGAAAATATATGGTGAGTTGAGAAAGACAATCACAATATATAAAAGAGCTGACAAATGGTAAGTGTGAAACTGAAGGACGGTGGTACAGTTTATCTGTCAAATGTTCATTGTGGTCAATTTCAGATGCTGCAGCTCTTTCATAATTCATAGTTTGAGTTATTGTTTGTTCAGTATTAATTGTCAGTACTGTACATATCTTGACCAAAGAAAATGAAATTCTCACTTTGTGCAGTAATAATCTACACCTGGATTTTCTGCTTTCATCCACAAAAATATCCATTATATAAGTATAGAAAACTATTACATGATCCAAAACAAATTACTTTTAGCAAGAAATGTCTCTATTTTGAATGTCTGGGGTCACCAGAAATTTGTGAAGTTAAAATGGGGTCACGGGCCAAAAACGGTTTGAAACCTTGGCCTTACACAAAAGGATCAAGATGTTTTTGAGTATGCATCAAATGACAGTTAGCAAATATTGCACTATATTATACTGTACCTTCTCCACTCTCCATTGCTTCAATGAAGACCCCACCACAGTGGGGAAGTACCCAATACCGGCGACGGTAGCGATCCTGGCCATACATCATGGAGCGCAGAGAATGGGATATCTCAAACAACTTTCTTCTAATCTGGTGATGTTGCTGCAATGGTACAAAACATTATTTTTTCATGTATTATTTTTATCTACTCTATAGGCACTGAGTAAAATAAATGATATGGTGCTTGTTGTCCTATTATAATCACAGTGATATATTAAGCATTGCATTGCTAATGAGGTAATTTATTAAACTAATTAATGCCTTCATTAGTAAATGGCCTCGTGTTCTTGTACATGTACATTAAATTAAGTAACACATGGTTGGTATGAATACAGATTGAATTTAGAACCATTTAGAAACTATAGTTATTTAAAAACATCAAGGTTTTCTAACATCTAATCAAATTAACCACTGTGCTGGAGGTGTTAGTCATATAACCCCCCCCCCTACTGTTAACTTAAATTATATTCAGTGTTTCAAAACACCTTCATGGTAATACACAATATCCACTAAACCATGTACAGTGGCAGTAGGAAATTAAAACACCAATATTATTATGTTTCTATGATGAATGTACTTACTTATTTGTATTCTCTTTTTATTGATCTTTTTTCCAAACATTGTTTATCTGACTCAACTAACCATGCATTAATTTTCTGTTGTCTTATGAATTTAAATATCCGCTGTGTTATGGCACTTGTGTATTCTATAAGTGAACATACCTTGGCTAGTTTCTCTATCTGCTTCTCCAGCTCTTCAATACTGGTGGCTTGGTCAACTTCATCCTGTCAGGAAAGAAAAATTTTTTTTTTTCATAAGACACTGTTTCATCAAACTGACTTCAAACAAACTGCAGCGGTTACTTGATATACAAACTTTACCTCATCATAAACTTCAACTTTTTTAACCTTCTTCATTTCTTCCTCCTCCTCATCCTCTTCCTCCTCAGCTGGATCATCACTGTCCTCATCATCATCGTCATCATCATCACTGTCTGCAGCCAGTTTCCTTTTACGTTTGATTGCAGATGATGGCGTACCAACAGACTGATTCTCTTCTGCACCCATACTGGCCTCCCGCTTCCCAGTACGTTTGGCATAGATGGTCCTCAACCTGAAGACACACACAAAGACAAGATCAGTACAACAGTACACTAACAACAAGAATAAAAAAAATGAGATATCTGTTAAGGGTTAAAGATAGCTTACTTCTTTAGTTTCCCCTCCATGATGATCTTGTCCTTCCTCATGTTTGCCATCTGATCCAAGCCCTTATCAATTTCACTGTAAAGAAAAAAATACTGTAATGCTACATATATACACACACACACACACACACACACATATATATATATATATATAGACATATATAGAATTTATTTATTTGAAAAATCAAAAGGACTGCAGATTACTGCTCCCCACTGCAGCTTTATAGAACATTTTCCACTGCATCAATAAAACATACCATTACTGACTAATGAATAAGTGGGGGGTTAAGTACTATCATAACACATTCAGTGTCCAGTAAATGAAGGATGTAGGTACAGATTCAGTGTGTGGTTGTAAAATGCCATCATTTTTGGGCTAGTTTATATTTATGTAAATCCACACCCTAAAGTGCAATGCAAGTATCTACAATGATACATGCAAGATGACTTATAAAATTAAAATATAGGTGTAAATAAATAAACACAGGTATACACAGTACTGTCAGAGAGATTCAGTTACTTCTTATACCTGATAACAGCTTTGCTGCAAGCCAGCTCATTAGCCAGGAAGCCAAGGATTGAGGCCTTCTGTGCAGGAGTGTGGGCTTGGAAGGCCTTGGTTTTCAGACTGAGGGCCAGAGGAGCCAGTTCTGTATTGGCACAATGAGCTCCCATGTACATCTGGAGCACCTCAGACACGTTGTCTCGGTTGATGCCGACATTGGTCAGGTGGTCTCCCAGCATTGTTTTTGTCTGAAAGAGAAGAGGAAGACAGAAACGTCATGAATGTTTTCATATCAATTAAGCTGTCTGCATGAATCACCTAATTTAGTTGTTTTATATTTCATGTGCGTTCAGCAGGCTGACCTTTTGTCCAGGTGGCAAACCAGGATCACAGACCGCCAGAGACAGCAGTTTAACTAGGAGATCTTGGACTTGACCCATGCTGTCCCCCACATTGAGCAGACCCTCCTGAAGCATGCCTAGGGTGGGTACATCCGCATTCAAGTCCAGCCCCAAAACCTTTCCAAAGCCTCGCAGGAACTGCATGAGCATCAGGCAATCAGACACAGCACGACCTGGAAGGATCAACCCAGGGATCCGGGAGAATTCGGGGAGAGGCTAGACAGAGCAAAATAGATAGGGACTTTTACTGTATATGCCATATTAGGACTTACACTAAACACATGTTGGGGTATAATTATGAAAGAAAACATGGTGTGACACCATGGTAGTCACTCATTTTGTGTATTATGTAGTAGCATAGTTCAGCCACATGGGGGCACACGCCTCCACAAATAAAATACTTCTCTTCAATCAGGTTTTATTTTAAGTTATGATCCTCAAGAACATGTTTTAATACTTGATGGTGATGATGATAATGATAACAATAATAACAACAGCAGCAATAATGATTAAGTTTTGTGTTTCCCTGTTGTTTCTAAATCTTAATATCAAACTGATGAAAAATGACAATAAACTATACACCAAATTATGTATAAGAATATGGGATTATGTGTGTAATGTTGTCTAAACATACAACATCAGACTAATAGGACTAACTAGATAAGCTATTGTAACTACCTTGTGATCAGAAAGACACATGTCTTCATTTGGCTTCTTCAGTTCCCTTGCTATCTCCAGTTCCAGCCGCCGTTGCTCCAGTTTACGCTCTTTGTTCAGGCGCTTCTCATCCCTTTTCTCCTGTCGAACACGCTCCCGCTCCTAGAGAGTCCAAAATTCATGGAAGCATTAGGAGCAAAAGTGTGCATTTGTGCTTATGCATGTGTGTGTATAAAAAAAAAAAAAAAAAAAACAGAACAAGAAGGTTTACTTGACTTTGCTGAGCAGTATTAGAATTCAGCTTAATGCTGCTGTGCATTCAAAGGAAAAGTGCTTGAGGGCCAAAATCTTTTGACTTGGAAAGTGTGTAGAAAAAAATGAATGGGGGGGAAAGAGTGCACAAAAAAGGAGAGAAAGCAGGAATCCATCTAAGGAATAATGACTTGAGCTCTTTTTATGGAGTGCATGTGTGTGTGTGTTACTGCATGTATTTGTGTGCATATGGACTACCTCTGCTTTCTTGCGAGCCTCAACAGCTTTCATCAGCATTACATGTTGCCTCCTTCTCTCTCTTTCCTAAAGTGGCACAAAAACAGAAGCACATTAACAAGCACAAACACTGAACATACAGTAGCAAACACTCACTAAATTTAGTATGTATTAATGTAAAATTGTGATGCACTAAATCCATTAGAGGCACCATAGTTGAACAAACACAAAACAATGCTTCACATGTATACACTTTCACATGTGTGGTGGAAGCATAAGTGAAGAATACAGTAGTACAATGACAACCAAAAAGCAACACATAGATGCGATACAAAGTAGATGTGATGACAGGCTCAAAAAGAGAAGCAGCTGGAATCGGTGACGGCGCCTCTAAACTAAAGCTGACACAACAAAAGCAACAAAATACTGGTTGCCAGAAGTCTTCTGATATGCCACATTGGAGCTGCAATCAAAATAATACATTCTATTACATGAGTCAAGGCTAATGTTTATCTGATGCATCATTCTAATAATATTTAGTGGGGATGACAAAGAGGAATAGACGGTAAAAAACAAGCTACAAACAGTTTCCACTTCCGTGGTTTTGGCTGCTTAAGTATTAGCACAGTACGTGACTGCTGAGCATGAGACATCTATGTTGTTCTTTGGTGCATGATACAAAGTCTACTGCAAAGGGCACAGGAATCACTGGTGACTGACTATCATTTTATTTGATCTCCTTAGGTTTAGCGTTCCACTTTATCAGGCTGTAATTCCCTCTGTGAGCCACCAAAAAAGATACAACTGCTACTTCCAGCACATAGTGACTAAAATGGGCTGTTTGTCTGAAATCAGTTTGTCCCTGTGATAAACAAAACAAACCGGATTTCCAGCATTTGGCTGTAATATTTTTATGTCCTTATTGGGTTTGTTAGCTCATCAAATGGATATATTACAAAAGACAGGTTCAAAAAGGTGCCTGTGGTGGTTAGACCCCCCCCCTTAATCGGTCTAAAACAGGTTTCTGCGATAACCAAGTACAATGTTGCGCTTCATATGACAACCTCAAATACTGGTACTATTTCATTGTCTCCTTTTCAGTGTGCTCTTAAATGAAGGGGTTGATTCAACCATCAAATAACACCACTGTTAAAAAGAAAGGCAGACCTTTAGATTCAGCTGCAACTGTGTATGAGTGAAAAGGGCTACAAGCAGGACAGCCAGGCCAAAAAAATGCTACACAGAACCATATTTGTCCCCATGGTGGAGGTGATTAAATTGTGATTTAAGTCTCAGTTGTGTCTATTTTCAAAAGAAAGGGTTTTGTTTTTGTACCCTGTAAAACTGGGGGTGAATCTGCTTCAAAGAATCTTCACCATAAAGACAAAATGATTCTCAGTAGCTCTTTTCATTCTTGTGCAAAGTACAGGAACAGTGAATGACAGAGAGGCTGGGATGGGGCAGGTTAAAGTCCAGCACTCTGTGGACTGCAGAACAGATGCACGGACGAACAGACACAAGCTCAATGTCTGGGCCGAATCGTCAAGCACTCATGGGTAACACAGGCTACTCCAATACAACAGTTAGACAATGTATGTGATGGATGGAAACTCCTCGAGTGCACTTTCAGACAGTGAGTGTGGATTGGCTAGCAGTCTTTGCAATGCATTCTGAGTAGAAGGGATGGGGGGGATGGGGGAGGGGGACAGAAGCTGCCTGGCCACCGTGACAGGGTCAGTTGTCCCTCAGGATGAGCAGATGGAGGCAGCATACTGACTCTTTTTCTCTTTTGTTGGTTTTGCTGGAAAGCCATGCAGAAGAATGTAGTATGACAGCAGCCAGTGCTACACTTAATGCATTGCTATGACAACCATAACACAACCAGTTACACGATGCAGGTGTTAGATGTACAAAAATAAACATACCCATACCATATCTAGTCTATGCCTCTCCAACTCCTGGCAGAGAGAGTTGGCAAAATATTATGGAACAGAAGTAAAATCCAATACCAGTAAGCATGGGATTTAATGTAGAGAAATACTCAAAAGTTTTTATCAAATAGCTGGTTGGCAACTAACCACTTTCATATACACATATATACTCACACACGCCTGCATTTTCACAACATACACACTCAAATATTCTCTCTCTCTCTCTCACCCACACACACACACACACACACACACACACACACACACGCACACACACACACCTGCAAATCCTTATTCAAGGTAAGTTTGGTTTGATTTAACTGTAACTATTATGTTCAAGAGGCTGAGCAAGTTCGAGTGAATGCCTACCTGATGTTTTAGAATCTCCGCCTGCTGCCTTCTCAATTCTTTCTCCTTGAAGGCAAAGAAAGAGAAGAAGAGGGAAAAATCAATATGCTTCCATAGTGCCAATATCATGAAAATCACTACACAGTGATGGAATTTCAACCCATTTCAAAGGGCTGCTTTAATTCCATCACCAGTTTACTCCATAAGTAGCCACAGCCTGATGCCTCAGTAAATGTAAAATAATATAATTTATTTTTCTATCACCAGGCGGTTGAATAGTTACAATGCTAAGTGTAATCTCCAGAGGGGTTTTAACACAAAACATAACAATACCTTTATCCGTTTTTCAGCCTCCAATATTTTGGCGTTGGCCGCTTCTTCCTTCTTTCTGCGCTTTGCCTATGAATAAAGATTAAGGTCAAGAATCACAAACAGACAAATATCAATCAGTGTTGAATGAGGGAATTGCTGCACTTTAACTAATTGTTTGCAGTTTTCTAGCCTGAGCAAAGATTTCATGCCCCTGTATGCCAGTCAAATTTGTAAAACATGAAGAATGAATAATGTATCTCTTTAACACGTAATTGTGAAAATGTTGAAGCCTCCCGTTAAGAGTGGCTTGCCAACCGTGTCAACTCAAAATTGATTTAGTCCTGCTAAAACACTTTGAAGCTCCTACAGTATAATTGTGTGCGCCTGTGTATAAATCTTTGCATGTGTGTTTGTGTGTGTGTGTGTGGAAAACAGCGCCTTTTTTTTCCCTCGACCCACTTATGCTAAACTGTTACTGTTGTCTGATGAAAAAAAGACTTTTCTGTCCAATTTAAATAAGGTCTGAAGAGGCAGCAACAGCCATTTTAATATTCAACAGCCGTCAACCAAGACCAATTTAGCATTAGTTCCATGTGGAATTATGCCTAAGAAGACGCAACTCCCTCCAATGCATGCTGCTGTTCAGTAATGAGCTTTAGGAAGATTAAAACACTATAGACTGAGGGGCTACAGCTATCCAGGAATGTTCTGCTTAATCAGAGGTGCTGTTGGATCAGATTCTGTACCTCCAAAATTTGCTGCGCCCTGAGTTCCTTCTCCATACGAATCTGCTGAATACGCTTGATCTTCTCCTGGAAAAAAACAAAACAAAACAAAACGGAGTCTTTTGATATTTTAGACAGTGGAAAGCATCCTCGGATAATATCGTTTTCCAATCGCTCTGTTCCAGTTTTGGTTCGGAAAAAGACATTCCTTCGTACACTAACAATGATAGTACAGTCAGTATCACATAATATCTATTCAGTGTTTCCTGTAGTGCACATGGGGACTATGTGTTTTGGGACAGAAAGGAAAGAAAAGGATTTGTCAGCACACACATCAGGCTGCCCACCTGCTGCTTGAGAATCTTGATCTGCTCTTTCTGCTTCCTCCTCTCCTCAGCTGCCATGATAGCTACAAGAGTAAAGTCAGTGTTATGTTGTTATCTACAAAAATGACCTACAAAGCACGACTGCAAACTGTAAATTCAGGACCTGCAGTTGTTATACTTCATCTATTTATGTGGTTTCACTAAAACAAAGATGTATTTTGCAGGTCAGAATGAGAAGTACACGATACATTAAACAATCATGAATCAAAAAACACACAAACTTCAGGATAAAAATTGCCCAAAATAGAGGCAGTTTTAGTTAGCCAATTAAAAAAATAAGTATCTAGTTTAAAGTGCACTCAATATTTTCAAGTAATACACAGATTGTTTTTATATTTGTAATTCTATAACCACTAATAATAATAACAATAAGATACAGGGTAAAACATGCTATGTATAAATATTAGAAAGGATTATCTGTATGAAAAACATCAAAGATGTTGATGATTCAGTGATGTTCCTTATAAAGCAAAGTAATAACTTTAACTGCAACAGTAACAGAAGCAGTCCCTGCAGTGTAACCAGGTCTTTTGGATATACACAAACACATTTCAGGGTTTACAGCATAAATCTGACTACCATTTTAACACTCAAGGAATTTTTCCAGTTGTAAAACTTTAATGCAAAATTTCAAGTCTAAAAAACAAGATTAATGTTACATTTAAGGTAAAGCTCAACATTGTCTTCTGTTGAAAGGTTTTAATTTCTACAACTCATTAAAAAATATATGACAGATCTTTTTCTGCTTCTTTCTTTATATAAAGTGACAGCTTTTAATGTTTCAGCTCTGAATTTGTATGCAGGTTTTAAAATGGTACGAACATAATGTTTCTGTGGCAGAGACATAGAAAAAAAAAGATTAGAGCAAAAGGAAGATTAAAGCCAGTGCTTTTATAGTAATTTAAATAAATATGTATGGATATAGTACAAACACTAAAGATGGAGTACTAGTGGTCCTGGAGGCAGTGCTGGTCTTTATATCATATGTACTTAGATCAAAGTGGATGTGAAATGAACTGACCAACTAAAAAACACCATTGTCAATGTTCCAGACCGAGACCTGAGCACTTGTTAACAGCACACAAAAAATGTGTTTACCTTGCTGTTTCCGAGCTTCTTTAGCTGCACGCGCCAGTGCCTGTTTTTCCAGTTTTCTCATCAGTTTCATCTGGGCAGCTTGTCGAGCAATCTCTGCACAGAACAGAGAGACAGTTACTATCACAGAGAGAATTTCATAAAATACCTAAAATACTGGTATGACAGTGTTTACTTTTATATTATAAAATGTTTAGACATTAGTATTAATATGCATATCATATTTTTGTGATACATTATTTAATTATTATGTAATCTTATAGTTGTCTTTGCTAAATTATAACAAATGTCCTGTACAAAAAAGGAAAAATAAACATTATGTAAATACTTGTAGGGTGACAAAAAACATAACTATTACTTCTTAATCTTTCTCCATACCTTAAGTAAACGTTTAGTGTGAGGCCCTAATGGTGGTGAATTGACTCTAATCCAGGTGCTTTTTGATATTAACCCAAATAAAGTGCTCCTTAATGGGTCTCTACTGCCTGAATAATGCGGTCCATAGAAATCCAGTCTAAGCATATTTGGTTTTATTTCATATTTACAACACATTTCAAGCCTCATTTCCTCTGCTAACCTTGAGCCTCTAGTTTGCGTAGAAGTTTAACCTCACTCGGACTGGGTCCCTCAGGTGCTAACGGATCGCCCACGTTAGGGGGTCGTCCCTTCCTCCGCCGGCTACCCTTGGTACCTTCGCCTCCTAACTGTCGCTCTGAATTAGGGGGACGACCCCTTCGACCTTCCATTGCCAATATACGAGGAATGACCTCGTCTTCCTTCAACAGGCTCCACTGCAAACCCTAGAGAGATGGAGATGAAGAGAACGGGAGGGGTGCAAAGGTAAACAACACAGTGACGTACAATTCTTTTTGTACAATGCATTTAATGAAGTAACACTTTAATACTCAGCTTACTGGATTCTAATCTGTTTCTATTCAAAAGAAGATATGTATTCTCCATTTATATCACACAAATCAAAACACAACCTAAACAAAAGAGCAAATTAGAAACAGCAATTTACTTATCTGTTTTAACCTAATTTAAGTCTAGTTCTTTCTGTAACACAAAGTTAGTGGCAATAAAATGATGGATACAAGCATAAGATTAATTAATAATAATAATAATAATAATAATAATAATAATAATAATAATAATAATAATAATAATAATAATAATAATAATAATAATAATAATAATAATAATAATAATAATAATAATTTGCTGATCTTTTAAAAAACATTTGGAAATCTGTCTTTCCAGCCCCTCAGCACAATGAATGTTTTCTATCCTACTTCCAAAACATAAAATACACATTTCTAACATATCTTTTTCTTCACAGACATATAGTAAGGTATACTGTATATCAATGGTCACCTGTGGAAGTAACATCAGCTGATTATTAAATTTTTCCATGCACAGTGAGAGGTCTACAGACTAAAACTACTGAGGGCTTTTGTATTGCTATCCCTGTCCTGATAGTGACTGCTGCATGAAGCCTTGCCTGCCACTAGATGAAAAGATGAACAGGGATCAGGGAGACAGAGACAGAGAGAGAGAGAGAGAGAGGGAGATGAAAGGCAGTCACCTGGGGTCCTTCTCTGGCTTCATAGAAGTCACCAACCCTTATCTTTGCACTGAAGCTAAAATTATCACGCGTGATGCCACTTATTCCATTTCTGGATAGATACTACAGAAGAGAAAATAATAATGGCGTTGGTTTAGGCAGAAAAAATTGCGAAATTAGCGACATTGAAAAGCAACTGGGAGGCACTAGATTGGAAAGAATCTAAGGTTACAATGTGTATCTGTGCAGTGCTACTAATCATTATAAAAGCCAGGGGACAAAAAAAAGAGCAAAAGCTCTCAGGAGAGAAAAACGGTTCTGACCTTGGGGTGCACAACTCAGGCCCTTTCCTATTTATCTGTGGCCGTGCTAGGCTTTTTACTGCCTACTTACTGACTAGCAGTGAGAGAATGTTACTGGTAGACATTCATTGTGTGTGGAGTTCTACATCTAAAGGCAGTTACAACAATCAGTATAGTTGAGATTTTGATTAAGCAAACAAAGTAGAATATAGAGTATCTATATTATACGGTAAAACGGGGCTAAAGTTGTGCATCCCAACACTAACCATTAATCATTTTTGGGAAGGAGAGGTGAAAAAAGTGGCACAAAGTGAATCTAAGAATATCATCTCTCACTATTAGGGTCACAGGAAGCAGGATGGGGTGGGAGTGGAGTGCAGCTGGAGCAACAACATAGACAACATTTGACAAAACCCCGATACAACAGCGTTTGTTTGTGCAATGTAGATGTGCAGCGTTACCTTTATTAACAGAAATATCCTTCTATACTTAATCATGAACCACACCACCTACAATAATGTGACTGTCTTTGTCCAACTCCCACCTTGTTATAAACTTCACTGCTCATCTATTTTGCCTCAAAACATTTGCTTGTTGTATCATAGCTGTGCACCATACTACAGCAGCGATTGACCAAAGTACCTTCATCACATCTGGATACTGCCTTAGTTTTTTGCCACATGGAGCATAGTAGGCCACTTCGCCCTGGGGCCGTGTAGCCACATTTTTGATTCTTGTTTCTCTTCGCCACCTGGATTTTTAACAATGAATAAAAAAAAAAAAAAAAAAAAAAAAAAACAGGACAGCTGTTCATTAAAACAGTATTTAGTATGGGATCACACATGAGAGCCAGAGCACATACCAATGCTGTTTTATAAGAGAGTCAATTCTGTCTACCACTTGTACATACCCCAACTCCAAAGGTATCATCAACTCCTTTTCATCCATGACCCTCTTCTTTTTCCCCAAGCCTGTGGAGACACGGTTCAATTTTAATTGATAACACAACCTAGAATTTCAGTATAGTATAGTGAGTGCTGTCAAAGCCATTATCATAGCAAACCAAAAACATGTACAACACTGCATATATCAGGAGTCTATTCAAACTACATATCCAGCACATGGGATGACATAGTTTTTTATACATACTCTACACTCATGGTATATTTTAAAGTAAATTATATATCATATGATCTTATTTCATGACCTGTAAATCTTTTACAGTAAGTGAAAGAAAAGAATGCCTGCATGGAACATTCCTGGCAAGCTACACATATGTCCTCTTTCCTCTGATCTGCGTAATCTCTTCACAGTGAAGGAAAGCGGAAATTAACCTTGTTGCAGTGCCAAACAAGTTGTCAGGGCTCTAAAGCATGCCCTTACATGACCTCAGGGCTCCATGATAATCAAATGCCTTGCTTGTGCCTCTCTAAAAGTAACTATCCTGTCCACCATCCTCTGATGTTGAGGTTCTGCTTTTTTTTAAAAAGACATCCTAGAAGAGGATGTGCTTTAAAAAAAAAAAAGCTGTAGTCAATATGACACCCATGAAATACACATCCCATCATTATGTTTGTGGTTTCAATTGCCATGTTACCTAAAGGAGAGGCTAGACTGTAAGAGGAAGAGCCTGGAGAGCTGTGATAGGCCAAGGCACTGGAGCTGGTGACGATGGTGGGACTCTTGATGACCTGTAGGTTGAGAGGGGAGCAGCTGGTGGCTGTGTGATTGGTTGAGGTGTTCAGTAGTTCTGGGCCTTTGGTTAGCCTGTTGGGGGTCGCCTCCTTTTTGGATGACCCAGACTGCAGCAGCTTTAACTCCTTCACTTTTTTCCCAGAGATGTCACTGTCTGAGTTGCTATCAGACTCTAAAACAGGAAAGAAGGACATTAATGATGTTAAGTTGGTTTTCAAAAGGATTTCTTTGACAGATTATATGATGACAATCATTTTGCCATATGGGTCCTTTTCAGAATATGCACATATAATACGATAATATTGAAATTTTTAGTATTCTGATAATATTCTGCTTAAACCTGAAGGAAGAGTAACATGAAGTTGTTGTGCACAAACCTAATAGTTAAAAGTAAAAATTTTGGCTATTTGACTATTTTGGTGAAGATACTTACCTGCTCGAATGTTGGTGACCATTCTTAGATTTAACCATAAAACATGAAATCTATTTAGCACTTTGTGTTTCATTGATTTTTCCTGGATGATTGTTATAAAACAGTCCATATCAATAGAATATATCCAGAATTTATCAGTATTATTGACCTATATTTAATTGTGAACCCTTAAAAAAATAACACAGCCCTAGGTGGGACAAAATATCAATAGATTATATTAGATTACTTTCTCTTGCGATACTTAATCAATGCAATGGTGCTAAATGTCAATATTTTTTTTTGATTAAAATACACATGGAAGTTGCAGGCCGTGAACGAACAGTATACTAACACCCTTATGTACTCTTCTTGTAAATTGCTTCATCACATCAAAAAAGTCTTTGAAACTGACACCACAATGCAACAAATAAATAGGAAGTGCTTAATTAATTGAGTTTACAATATTAACATCCACAAATGGTCCATATTATAAGGAGGATATGATCTAACAACAGAAATGGAAAATAGTGATAGTATGGGCAGAAACTATTTAAATTCTTGTTGGTTTTTTTTTGCTTTTTATATTTTGAATACTTTTATATTTAATTCTAATTTTCATAAAATTACATTTTCACCAGGACTTGATTTCAGACACAATTCTTGTATTGTTTCCTTTTCAGTTAAACACACCTTATGATTTGGTGTTGCTGGGGAGTTATTTTTATGTCACTCAAACTGAGGGTTAAGAACAAAATTTGCACAAATTTAAAAGCCCTTTGAGGTTAACTTCTGATTTGTGATATTGAGCTACATATATAAAATGTAACTGAACTGGGTGTTCACGGTAGTTCCATTCCTACTGAAATTCAAAAAGGAACAAATAAATACAAATAAATCACCCACCAGACAAACTGTCATCTGAGTCCTCTTCATCTTCTTCCTCCTCCAGGTCGTCGTCCTCATCATCATCATCATCATCTCCCGAGTCATCTGATTCCTTGTTAGCGGGCAGACCAGCTGTGGGGTTACATGTCCCGGGGATGCCCACCCCGGGGATTCCAACCCCAGGGATACTCACTCCAGGAATCCCGATCCCAGACTCTCCTCCACGGAACAAATCTACTAGTGACTGTACCAGATGGTTTTGAGAGAAGCCCTTCCAGGCAGCTAAAGGGTCTGCTTGTGCCTGTCCCTGTCCCAGCCCTGGTGTCTGTCCCTTTCCTGTAGTGGTCTTGTTCTTTCTAGATCCATGGCCTGTGGCATGGGGTGAGGTAGTGGGGGGCTGTGACTGAGGCCCAGCCGGAGTGGTTGCCTGGGTCCTGCTCGCCCCTGTGCTCAGATTGACAGGCATTGACCCAGCATCGGAGTCGCATTGAGGGGACTTGCCTTGAGAGGCAGAGTCTTTGCGAGGTTTGGTGATGAGTGCCAAAGGTGCGTCCTGAGTGGTGCTTTGGATGACTCCATTGGGGTGGTGAGGTTCAGGGAGCCCGAGCAGGGCACTCGAGAGGAAGAGGTTGGAGTGATTGTTCTGGGGTTGAGGAGGCGGAGCGGGTGGCAATGGTGATGGAGACAGAGATGTCCTCTTGGGAGACTTGTTTAGCCCCTGCTGCTGCTTCTTGCGCTCTGTTGGGAAAGTCTGCCCTTGGGACATGAGATTCTGGGAATAGAGGGAGAGCGAGAGAGAACAAGGAGAAGTAGGGGAGGGAGGGATAGGGAGGGACATAGAGCATAGGAGGAACAAAGAAAGGTTAGGGAATAAAATTAGAAAAGAAATGGGACAAAGTGGAGTTGCTCTAGCTGTCAGTTTGCATCACTGTTGATTGTTTGAGCAGGTGACAAAGCTACAATGCCTAACACTGGTACAGTTAACTGTGCCTAAGCTGCTTTCTGTGAAACAAAAAAGAACATAAAAGCAATAACCAAAGGCATTGTACTAAGCCAAGTTCACAAAGACAGACACCAAGTATCTCTAAAATTGTAATTACTTGTCTGCACATTTGAAAAGCTCCATCATCATTATCATCATGCAGCTGGGCATGTTTGCGTTTTCTACACTGATGACAAGTTTGGTTCAATCTGTGTTTAAGCAAGGCAGGTTAGACTTTAACATTGCACTTTCAACTGGATGTGATATGAAGTGAAACAAATCAATTTCACAGACCATGAAATACAGTAACAGTGCTGAAACCACAAGGGGAATTTAGCTCATTGTAAACTTCTCTATACTGGTGAAACAGAAAAGAGGAAATGATTTTCACAGAATAAGATGATCTCAATAGGTTTAGCTTATTGATTACATTCTTACTATCTTTCATAGTTTTTCTGTAGCGAGATACACTGTGGTAAAGAGTAAGGAAAACTGCCAATTTTTATATAGTGTCATCTGAAATGATCGCATAAATAATACAGTCTGTGCAGACCACATCTGCTTCCGAATGGAAATGAAACTAAACTGCATTAACGTATTTATCAACAAGCAAATCTGTGCCTTTTGGTTTAACAACACACACAAAACCATGACAACACAAAGATATAAAGGGTGATGACACAATGTACAGCTCGATCCACAAAATTATATGTGACAGAGTGATAACATGAACCCAGAACCACTCATCATCAGTACAGTATCCAAGTGATCAAATATAACCCCATTTGAAGACACAGTACCTCAATTATAAAGGACTGGAATATATGATATGAGCACTCTGACTTTTCATTGCATTTATAGAATTATTCATGGGCATCATTGCTTCCATAGACAATGACAAAATGCTGACTTATTTGTATTCCAAATCTCTTCTCTCTAAAGAATAAGATGGGACTGACTCAATGTTAAGAGAAAGATTTCTGAGCAATAATTATCAACATAGTCTAGCTTATTGTCTTATATTTGTTTTTCTGTCCCACTCCCAGTGCTCTACACATTTATTCAATCCAGATTCTCTCTCATGTCCAAATAAAGCTGTAAGAGTTTGCCCATGGCCATGTTAAAATTTTAAAGAAGCCCATTGGAAATCTTCTCCCTCTGAAAATCACTGCCCCTTCTGAATAAAAGAAAAATATGTTCATGTAATAATTGTATTGTTTTAAAATCACATTCACAGTGCCACTAGCAACAGTTGCATCGCTGTCTGTGTGGAACATTGATATCATTTTGTAGTAAACATACCCATCACTGTCACTTCATTTGGTGCAAATGTTCAAACTATAATGGAAAACTTATAGACCTGAAGTTGTGTCAGAGCACGGCCGCTGAAAGTTACACTGCAAAATAGACACTAAGAAAGTTTTTTAAAAGCCTTGTAAATGGGACATTTGGTTAGATTTAAGGCTATCTGACTTCCTTCAAAATAGAGCTGTTTTCGATTCAGTTTATGCCATCATAATCGCCTCACCTGTTTGAGCCTGAACTCATTGATCTGCGCAAGTGAAGCTTCCAACAATTTTCTTTTGCTGGATTTGCCAGTGCCTGGAGCAGCGTGCGGAGGTGTCTTCAGTGAGCGCTTCCGGGAGCTTGTTACCGATGAGGTCAAACCAAAAGGTTTTGGGGAGGTAGACAGTGGGAGAGTTGAGCGGGGAGGAGAAGGAACTGAGAGAGGCTTAGGGGAGGAGCAGAGGGAGAGGGGCAGGTGTTGTGGGGAGGAGGAGGGGAGCAGCTTGGGAGGTTTGGGAGAGGCAGTGTTGGACGCTGCCTTTGGAGATGTGGTAAGGGCTATCGGGGAGGAAGATGGAGAAGACTCCCTGTGGGGTTGAGTGAGGAGTGCCATGGGCTTTGAACTGGCGGCCAGGCCAGTGGACTGGATCACACTAAAGTGTTGCTGTGGGCCCTCTGACCGGGGCCGGGAGTTGTGCAGGCCTAGTGCCGAGTTTTGGGACAAGGCTGGAGGTGAGACCGAGCAAGGTAAGGGCACAAGGGTTGGGGGATTAGATGGAACCTTCTGGGATTTGGAGGCTTTCTTGTTTTGGGACTCCACTTTTGGGATCCCAGAAAGTGGTCTGTCAGTCTTTGCAGTTCCAGTGCTTGGTATCAAAACCTGAGGAGAAAACGAAATCAAACAGTTGAAACAAAGAATACCCTTAGCTATGATAATTTATTCTAATTCATTCAATAGTTTGGGCACTATTATCGTGTATGAAGCCACTAGGAAACAATTGCACTCAAGTGCACTGTATGGCCGAGGGCATGCTGGCTTACTGCTGCACACAAATTCCCTCCTTTTCTTATTGTTATTCAGTTTTACACGACATGCTAATGTTGATTATTTACTTTTGTTTTATACCTTTGTTTTCTTCTTTGCCCGTTTCTCAGTGTCAGACAATTCACTCTGTTTATCCTCTTCTTCATCATCCTCATCTTCATCCTCATCATCTTCATCATCCTCTACAAGATCTTCCAGATCACTGCTAAGGGACCCGTCACTTGAGCTGTCTGATGACGAGCCTGACTCACTGTTACTTGCCATAGAAGTGTCTGTTGGCTTCTTGCGTGGCTTCTGAATTAATAAAAAAGAAACTGCAAAAATTAGCTCTGCTACATAATGCATATATCCTATGTTCACGTCCTATTTTTGTTGAACTTGCACTGACCTTCTCTTTAGGTTTTTGCATCGGCTTTTCCACCAACTCTGTCAGGTTGTTCTGTGGGCTGCTACGGTGGCTGTTAGAGGGCTCTGAATTTTTTGTTAGCTTGGCCGTTGCTTGAACAGGAGCAGAACTGGCAGAAAAACTTGCCGAATGTGTTGTTGTGGGACAGACCCCACTGCCATTCACTGCCCCATTCACACCTAGAAACACAAAACACATATACTGTATTGCCACTCAACTACATCTCTTCTGTGGATTCTGCTAGAGTGAAACTATTACTGTTAATAAGTATGAATGCAATAGGTTTTATATATTTAAAAAAAAGTGTGTATATATATATATATATATATATATATATATATATATATATATATATGTGTGTGTGTGTGTGTGTGTGTGTATATTTTGATTCATGCACACATCTCATCAACATGCTCTTTGCGCAAAGCCCAAGCCCAACATGACTGGTTTACATAATAAAAGATAAATTAAAAGATACACTGAAATTAAAAAAGTGCATGTGGCAGAGATTACAAGAAGGAAGGAATGACTGTAGTCATTAAATATGTCTTAAAATTCATCTCATGATACAACAAAGTGGATTTAGATTGTGAAAGAAGATGGGGTATCAGGTAGAGATAGAGGTTATGTTGTTTATTTCCTGAGCAAAGTTTCATTATCATACTAATTCACATTCTAAGAGGATAAGTTGAAATTTGTGAATGACTCCTGAATAAAAGCATACCTTTAGCTGGAGCATGGCTATTCTTGCTGGGCATTCTGATTTGAACAGGACTGGCGCTATGGTTGGGCTGAATGTGGGGGGTGAAGAATGGAGGAAAGCCGATGAAAGAAGGGAGGAAGGCAGCAGCTCCCCGTCCATGGGCTTCAGCAGCTCGCCACCACTCTGTGTGAGAATACAATGAAGATGAAAAGACATGAGTTTTCTATACTATTCCCATGTAACCAATTATTACCAGCCCGTTCTCCAATTATGAGGGGCCTATCTTACCAGAGAGGGCTCCTAGCTGGGGGTGGGCAGCCAGAGCAGCTGACATGCCCAGGGAGCCCAGGCCTCCAAACTCAGGCCTGCCTGCTCCGGCAGTGTAGAGGGCTCCGAAGGCTGGGTGATTGACCAGAGGGAAGGCACTTGACAATGTGGAGCCGATGAAGGGCTGTTCTCCCACTGCTCCAAACAGACGGCCTGAAAAAGTGTCAAAACATGCAATTTTAATATAATTTTAAATACAATCTATAGCACATAATTGTGTGTAATACGATACCAAGCAACAGGTTAACACGATGAGTGCGCTAGACCTTTGACTGATTGTATTTTTAATGAACACAAAATGTCTTCTGGTCCATTACACAAATTGACGGTAGACTTTTTTTGACAGCTCAGTCTTTGAATTTTCAACAAAGCAAAACAACAAGAAAAATAAAAACAGATTTCTCGCATACTGAATCAGATTCAGGCTCATTAGCACAGGGAATGTTTGAGTGGCATATTTTCTTGTTGGTAATACGTATTCAGTAGTATTTTGTTTGAAGCTTTGGGACAAAGATTTGTTTACATGTACACACACTGACCGAACAGTCCTATATCACAGTGATGAAAGATTCATTCCCGGTGAAAGTGTTTTTTTTGTTGTTGTTGTTGTTTTTTTTTAACAATGCTTACTTATCACTAAATAATCCAACTTGTCCATATTTAGCAACTGCTTAACAAACTTTATGTTATTTTGACAGTTATTTGTTGGACCTTTGGCATCACTCCTTGCCCTGCTGTTAGTTTTATATTTTCTTGTTAAAACTGAAGCACTGTCATCAAATCATCAAGCTATTGATGTGAGGAACAACTGGTTATAAAACATAGATTTACATAGTTTTTAAAGATGCCACTTCTTGTCTTACAACTACAGACGAAAACAATAAAAAAAATAAACGGTCGGCACTTATATAGCGCTTTTCCACCTTCATGGTGCTCAAAGAACTTTACAATAGGTTCACATTCACCCATTCACACACACACTCATACACCAGTAGGTTTCTAAGGGTTTTTTTTTTGTCAGACCTACTGGGAGCCAGGGTCAGGGTTCAGTGTCTTGCCCAAGGACACTTCAAGATGTGGACATCCAGAGCAGGGACACGAACCACCAACCCTTCAGTCTTCAGTCAGTACTTAAATGTTAAGTGTCTTCTGTTTGTCAAAAATTAACATCAGATTTAGATTTTTACCAGCTCTACACTATATATAACTATACAAAGTTCTGGAAGCATATGATAGACTAGCGTAGCCTTGTAATAAAGTAAAACATTCAGATTTGGATTGCAGAACATTTTGTTATAATCCAATTTCAGCACGGAACTACTGGTGTATCAGTATTTCTTCAGTTTAGACTGTCACAATCTGCTGTGCCATGACAAAGCCTGGATAGTCTCAGTGAGAAAAAGAAGTGTGTGTGTGTGTATAAGGTGTAAAAAGCTAACCTCTTTCTATCCTTTTGGCATTCCATTTCAGCACAGAAGAATACTTCATCAACATCATCATCGTCTAGCGTTTTCCTGAGCACAATCATTTCTGGCAGGGGCGACTGCCACGTATTACCTCCTCCCAGAGTCAGATGCAATTTGGTGTGAGCATATTTCATGCAAATTCAATTTCTATTCCAGAAAAGGAGAGCAAGCCTGCTTGATGCCTCTGCATAAACCAGGTAATACACATGCAAAAAGTGATGACTGAAGAAAAGGAAAGTGTTGTGCACAGTGCAGATGAAAATGTCAAACTACTATACACTTGCACACACCACAAAAATATTTAACAGAGCAACACTAGAACACAGTGTTTTTTTTCTAAGCTAATGCAGTGTGGTATCTAATTACCCAGAGGAACACTGTACGCACTACCGCCACTTGTATGTTTTACACCTAAACACTAAAGTGAACATGACTACACACATGCATTCAAGACACTATTTTTGAGTTACAATTAAATTGTATGTGATAATGTGGCGAGACACACACACACACACACACAAAAAAAAATCATGTCAGCAGTGTGACGTATGAGAACCCTTCGTGTTGGCTTCAAGGCCCCTCTCTACCACAAGACAGCAAAATCTGCCTTTTGAATGTCATTAGAATATGCTGAATATGTAGAGACCGCCTTGCCAGCGTCAGCTAGTGGATACAAAGATAAACGACTGCAATGCAACCCCCAGAAAGGCCAGCCACAGCATTCACTTATGCCTAGGGTGCCCACCTCTTCCCCACACCACCCCGCCACACACCCCTTTCCTTTTCAAGCAACACAAAGTGACATCTGCAAATGCCTTTTCAATATTAATGTAGGCTTCCAGAAGGCAAATAATTAAATCTAAAAATTTGAAGCGAGAAAGAAGCGCTGGAAAGATATACCTAGGATTACCTACCCTCTCTCTCCCTCTCTCTGTCTCTGTCTCTCTCACTTCCTCGCCCTCTTTTTCATTCTGTTTCAATCCTTCCTCCACTCTGACAAACTGCACCGCCTGCTTTTTTCATGTTTGGATGCTGCCGAAGGGGGATTAATTTGTTGTTTGTTGCAGTCAATCAAATTTCCACAGACAGATTTAAGTTAATTGCATCCGTGAGTTGATCCCAGAAGGAGAGAGTGCTACAAGCGCCGATCAGCTTTTATTCTCCAAGTGATATCCTCATCAATGACACGCGCACATACACTCACACACGTATACACACACAGAGTTAGTGCTCATTTTAATGTTCTTTAGATTTTTTTTTCTGTAAGTGTTATTGGCACATTGGCAAAGGACCTTGAATCGATGTCTTAACATTCTGTGATGATAGTGTATCTCAACAAGTATAATTGCTGATATTAGCTGCTAAACAATACACTTGACATGATTTTGTTGTTCTGGTTGAGAATAGTTTTTGTTTTACAATTATAACAGACACATAGTAAGATTTAACCATAGCTAACCTCTTAAGATACAAATTGATCTGAAAGCACCAGTGGTTAAAGATAGAGTGGTTATACTATAGAATGGAATATTTTTTGTATTTCATTGCCCATAGGTCAATCTCATAATGCTTACTTAATAAAATAAAATATGTTCAAATGACAATAATTAACTTTTTTTGCAATATGTGTGTAAACTTGGAAGAATTATTGCCCTACTGTTCTTCTGTCATTGCTGATAATTGTTTAGTTTTTCAGGCTATTTAGCCATTATGAATCTGTGAGTAAAAACAGTATCATTCAATAATCTATTTTATTCACTTTTCTCAAATATCTAAATTATTGATGTATTACACCAAGATATACATTTCACTTTGTCACAACAAGATGTGCTGAATTTGTTGCAGAAAGTACTGTATATTGTTAAAGTTCTAAACCTGATTTCTATATACTACGGATCATCCTATGGTATTCTGTATGACCACTGCTGATCTCTATTAAAGTAGGATCATATAATAAGTAAAATCGGAAAACCCACTAAATCAGATTCATGACTGCAGCTTACATTCAGCATAAGGACATTTGTAAACTTAATACATTTCATACACTTCAAATGGGTAATACAGGTGTGTTTCTCTTCAGACCAGTATAGGCAATAATAATAATAATAATAATAATAATAATAATAATAATAAGATGTTTTTCCTCATGTTATATTCTTAGAAATATATATGATTCTTGCAAGGTGCAACAGAAGTTCAGGGCTAACAGTCTGCCTCTAAGCATTTGATTTGACGCTCAGTCCAACATCGCTTATCTAGAAAATCTGAGCGTACGTAATGGCACAGAGGGATAAGAGGGATGTATAATGCATAAGGAGGAGATGCTCCTAATGGCTTCTTCTTTGGGGCAACACTGAGGAGATGGAGGACAAAACAAGGGGCTTTATTTTTCTCTTTCCTTCTTCCTCTTCTGATAACAGAGACAAAACACAACAATCATGGAGAAAGCTGGAAACATACTATTCCCTACTCAGAGCATACTTGGTTATGTGCATGTCTGTTTTTGCGTGTGTTTGTGTGTGTGTGTGTGTGTGTGTGTGTGTGTGTGTGTGAGAAAGCATATCAAAAAGAGCAGAACATTTAGAAATGAGTAGAAAAAAAACTATGAGAAAATGATTCAGTTGCTCTCACATGGGATATTTTCAATAACACACAGATACAAACACACACTCACAACAAATATACACACTCCTTTTTGCCTAATGGCTTTGACCAATACATAGAAAGGAGGTTGGATGGGATGCTGGACAGGGCTGACTAGACACTGAGTGGCTGACAAATGTTAAATCATGCAGGCAGAAGCTGTCTCTCTCCCACACACACACACACACACACACACATACATACATACACACACATGCACATACGCACACACATACATGCACAGTGTCGTGCTGAGCCTGACTCTGAGGCAGCTGGAGCCAGAGAGCTGAAGGTTGTCAGGAGACATGGCAAAGCATGTGTGTGTTTCTCACACAAAAGAACCCCCTAATTGTTTGGGATTCATTAATGCAGCAGCTTTTCAATTGCAACCCAAGCTGTCAGGGAAAAAAATCCTTGTATCTGGGAGAGAGGTGTATTCACCAGGCTACAAAATAACTGTATAATTAATACTGGAGGAAACTCATTTTTCATGGTAAAGAAACAAGGATGATTCTGAATGCTACTGAGATAAATAAGGTGACCATACTTGGCATGTTTTGGCGTTTCACAGAAAGTGATTGCTATGTGTATTTGTCTTGGGTACACATTGGTGATTGAGAGGCAGAAGAGTGACCTGCAGAGGAAAAAGTGTTTCTTACCAGAGGTGCTGAGGGTGGATCCCAGTCCTGAGGGGCTCGGGGCCAGGCTGCTCTTAGAGTGGGGAGCAGGGGATGACGAAGAGGAAGAAGAGGAAGAAGAGGAGGAAGAGGCCGCTGGGGAGGAGGTGCGAGCAGCAGACAGGGTGGGCGCAGGGGAGGCCAGCCGCTCTCCAGACTCCATATCTGTCAAACACAATCCAATCAGCAGGGTTACAATAGCAAAGCACACCCGCTCTCACACACACATAAACACACTCTTAAACACATACACACCAGCTTGTATTGTCACACCTACACAACATGCACACATCTACTGACACTTTTCTTTTCACATCTCACTTCCCCTGAACAATATTTCTATTTAGCCATGCTCACTGGCTCCCAGCCTCTATTGATTTTATATGAACTAGAAAGGAGGATGACATCTTTAAGGACCCTGATGCTGGACAACAAAGCAAGTTTTACATTTTCAAGAAAACACTGGTGCTGGCTGAGAATGCAACAGGAGAGGCACTTTCACTGAGAACTTTATCAATTCTAAGGAGGCTGCAACAAAAAAAGGGTAAATAGCATGTTTTTCACTCTTCTCAGTCACCTGTTCTGGTACACGTGTGTAAATAACCTTGTGCACACACTCACACACGCTTGTGTTTGACAACCAAGATCCCTTTACACCACCTTGATGAAAAAGAATGTCATTTAAATTTAAGAGCTCTTTGAGGCCTTTAAAGACAGCATTGCTCCCTGAGTCCTTTCACTTGAAACTAGAACTAAATGGAGAGGCTTTTAGACGATGGGTGCATTAACCAACACTGGTAGCTTTCCATTATCAGTCTCGCAGAGTCACCATGCCAGCCATTATCGACCAAGCAACAACATTAAACCTCACAAGAAACATTTGGCCATTCTGCAGCCAAATATTTTAGTTACATTATTCAACTTTAATCCTCCTTTGCTTACAAGAGAAAACACAATGTGTCTGTGCCCATACATCCGCTAACTTGCACAGCCAAATAAACACTTTCACAACACATGAATTCACACACACACACACACACACACACACACACACACACACACACAAACACAGACTTGTGTGCTCTTAAACATTAAAACCCTAACACACAAACACACACAAAATCACCTCCGCTGTCTATCACATCAACCTGACTCTTTTTCTCTCTTCTCCTTTTCCATATCCCTCTGCTGACACTAATCCAGGACTGAAAATCCCCTTCAAAAGCACAGTTTGCAGATTGTGTTTTACAGGCAGGCTTTGTTATTGTGTCATTACACATAAACAGTCTCTGCCTCCATCTCTCTTTCCTTCCCTCTCTCCTGCCACCCTCCTCCCTCTCTCCTCTGCAGTGGGAGCAGAGCCACTGATTAAATCTCTGAGACAAAAGCTGCTATCCTCTGAATATCAAGTATCAGCCTTTCGCCAGGAGCAACACTGACAAGAGAGAGGGAGAGTGGGAGAGAGAGAGGGGGAGAGGGAGAGGCGCGGATGACAAGAAAACCTGCTGCAGTCCACGGGGAGGAGGCTGGTGTGCCATCGAACTTGGACAGCCATAACCGCCATTGCTGCAGTGAAAAAAGGCAGTTGTGTAATTATGAGCAAGGTCAAAGGTCTTTCAAAGGGCCTCTCATGCAAGGTGACAGGATGTGGGTTAAAGAGCCAAATTATCAACCAGGACAGCAAAAAAATGAACATTACATGTTAGTTACAAGAATTAATTTCTGGCTGAGTGACGGTGGATCGCTTCATTGTAATCCCTACCAAAATCAGTTACCTTCCTGCCACATTTTGTTGCATGAATGGCTGTCACACTCCCTCACTTCAGCTGTCACCCTTTAAATGTCAGGTTAGGTTGAAAAAAAAAAAAAAAAACTGGGGAAAAAAATGTATTCTTTCAGAAGATTAAAGAAAAAAGAGCGATAGTTGCTCCTGACAAAAAAATGTAAGTATCATTAGAAATGTGATGAAAATGGAGAGGAGCTGTGGCCCTTCATAATTATCATAATGCACATGAAAACAAAAGGCTCATGTCTCAGAGGACGAGGAAGCTTATGTGGTGTCAGCTGGTAAGTGAAGCGGATCATTCCCTACCTTTTCAGGGGGAAGGAAAAAAACAGACAACGAGGGGAGAAACAAGGCAAAAGAGAGGAAAAAAGAGATAGAGTTGACGGAAAAAGGATGAGCGAGATAATACACTCTGATTTTGTTGTGAAAAAGATGGAAGAAAGGAAAAGAGTGGAGCGGATGAAGGACAGGCTGTAAACCATTCCTGTCGTTTCTCAATATCTGCACTTAATGCCTCGCCTTGTCAAAACGTGATGATGTGAACAGAATTGATTTCCCCCTAACAAACAACAAAAAAGCAATCCCTCCTTTGCAGAGGTGTAAAGCAGAGCTACCCTCCCCCTCATCTCCTCTCATCTCTCACAATCTCTCAAAGGGCCTCTTTCTGGGATGAGAGAAAGAGAGAGAAAGGACAGCGGGAGGAAAAAAAATGACTGCAAGGCAAGTCCATCTTCCTCCGACAACTACAAACTGATCACTTACTGCAATTAAATCTAATAACAATAATAAGATTGAGCTTGGGAATGTACTACCAAATGCACAGCCACAACAATGATTGTAACAATAATGGAGCGCCAAGGTATTTAAGGATCCAATCCTGACTTAATTATGAGAAATTAAAATGGATTTAGCATCAGAATTAGCTTGATTTTATAGGTAATTAATGGCGCACCACAGTAGCAGTATAAGGCAAGCGTTATAATCTCCGTGAACGGCTAAATCAATTTGACTTCAACAACACCAACCAATCAACATGGAGCAGAGCAACCAGAAACAGCAGGTCTCGCAGATGCAAGGAGAGGGAGAATTTATGCTAATGGCTGAACTATGATTTATAAGATGTGTTCCAGTGCTGGATTCGCAGTCACGTCCACAAATACAACACAGCACCCAGCTGTCAACGCATACAGCTAATAGTGGCTGGATGCAACGGCCCTTCAGGAGATAGTGTAGCTATAAACAGCTCTGCAGTTTTATGATTGCATGTGGCCTTCATATAGGAGCCATCACATGTCAGTATCATCTAAAAGGAGGGCAGAATTGTATAAAAAAGAGATGCAGTGCGTGCATTTGGCAGGGCTGTAATGGCCTGTGCTGCCTGGTATGTGGCCTTACATCATGCTTTTTGTTTTTGTGGTGTTGTATTGTATGCCTCTGTTGCGTGTATGTAACGGTGCTTGGTTACACATGCAGCAGTTTTACAAGAGATTGCCATTACATGTGCCTATAGAAATGTGTGTGTTAGTGTGCGTGTCACAGCCTCAAACTATTCAACCCCCTGTGTGTCCCACTCCTGCCCCTCTTCCTCCACACATACACACACGCCCACACACAAAAAAACACACACGCGTACACACAGTAACAGATGGCTGATACTAACTGAGATAATCCGCCAACAGAGTCATCAGCATGGATCAGTGGTAATCAGAGTGTGGACACAATGTCTCTTCTCCAGCCGTAATGGAAGGAGCGCCTGGCGCAAGAGAGGGGAAATGCATTATTCCCTGCGATGCCCTGACCCCATTCAAAGACACAAGGTGGCTCCCAGCTCTCTTTCTTTATCCCCTTACCACAGCCGACAAAGACTGTATCATCATTGCTTCTGCAATGTTCAGTCTCTCCTCTGGATCTTTATTGGGCTTTACAATGGTGTCTTAAAACACAGACCTCTATTTAGCTCACCCCTGCACTAAGCACCTAACAGGAGAAATGTCAATATAGCAAGTGTGTCACGTTGAACGTTTCTGGTAAAACAGAGGATTAGGCTAATCCAACATTAGCATTTGTTATTTAATTAGAATTTTGGAGTCATGGCAAATCATAAAACTTTGTTTCATTTTGCATTTTTCAAAATCAACATACTGAAAGATTTCTATTTGATTTGATATTAGCATTTTCAGTGAATAATGAGGCTCTTTCTGAAAAGTGATATCTTGTATTCTGGGGGATCTCTGCCTCTAATTCTTACTAGATGATACAGTGTCAATTGTAATGACTTGCTCATTACCAAACGACTGTGCTGCTGAACACACTCACACACATGCTTTGTTTGTGTTGCCGTTATGGTTGTGAAAGTGAGATCATCTTTATTCGTGACCGTGCATACATGTTGCTCAGACCGTCTGTTTGAACTGCTCCTTCTCCCTTTGTGTTTATGTATGTTCATGTGGGAGTGTGCTTTACCAGGCACGACATGTGCATATGGATGTGCATGTTTGTACTTTGCATGCTTGCTAGCAATGATCACTAACTGAGCAAGATCTAAACAGTAGAGTGCACGCACAAGGCTTGCTTGACCCCTTTACTCCTCCCTTCATCCCTCCAGTCCCTGCACGCACACCATCAGCAAGGCAAGGAAATGACATAACAAGGCTTCTTGGCCAAATCAGCGACAACCTTTGTCCTGTGTCAAACAAGAAACAAAGTCATTTAAAGAAACAGTAAAGTGGTGTCATGCTAAAACATTCACTGTAATACCTCATACAAGTCATAACAGAAAATGCAACACGTATGAAGTACACAAACACTTTGTACACTGAAGATGGATTGAGCTAAGACCTGAAAGGAGTACAAAGAGACAGCATGCCCCAGTGTGGCCTGTCTAGGTGACAACAACTAGAGTGACTCAGGCCCCTCCCTGGGTGCTGCTCCTGCCCAGTGACAGATGGCAGAGCAGGGCATGTAGGGGATGGGCACCATCTCTCACCCCGCCTCAGCTAGCCTTGGCAGTGGTGCTGGTCACAGGTCTTATTACAGCCACACCACTGCCTGCCTGCTTGCTTGCCTCCATGTAACACTGGAGCTTACCACGCTAGAGCTGCTTACTGCCTGCCAGGGCAAAAAGGTAATGATATGGTCCTGTGTGCCGCAAATAGCAGTGTGGCGTTAGCATTGAAAAGTTTCCAGCTCTGGTATTCACTGGGCCCTGTCATAACAACACACACGTGTATCTGTGTCGCTGTAAGAGGCTTTAGATAAAATATAAAACCAAATACCATGCCACACGCATTCTGTATATTTTGAAATGACAAGAAATTGACTCTTGCCAAATGGCTTTATTTGCCTTTTCAAGCACAGTGTAGATGCCAAAGGCTGGAATCAACACCCCTACTCACCATCCGTCTCTGCTGGGTACCCTGTGACAATAATGTGATTTTGGGACATGGTGATGACTCGGTGTAGAGGAATAGGATAGGCTTGTCACTTGTGTTTGATGTCAAACCTATGTGTGACAGAATAGTGTTACTCAGCTCAACCAGACATAGCACTACTTCCATTTCCTGGCCATAAATAGAAGAGAATGATCTGTTAGTGTGTGCCTGTGTTGGAGAAAGACTTTCTGTGTGTGTTTCTCTATGTGCACACAAGCATACCCATATGCACCATTCTTGGTATCATAAAGTAAGCTCAATAAGAAAATTCCCATCTCTTGTGCTCATTCGCATCTGCATCCAGCCAAAGCTAATTATTCTCCCCATGGTAACCTAGCAGGGTCTTCACATCAAAAAACCAGAAGTGTGCATCAGGCAATCATCCCTGATGAATCTGCCCTTCTCCCTCTGCTAGCCACTAACACTCGTCTGCCAGTCTCACTGCTCATTACAGTTTTTCTGCAGACTGAACCAGATCTGCTCGCCAGTGGCTGCATGTGTCTACAAGAGTCCATAATGACTTTGGAGCAGTTTGGAAGCACAGAATAACACCATGCTGATACTTTGGAGAATAATGCATACAGTCATGCAAATGAGCACACATACCAACAAGCGCACATATGCATGCACACACAGGCACACAAATGCATAACCACCATTAAGGTAGCAAGGTGAATGATGAGCCAGTGTCTGTTATGATTAACGATCATTTACAGTACACATTTATACATTCTCTTACATTTTCTCTAGTGCAATTTTCAAAATAGGGTTACACCCTACAAAACACAAAGCAAAGAGCCAAACTGATGATTTGCAGAAAATGTACCCTGAGGTCTCAAACATTGTGACTGGGATACCGGGTGTACAACTTGCCTCATAAAAAAACAGAAACCACATGTTTTCCAGTGCTCAACAGTATATTTTCATTTAGATTCAGATTTGCTCATAATCAATTCAAAATGCATTTTTAATCATGACTTCCTTTGACACTGCCAAGATTGTTTCACACACAAAGAATACACTTGTATAACACTCTCTTTAATAACTCATTTTGCATAAAATAAATATGTAGAGAATAACAAACAGATACATTGAAATATATCCCATTGTTTGTCTTTAAGTCATTTACATTCTGTCAGGTTAGATTAAAGCATACAAAGCTACTGTATTTGGAAAATGGTGTGAGTACTGTAGAGAACATCATGATCTGCAATTTACAAAAGGGACTTTTTTATTTTATTTTTTTTACACATTACCTCTCTGCTCAGTGTTAATAAATCCAAAACAATAACCATACACACTTTAAACAACAGCACTTTGCAATTGCATAATATCACAGGTTTACACTGTCATTCAATTAATTGTACAATTCTTATTATGTACACAATAATATATGCATTTAGTGGCTACTTTTGATTTCCAATGTCAAAGCAGGCTGACTGTAGGTACAATGTTTAATCTGCCATCTATCAGGATAACACCGTGTACAGACAAACTGCACATATTTAAATAAAGACAGGAAATACAAAAATACATAAGAATAACAGGAAATAGCATCAACAGTTATCAGTGAATATCAAGGAATGAACGGGAGAAACAGAGGGGGTGAGGGAGACAGACGGGAAAATGTGAGTAATGGGGGGGAGAGAATGAGCACAGTACTCCAGATATGCATAATGCAAATGACATGCATGTCAAATAGCAAAACAAACTGACAGTGACAGAACAATGGAATAGCCAGCAAGCAGTTCGAGAAATCGCTGGAGGCCTTTTTGTCCATTTTTATAGAAATAAACCAGTTAAGAGCCAGCTCTGTGCAACTAAAACTTTACTTGCAGCAGACAAGCTATATCACTGTGTAAATGTGGCAGAATTCAGATAAGTGGTGTGATGTCAGAAATAGCTTATTCATGACCATTAGTTACAACGGCCAGGTTTGATACTGTTTCTGGAGAGGATCATGTGTTGTTTGACATAAAAGAGAAGCTGGCACAAGTAAAGCAGCAGACCCTCAATTTCTACTGCTTCCCTCAGCCACAGGCTTCAGTGGCCGTATGCTTCAGCCAAACTCTTCATATTCATACAAACAAGTAAAGAGTCAAGAATATTGATATTAATTAAATGTGGATGTATTTACAGCGTCTCCAGCATTACATATTTTTGATATTCAAATTTAACATTGGCTACTGAAACCTTTCACACACTCTTGGTATCTGCTATGAAAGTATGTGGCAAAATGGAAAATAGTAGATTCTCAAATAGCAAAATACCATGCATATCATTTCAAATGGACTGCATTAATCAGCAGTAAATTGCAGGAAAATAACTCGACATAAATGTTTTAACCCTTTTCTGCATCTCATATTCCTTGAGGCAAAAATAAACTCTCAAATATAATATTATACATAATTAAGCCCTCGTCATTTCTTTTTTTTCTCATTCCAGTGCTTGTAAATACATACAAAATCCACATGGCTCACAGGATCAGGTGATGTGTTCCAGTTTCCCAGTAGCTAGCAAAACTGTTAACAGTTAATTTAGCTGTTAAACCTGCTAAACGCAAAGGCTGCTCACATCTCTGGTTTGATGCTGTGTTTACTATTTCTTCTCCAACCCCCCACCCCCCACACCTTAACACCTCTCTCCCACCCAGCCTCTCCTCTCACTGTGTGTCCTACCCCCTTCTTTTCTCTCATGCTTTTGTTGAGATCAATATTAATAACACCTGCTTCTAATGACTTCATTAAAGTGTGCAGGCTTTGTGTTCAGCGTGCATAGACAAATGCTAAATGGCAACTGAAGGTATACAGATGTTAACAAATGAATGGAAAAACCTGAAGGGACTGGTCTCTTCCCTCATACATAAGGCCCAAAGGGTCATTGAATGGTTTGATCAGAAAATTATGTGAATTAAAGGCTGACTCATAATGGATTTTAAAGTACAGATATAATGATGATAATTTGGAACAGATAATGGTCAAGTAATTGATTGACATTGTGCATACCACTATGCAGCAAACACTGTTGAAATTAACCATGTTGTTGAATTTCTTACAATCTGATAACTGGATATCGAAAGTAAAATACAGTATCACTCACTAATACTAACCGTGCTCATTGGAAAACCAGAGGCAGTAATACTTTTTTTCTGATGATCCTCATAACATCATACTATAAACATCAAATGATTCCAAACATATTGATATTGACTCAAATGTATATTTTAACTTTATGTGCCCGTAGTAGGTGCATAGTCCTGTAATGGCCTTCTTGTGTCAATGTGTCACCGGCGGACACTGAGCAACCATCAAACACTGCTGGGGCCAAGTTCCACTGATACCAACAGTTTACAAAATGTCCTATCAGCACCAATTAATCAGCCGACCTGAAATGTGACTCATGTTATGGCCTATGGCCCGAGTCACCAGATCTGAACTCTACTGAACACCATTGGGAGAATTTGGACTGACATGTTAAACAGCACTCTCCACCCACATCATGAAAACACCAAATGAGCGACTATGTTTTGGAAGAACGGTCTTCTATCCCTCCTGTAGAGTTCAGAGAATTGTGGGATCAATGTAGAAGTGCAATGAAGCTTCTCTGTGGAAGCCAAACACCTTACAAAGACATTTAATGTGAGTTTCTCCTTTAATGTGTGACCACTCTGTACTTTCATTTAACACACAGACATGCTACTGTAGGCGTTTACAGTCGCATATAGTCCAGTGTTGCATGTTCGTTTTTTGTTTAAATACTGAAATCAGCTGTATGTCGTCAAAGTAACTGAGTAGTTTCAGACTGACAATCTCACAACATATGCTCCAATGAGATAAAAATCCACAAGAATTAAACTCAATATGTCAATCACTTGTATTCCTCTGTTCAAATAGGCGCTTTACTTATTGTTAAACATGTGAAAATGACTGGCTGGAAGAGAATAGTGTTGTATTGACTGAGAAGGGAGGCAAAGCAGCGGGCAGTCAGCCACTCTGTTCTGCTTCACTGCAACATGGGAGGGAGGCCAGCACGGACACACAAATACACACAGATGTAAAAACACACATACAGGCTTGTACACACAGACATGCACACACATGCACAAATGCACACACACTGATCCCCCCCCTCCCTCTCCCTCTCCCTCTCTCTCTCTCACACACACACACACACACACACACACACACACGCACACACACTCACACAGAGTAGCAGGTGAGGTGCCAGCACATCACAGCGCTGCCATTTTTCAGTGTCTTGCTCAGGGAGAAGCGCTCTGACATTTTATGAAGCACTCTGCAGAAATCAGCAGCTTGTAATGGCGGCTGGACTGTCACTCCTTTCCTCTCTTCACACTCCCTCTATCTCCTTTTCTCACACTGCTTTTAAGATATTATCTCTCTTGATTAGCATAATCTAATCAATTTTATAAAATTGGCTTTTAATTACATAGAACAATCTCTTCTTAGTGCCTGCTGAACCAGTGAATGTTTTAGTATTAGGAAGAAATAAAACACAAGTACAAGATTAGAGAGTTTTTTGTTTCCCATCACTGAGGTAAGGAAAGTGTTTGAAGACACAGATGGTTTATATTTCACATTTTTATAACCACAAGGAAAAATATTAGGGTTTTAAAGTTTTACAAGTATGAATCAGCAGTACAGTAATAAGTTCTAGTATTTTATTTATTTATGTATTTAAGGTGAGAAAATTCATTTAAAACAGGACTGGTGCTGTTATCACATTATGGAACATATACTGAAATAAACTGATAATTAAAAAAAAAACAGCTGTCACATTATGTCCTGTGCATACAACCAGAGATCTATAACCATGATTAACTCTCTGGCATGTTGTTGTGCCTGACAAACTCTTAGTTTAGCAATGATTAACAGCGAGTGACTCTCCAAACCGCTGCTAACACATTAACACAATGTTTACATTAGCCAGCCTCTCATTGAAGCCATTACTGTTGCTGCTAGGCTAACAGTCATCTGCGGAAGCAGGGCAGCTGACAGCCTATGGCCCAACAATTTACAACAGTGACGAAGCTTGGCAACCTTGTTCTAAACTTCTTCCTCAAAGTTTCACTTAGGACCAGTGCATTTTAGATTAACTTAGAATAGTATGCCCAGAGGAAAAAAATGTGATTCCACTTGAAATATGTGGGAAGTGTCAAGGCCAAATCTCTCAGTGTAGGCTACGCTATAAACCTTAAACTAAGCCGATTTCATTAATGTGACATTAGCATTTGTAATGAGAAAAGGGGAAAAAACCCTTGGGACATCTTTGTACTGTTACAAAAAACACACATCCACAAGCATGCGCATGCCTACGCACACAACATAAACTCACACACATAAACATCTCTTCACACATAAGCCTAGATAACTCATATTATACATGAGTCACACGATGCAGATGAAGCACAGAAGTGAGACATTTTGTTTCCATAGATGTTAAATGAAATATCACAGTTTACTTTCTTTAAACTAACTGTGACAGTGAATCTTTCCAACCTTTACTGATGAACTGATCAGATAATTCCAGTCAAATAAATCTTGGCATCCATTCCACTAACGCTCCTGATAGAATTAAGGGGAGGGGAGCGGTGTCAAAAGCGTATCTGAAATGATCAAGTCACTTTTCTATCAAAAAACTTGATAGGTTACCTCTCTAGTCAAAGTAATTATGTGACAAAACTGTCTGCTCCATTAACAACAAAAATAGTTCACTGAAGCTACTTGTTCTATATATTCTTGTCAGACTTTGTCCTAGCGAGTATCAACATGCAACACCAGGGCTTGACCATTCGGCCTGTTGACATGGTTTAACCTGTTGTTTCTGTGAGTCAGTGGGGTTAGAGCCCACTGACATACAGATAAAGCTGAAAGCATAGTGGTTAATACAACACTGGATCCACAAATAGCATTAATGCAAGATTGAACTATTTTTAATTAAAAATAAATGAATAACCATGAGTTTCCAGATGCTGTTCATGCGTAATGCAATTTTACTATTTTTTTTCTCTTTTCTCTGTGACACATTCGAAATAAACTGAAACTGAGTGTGGGATAAGCTATACATAGTTTTACTGACATTAGATTGAAATGAAGCAATATGGAGAAAGTCCTGATTTATGTGAACTGTGATCAGACATATTTATTTCCAACTGTCCCATTGCTGTAAGAAATTGACACAAATTCTATTACCATTAAACACATACAAACTTTATATGAAAACCTTAATGACCATCTTTTATATTAAATATTTGATTGTGTTACAACAGAAAAAAATAGTGATCCAGACCATAAATAAGGCCCAATAGCAAATGGCACTATAATAAAGTTTATTAATAATGGACAAAATTTACAAGAAGCAGGCCTGTCTGTGGTCTAAAACAAATTAGGCTATTACTTTGGTTTAACTTCATTCATTTTTATTTATTATTTCTTGAGATACTTCATGTTTGGTCCCCCTGTTCATAGCTTAAAAACAGAGATAAATGTAGTGTTTACCTACATTTCTGAATAGAGTAAAATAGAAGTTATTTTGGTTTTTGTTGGTCTTTTACATGTTTTTCTTATTTGGCTTATTTACGATGCTGTGGTTATCCTGCATTAAATATAATCAGGTCAACCCAAATATGACATATTTCTCCTCAGAGGCAAAGGAGAGGAAGCATATTGGTAGTATTATATAACGTTCTAAATTTCATCTGGAAAGCATGTTACTAAAGCTGAAAAATACTTTTACACATTTACAAATGTTTTAGGTCAAAAATGAAACCAATAAACCCTTTCAGCATGTACGAGGAGCAGGCCACTATTAATCGGCCTCACTTTGAACTCCGTTGATCTATGTACTTGTTATAATAGTTTTTGCGAAAATTAAGTCAGGAAAACAGACAATTTAATAAGATGAAGACCAGAACTGCAAAACATGGTGGTCACCACAGTTTGCCTTGCAGCATGTATAACCTTACTTTCTCATGGTTTGTTCCTTCTGTTTTTAGTTTTCACTGTATTATAGTAACATCTGATTCAGAGTAGCTCTGAAAAAAAAAAAAAAAAAAACAAGAAAAGAAAACAGGTCCCAAAAGATTTAGTGACTGATGTTTTCAAAGTGAAAATGTCATTGTCCATGTGTTTTCCATGCTACTGACTATTTTTTCATCTCTGCAATAAGATCAGGTCAGATGAATCCAGCAAAACTCGAAGAATTATACACCTAATCTAAACATAAATTGGACCAAAGTTCTTCTCTACATTCCACTTCAAAGCTTCAAAGCACAACAGTGTTACCTAGGGCTGGCTGATATCTTCAATATACTAGATAGACTGCAGCAGGTTCTATGTAAGATGCATAAAAGAACTCTTTTGCCAACATCAAGTACAAGCCATATAATTTTTTTAAGTTTCCAGCATGAGCACTGCCTTGACATTTCATTTCTCTTGCTCTTTCATATGTGCCTTTTAGCATCTACCAGTATCATTACTGCAGAAATGCAGATGATGAGCTGAGAAAGACAGCGTCAAAACAACTGACACAAATGCATGTGTTAGAAACATTTTCACATTACAATTTCATGCAATTTTAAATACAGTAGCAGGACAAGTATCCCTACTTTTTTATTACATTTAAACTTTTTTTTTTTTTTTTAATTTTCAATATATTCTTAAACTCTAAATTAATTTCACTTTTAATGAAGTAAGATTATATACAATCATCGACACAGCCTGGCCAGAAAAAGGTCCCACACAAATGCTTTGTTTCCACTCGTATCCACTAGTATTTCTATTACAATAAATGTCTTGGACCCATGGTACCCAGTAGTAGATTTTTGGTATAACTTGCGCTGAAGTGCCAGGTGATACTAAAAGGTGACATATACACTGCAGACGCCGATTGGACAGACAGTTTTCTATGTGACCCACCGCTTTACAAAATACAGATGGGGAAGTTGACAGGAAATATAGTGGTACATTAATTCACATGATGAGAGCCCAAAACTACACCATGGTCAGTCCAGGAGATTCAATACATAGTGGCTGATGTAAAAATTCAGACAAAACAACATTCAAGTAACACACTGCACTGCTATGAGGACCATGTACTGTAACGTCAGTAGTATCCTGTAATGGAAACTTTAGAGTCAAGCCGAGTCAGTGCTAGTGGAAATGCAGCATAATATTTAACATTAATTTCATTCTATTTTTGACCACATAACATTACTTAACCTAGACATGATCAACTCAAATAACCCCAGACCATGACACTGGCTCCACAGGATTGTACTGTAGGCACAAGGTATTATGGGTAATCATGTCACCCACCTGTCTGCTCACACTAATGCACATTCCAATCTTTATACTCGCTATTCAATTGGTGGTTGTTTAAGAAATAATAAGGTCACTGCATCAGTTAGGTTTAAAGCCCCAAAACAAAACTTTGGTGTGATTTGGTGTTTTGCAAAAAAAAAAATTCAATTGAATTAAAGAGATAAAACAATGTCCAAATATCAAACAGTACAAATACACAAACAAATGTTTTTTTCCAAAATATAGAGAAGAAAGTTTTCAGAGGGGGGCTTTGCCAATAACGTGTTGTAATATCTAGTTTAAATAGGGTTATATGAATATAACACAAGAAAATATAGAATATTATGTATTTATATTATAAGTGTATTTTGGTTTTGTTGTTATTTGTTTTGTTTTTTTTGGTTTTGCTAGTATGGGAATGCTGTTACTAATGCTAGTGTGATCATTTTTAAATGGGTATTGTTGTATTGGTATATAGGTGAGTGAGGGTTTGATACATTGTTATTTAGTTATATTTTTGTTATCATTATTACTATAATAATAATAATGATACTAATATCATACAAAACAATAATTGCTATATAGCGATCATAGGGAATACAGATTGAGGGTAGGAGTATATAAGTTTTTACTTCTTCCTACTCCTTTTTGAACATGTTTAATTTCATTTATTTTAATTTATTATGTGTATGAGTATGTGTGTATATATTTTTTTCTTTTGTCTACTTATCAATCCTTTGTGTATCATTATTGATATTTTGTTACTTGATTTGTATTGGTTTTATTTCCTACATGTTTGAAAAAAGGTATAAAAAAGAACTTGTTGTCGATGACAAATATTAATCTCTGCATTAAATATCCACTGGAAGGATCTAAACTACTTTTTTTAAGATATATTTTTTAACCAGTGTCTATCTGAACTTTCTGTTTTTCCTAAAAGTCTTTCTGACATCCTGTAAAGCTTTAGCTTGGAAGTATTTAACTCACATAAAACTTAATTTTCTCCACATTGTCCAGCTCTATTGTTGCCCTTAAATACAGGTCATGAGTGTCAGAATGTTAAACAGCTCCACTCTACCGTTTTGTACTCTACCAGTATCACCTTTCTGCAACTCTTTCCAGGACACTTTTCCTGCCCCCCCCCCCCCCCCCCCCCAACTGCTCTGTGATCACACTCCCACAGGTAGATAAACGCATTCCCATAAATATCGTACACTCCCACAATTCCACACACACACACACACACACACACACACAATTAGTTAGTTACCTGTGGCAGACAGAGCGCCACCATTATGTCACAGTATCTTTTCATGTGAAACTATATCCATTGGTCCATCCTCTGGATTCTAACACTTCCTTGTAGCTCAACCAACCACAAAGCTTGACATCAGCCGCCTTTGTTACCTGATATTATTTAAGGCGGAGCCAAGGATGGAGAAGAATAATAGTTTTATGTATGTTTGCATTCGGTGTGTGTGTGTGTGTCTGTGTATCACTACCTATGTCACATCGAGTGGATTCCTTGTGTGGTAAGGCTGAAACCAAAGCTGCCTGGGCCTGTTGTTGATAGCCGTGTCTCACCCACTCACTACCCCAGAGGGAGTCAGAACCAAGACCACTGCTCAGGGTCTGTCTGTTCGCACACATGAAACACAGGCTTGGATTACACAGGGCTCAAATATGACTCATCCTAAGGAGGAGGTGGAGGGAGGCCCTCTTTCTGTTGTTTTGCTCAGAAGCGAACATGAACACACACACACACACACACACACACACACAAAGTACCCAAAATGATAGCTACATCACAGGCTCAGAGAGAGGACCTTGTGGTTCCACACACCTGCCAAAGACAGATGTTAAGAATAAATCAGAGAGAAGCTCCGAGTGAAGAGAAGCTCCACATTGCCGTAAACTCCACTAACTCACAACGCAGTACACTAACTGGAGAGCAAACAGCTGCACATGACAACACACACCAGTGATGAAAGTAACAATTGCACGCATGCACCTGACATGCATACAGAGAGAGGCTACATCATGGTGAGAGAGGGGAGTATTTTCCAGTTTTCTGTCTCCCAAGCTCCACTCATATTTTTTGTTTTGTTAAACTCTGTTCTGTTGCTGTGTAACTGGCTCCCATCCTGAAGGAGCTGAAGGTTTTAAAGTGCAATTGTTCTGGAAGAAGCTGAAATCCTCCAACGACAGACAAACAAGTCACAACAAGGTTGAAAGCGGTGTGGGCGGTTTGGAGAGGAAGCACTTTTTTCCACTGCTGACTAGGTGAATTTCATGATTACTTAATTTAAATATAGCACCACTGCGTTATGAATTTGGAGCTCAACGTGCTCACAAAGACTGTCCTTTTAATTTGTATTGACTTGTCAAGTGTTGTTGCACAATAATACAAACACAAATGCTATTTGAAGGTGTTGTGGTCTCGTATACCCAATTTAAAAACAAACTCATCATCCTACATCCTGTCAGTCAGTATGGCATACTTCCTGATTTCAGGAACCATGTGTTAAAAAGAAAAAAATAAATAGACAAGTACAAGTCAACATACGAGGGTGGCTTTTGTCTATGCTGGCAGCCATGTCTATGGGCATCTTTTGTCACTTGTGGGTTTTTTTTAGCCTTGCTGTCTAACAGGCTGGGAGAGTCAAAGTGTACTGTCTAAATGTGTGTGTGTGGTATGCAAGTTGAAACTGTGTGTGTGTGTGTGTGTCATAAACAGACAACCTTCACGCTTTGCGGCCCAAAAACAGGATAAAACAGAGAGTTAACCAGCAGAGCATTGACATTATCTCTTCTTTACTGAACTGGAATGCCAGCATACTGCAAAACTCTGAAAATGACACCAGGAATATGCGAGGACCTGTCACACCAAATGGCGGGCATATAAATAAACATGTGTGTGCCAACTCAGGAAACAAGTATTAAGTGTGGGTGTTATGCTTTTTCTTTCTGAATTAAAAGACAAAGGCAAGTGTGAACATCTAGTAATAATAATACAAAAAAAAACCTTAAAATCCAAGACACCGTGATGCTATATAAATAAAGATATAGATATATTAAATAGCCCCCAATTACGGAACTGAATTAAAATCTAACTTGAAAACATCTCGGTCAACATGTTGACAGAGAATTCCAGAGAGTTATTTAAAACTATGATCCTATAAAGTGTCTTAACATCCATGCTTACAATCACTGGAAAAAAATGTGTGGTCATTATGATGGCTATGATTTGAACATCCATGACTCGAGAGGTCAGGCAGCTCATCCAGGATGAGCATTGGGGGTTAAGGGGATGAAACCAAGTGTGAAATGTGAGAAGACAAGCCAACATGGTTTCTCAGGCAACAAATAGAAAGGCGACAAACATACATCTGTGACTGCGAGGAACGTGAGGTATGTTAGGAAGAAACACTGTCACGTCAGCCATGATTCATATGTGAGCAAGATGGAAAAGGAATTAGAATGGCTTTCTGAACTGGCTGAGTTTAGACATGTTAATCAGTAATAGCCTGTTGTACTTCAGACGGGAGGAGCGTGTGTGTGTGTGTGTGTGTGTGTGTGTGTGTGTGTGTGTGTGTGTGAATGTGTCTCTGGCAAGTCCCACACCACTCAGATTTGAGCTGGTTAAAGCAAGAGAAAGCTCCAGACCAATAGATAATCCATCTGGACTGTTTCCTTACAAAACATATGGAAAAACGCAGAAGCTTTTTTTTTTTCCTTTTCCGCCCACAATAGCTATTAATATCTTGCACAGAACATTTGCTCATGTCCCACTAAGGACTGGAATTCCTGCTGAAACACAGTCATCTTGGAGGATTAGAAAAAAAAGCGGTCAGGCATTTTCACGCACTCGCCATATGCACCAGCGATGTGCGAGGATAAGCATACACACATCTACTCCCATAAACACATGGACTAATGGGCATGCCATCAACTTCCTCTCTTTAATCCCTCTTTCTGTCTCATACACACTATTTTATGGAAGCTGAATTGACACTGATTGAACTCTCACAGATGGCATACCTAAAATGTTCAAGATATTTAAATAAAAGGTACAGTATCTTTTCTTTTCCAGGATGAGAAAAATTCACTCAAATATCATCAGGGACTACTATATAATCACACCGACTACCTGACAGGTATTGTCCACAGCAGCGCAAAAACTTGTGTTAAAATGACAGCCCTGTAAATTGTTTTAATTATAGCCGACACAGATAACAGCCTGTGGAAACATCAACCTTTTCTTGGAGCCCTCTGCAAGATCCAAACATACAGTATTCCCTGGAAAATGCAGTTGTTGTGTGTGTATGAGGCTAAGTGTGTGTGTGTGCGTGTGAATACAATATTCATTTTGCTGCAGGAGGACAATCTATGCATAACAATGAGAGGCGCTAATGAAATCAGCCATCAACCTGAGATACATACATATTAAAGCAGGACCTCAGAGTGTCATTCGCTTAGTGCATCATTTGTTCCCACTCGTTTTTTTCTCTCTGCCACCTGACCTTTAGAGTATGTACCCCCCTCACTTCTGCAGGCTAAAAATAGGAAGTTACCTGCAGCACCGTGGCATTATGCATTCATGTTTGTGTGTGTTAAGAAGTACATGGTCATGACAGTACATTTAAAGGATTCATGTACGATTGAAATGCACACAGATCAAGACAATTCTGAATCGGACAATAAAGACGACAAATGATTTCCCAAAGTTTGGGGCTTTAACAACTACCTATTGACAGATGATCTCCTAGATCACAAATGGTACCTTCAGTATAATGTCATATCATCCCAGCTGCCAGGGAACAACGCTCCTCCCTTCTCTCAAAGCATGCTTCACAGCCCTGGTCTCTCTGTCTCTCCCGCTCCCTCTCCCTAACCCCCACCCCCACGCTGGCAGGGAAATGGATCCCTCCACCTGACAGTGGCCATTTTGAGCCTTCTCTCCTCTTCTCTTGCTTCCTGGTAAACAATGGGAGAGGGATAATTGATCAAACAGCCAGGGAACCCTCCGAGCAGGGGAAGGTCACCGCCCGCCAGCCCAGCTCACTAAAAGAGGGGAGGGGGGGGGGGATATATGTGTGTCAATATGTGAATATGTGTGATATGTGTATGTGTCTGTACATGCATGTATTAGATATATACATGTATGGCTTTTTGTGTGACCAACTCCACTTAAGAAGTAGAGACACTCAGAAAGTGCTGTGTGTGTGTGTGTGTGTGTATTGTGTGTGTGTGTGTGTGTGTGTGAGAGAGAGAGAGAGAGGGGATGGGGGGTAGGAGGGGGTCTCTGACGCTCTTGAGCTGCCATTTTTCTTCCCTGACAAAGACTCCATCTGCCACAGAGCCATTTGCTGCCTCCCGAGTCGGCAGAGCATTCCACACGCCACGTTCACCTTGATGTCACCTCTACACCGCTCACGCCTTGCTGACGCTGTACACACACACACACACACATCCACAGAAACGCAGCAACACATTTCCCAGACATACCTGTGCTCATTGTCTCCCACTCACAAACAAACACACACTTTAAGTTTCTGTCAAACACTCTTTTGCTTACATACATACACACACACACACACACACATATATATTATGTGTGTGTGTGTGTGTGTGTGTGTGTGTGTGTGTGTGTGTGTGTGTATGTATGTGTATGCAGTGTGTGTATGTATGTGTATGCAGTGTGTGTATGTATGTGTATGCTGTGTGTGTATGTATGTGTATGCAGTGTGTGTATGTATGTGTATGCTGTGTGTGTATGTATGTGTATGCTGTGTGTGTATGTATGTGTATGCTGTGTGTGTATGTATGTGTATGCTGTGTGTGTATGCCTAGGCAGTGGCCCTCCCTCTCCTCTGCATGGCTGATATCACCGTGCAACCATCAGCGCTGTGCATTGTGGGAGTGTCTGTTGGGGCAGAAAGACGCGACAGGGGCTGAGGGATTCACACGCCTCTGAAAGACAGCCAGAGGGAGAGAAAGAGAGAGAGTGAAAGAGGCAGAAGGGGAGTGAGGGAGGCAAAGAGAGAGGGAAGAGATACGGAGGGGGCCGGTAACTGGAAATGAGAGATGGCATTTTAAAGAGGAAGCTGAATTTCACCTGCAATTACCGTAGCTCCGGGGCACATGGCTCGGTTAAGAGACATTTCATTCCAAAGCCACCGCGTATAGCTGCCGCACTGAGCCCTGAGAGGCGCATAAAGAAGGAGGGAGAGGGAAAATAGAGTGGTGGAAAACTCTCCTCTGCCCAAGATGGCCCTCAGCAGATGCAGTGATGAAAGAGAGGAGGCAGCCAGGGATGTAACTAGTAAATGAAACCCAGCAGAAAAAGCTAAGGAGGAGAAGAGGGGACAAGAAAGGAAAGGAAATAAGGACAGATAAAAAAGACACAGGAGGGGAAAAGGGTATCTCATTCAGCAGGCCCCATCTCGGCCATCTGCACACCAGACCAGACAGCTGAACTGGGCCTCTGAGAGACACAAACACACACAGACACACACAACACACACTTACACTGAACAAAGAGCAAATAAAATCCAATAAACACAGTTACTCTTGGTACTTGGTACAGGGAAAGCTGGATGTGTTTAATGATTAATAAAATTCTTAGTATTCGTTCTCCTCTTTCGATTAAACGTTGCTCTCACTCACTCCCTTTTCCTCTCTTTTTCAGAACTCCAAATGGAGCTGTAATGGTTTCCCTGAGGCTCAATGTCCTGGTTAGTTTCACCAGGCAGACTGCTGTGTTTCATAGGAGAAGTGTGACTGCACAAATACAGTAATGAGCTCTCACTGGGAGCTGGGGGCCTCCTGGCACTGCTAATGGCTCCTCTGGACTCCAGCTGTATCCAGGTTACAACCTAGCCTGGCCAATAGGCAACGGGACGCACAGGCCCAGTAGGGACAAAACTATTCCCAGCCACAGGCACACATACTACATAGTCAGAAAACCAGGTCCATGTACAGTTCACTGTAGTCAACTGTGTTTGGTGTGTTTGGCGCTGAAGTAGGAGGGGTGAAAGAAGACCTTGGGGAGGGGGTCAGAGGGGCAGGAAACTGTGGAGGATGTCAAGAAACAAAGGGACCATGGCAGAGACAGACACTGAGAAATAAAGACAGTTGGAGAGATGTGGGTTGGTCATAAACGCAGCAGATAGACGCAATAAACCCGAAGGTTCTCATAGGGCAACAGCTGGCATCGGGGTGAGAGTAGTGCATGTGTGTGTCTTTGTGGGTGTGTGTCTGTGTGTGGTCTGCTTCATCAGCCCAGATAAAAGTTTGCAGATCCCTACCACGCTGAGATGGAAGCATATACGATGCACCAAGATTTAAAAACAGCTTTCTAATGAGAATACTTTAATACTTCGAATAATTAACAAAAAATTTGATTCATTCATCAGGCTTTTCATTCATTCATTTAAATCTATTCATTCCAAAACACAAGTCAATATATAATGTGAATGTCATGGTACATTCAGACTGTTTTACCCTTTAAACCCTATAAATACTGTGGTGGATCCAAAACAACAGTGGTTTTGTCAAGCAATAAAGCCACAGAAGTTTATTTTAGTTGTCAATCAAATCTAAATATGTTCTGCTGTGCTATAAGTACATCTTTTTTTAATTTATAAGATGCCAGTGATTTTCTATTTAATGATTAAAGTGACAAAAAAATTTTATAGACTGTAACAATGTTTCTGTGGTGTGATAGACAGGTTGATAGGTAAGCAAGTGCAAATGATGGCAAAGACCCGATCATCTTGTTTTCAAACTGAGCACTGAAACAGGCGTTGGGGCCAAATCCCAGAAGCTCAAATTGCAATCCAGTTTGTGCAGGGCTAAAAGGTTTGTGTGTATGGAGTTTAAAGGTCTACTCCTAATGTTTCATAAGTGACTGGCATGCAATTATGTTACATTATGACACCCAAAACTCTGCATTGTGTGTCCAACATCTCCCCTGTATTACAACAAACACATTAACACACAGACACACATACACACACACACACAATGAGCACACTCTCGTTGTTGTCCTCTCTGGGAAAGCTCACAGCTTGGGTTCTTTTGCTCCTGTTTTGTCTAGCCCTCCATTCAAAATGACCCCTCACAACCACGCACATTATCGTATGGGCAGGCAGCCCCCGAGTGGAGTGAGGCTCCCTGGGTGAGAGCAGTGATTCATGGTGCTGGGGTCTGTAAAAGAGCAGCCTCGCCCCACGCCACAGCCCTTCATGGGGACAAGGATGGCAGAGGCTGTTTTGGCAGTGGGGGTGAAACAAAGTCTGGCTAGATGACTGAACCCTGTTGAGACCGCGCAGGCCGAGGGAAGGAGGAAGGGAGGGAGGGAGGGAGGGAGGGAGGGAGGAAGAAGGGGAATGGTCAGTGGGTTCTTGTGCATGTGTATGTGGAGAGACAGAGAGGGGGTGGTAAATGAAAGAAAGACAGAGACATGGATGGGTAAGCCCACACTAATGCTGGAGTATGTGTCTATGTCTGTTGAATCTACGCTTACTCTCTCTCTCTCCCTCTCTCCCTCTCTCTATCCTGAGGACAATCTCGCAGCAGCTTTTTAACAATCTTAGCTCCGAGGCAAGTACAAAGTACTAAATGTTTAGGCGTTATCTCTAACACTTCCCCAATCTAACAGGGAACCAGTTTAAAGGGCACTGGGAAAAAGACACTGTGAGAAACAAAGCAGGCTCATGAATAAGAGCTGAAAAATGATAGTATTTGCTGGGATTGATGAAACCCTATTCAGGTTTTGTGACAGGCAGTGAGGCACACAAATTCTTTCCCCTCCGGCTATAAGGTGTAATTTCCCCTTCTACTGTCACAAGAGCCATGTAAAAAATTATCTGTAGCTCACTGATTGACTGCCTCCAAGTCATTTGTATTGAGTGTACAACATATCTATCTATCTATCTATCTATCTATCTATCTATCTATCTATCTATCTATCTATCTATCTATATATCTTTTCAGATCTTCACTCTCAGAATAGAAACACTGGCATGCTGCTCTGTTGTAACACGGTGGGATGCGGATGGAAATGCTGGCCCCACAGGACACACACGTACATACACATAAAAAGAGGACTGCTGTGGGGCTGACGCAAGACTATCTCTGTCTCACGTGTCTCTCCCCTACGGCCGCCCGCTGCTCCTGACCTTCGAGATGTTTTTCTCTCTCCTTCTCCCTCTCCCTTTATTCCTCTCTATTTCACACTCACACACACACACACACACACACACATACAAACACACACTCCTCCCTCTTCTCTACACCTCCCCGCAACTCAGTATTTTGTCATTAAAAGGCATTGCATTTCAAGTTTGGATCAAGCAGATGGGGCTGTGTAAGCACTGCTGCTCCTTCACACAGCACCTTGGCTTAAGTACAGATAGTCCACATGCATTACAGCACTTTCCCCTAAAATACATGGAGACGTGTGAATAGACACATGCACACGCACAACCTTCCTGAAACCTGAGAATCTGAGCTCAGTTGTGGATGACTGCTTCATGTGGGTACTCTGTTGCTTAGTTGTGTAATGTCTAGCTGATGTTGTTGAATACTTGTGAAAGACATGCTCTACAAGACAAGAATGCTGAACAAAGGTATCATGTCTTGGCGGAGGAAATGTCCTGGTTAGTCATTCTTAGCCTAATGTGTTTATTAGTACATTCTGGAGACCAATGGCTCATGCCTTCTAGTGGAGGAATACTGAGAAAAATACTCATATAAAGTTCAATGAGTTCATAACACACACACACACATGCAGACAAACACAAGCACACAAACACACTTGCGTGAATGTAATATAATTATATCTCTCTGCCATTAGACACTTTTCTCTGTCTCTCTTTCATTTTCTCTCTCTGTCTCTCTCTCTCTCTCTCTCTCTCCCTCTCTCTCTCTCTCTCTCAACATTTGCATATTCCTTTGGGTGTTTTGAGTTGAGCAGCTCTTTCCTTTTTCCTTCTCTTGTCTTCCAAGCAACAAATGTCAGCTAATTACACCATGGCTGTTTGGATGAGCTCCATCTTTCCCTGTGCTCTGCCGTGCTTGTTCTCTACGGGCTGCAGGAAAAGTCAGGCAGTTAGGAGCAGTCAGCGGTGGGGGTTGAGCTACAAGGCTGTACACCCACCCCCCCAAAACTGATTCCCAGAGAGCAGGCTCATCAATACTTATCACAAATTATACAACCAACCTTGCACCACCTTGATGCAACAGGAAGTGTTAGTCCTGGTAGAAACTAGTCTGGTAACACACAAAGCTATCCATACAGGGGTCAGTTCCAGCCAAAACAAGTATTACCCTGAGCTCCTTGTTCAGTAAAAACCTGCTTATAACAGATCCCATTTGATCTGGTGACACACTCTCAGGCACAAGACTATCAAGTCGGGCAAGACAGAAAAGTGCAAGTCATTGACTGCGTGTGGAACAACAAACTGCCACCTTGGTGTGTGTGTGAAGTGAAGCCTTGAGGACGCAGCCGCGCCCCAGAGTACAGATAGCTCTCACACAGAGACAGACTGATAGTGAGAGAAAGAGACAGAAAAAGAAAGGAAAGGAAAAAAGGTCCAGAGAGACAAGCAGATTAAAGCTGCAATCCACATGAACAACAAACTACAATCCAAGATCCTAACCAGGAAGCACTGCAGGGCACAGTTAACAACCATTTACATTCAGTGCTGGCTCTGAGCAGACAGCAAACTCAAAGGATGTTTATTAGGTGCGTACGTTTCAGACAAATATTCTGATTAGAATGGGAGAAATCTAATTAATTGCTTGATTCACTGAATGAACCCCGAATTTGTAATGTAATCATAACAACTGCTTTTCAAGGGGCTCTTGTTAAATTTAATTGGGGGAGAAAAAAAACATCCTCTTTCTCTGAATGAATGAAAATCAAATTAGGCCTGAAACTGGAGGAGTCGGCAAGTTTGTTCTGCCGTGCCATAAAAAACTGTAAAAGCAAGAGTGTGTGACCATATATATTTTAGAAAGTCACGCATCAACTCCTTTGTCACATGTGAAGATGTACCAGGGGCAGAGAGTGAAAGAGGAGACATGAGACACAAATTTGTTTTATTAAGCAGTATACTCACTGTTAGAGATGTCTTCAGCTCTTTGACATAACTGCTATAACACCTAGAGAGGGAAAAAAAACAAATAAAAGATCACTGAGGTTCAAGTTAAAAATACAACTGTACTATCGTATCCTTTGATATATATGACAATAAAATAGATGTCTTTCGGTGAAGTTTGGTGATGATACTGAATGTGTTCTGCTTTGATGGTCAGATGTAAATAAAGCCTCCAAAAGTACCTTACAGTTACAGTTACAGTAGCATACAGCTTAGTATTTCTGGTGTAGAGACACATCAAACAAAAAATATAGTGACGTCTGAAACACAGCTGTGGCTGTACACACACGCGAAGATATTCACACACACACACACACATACAAAACCTCTTTTTCCTCCCCGAGCCCTTTCTTGCAAAACCTGTTTGTGAGAAATGGATCTAGACACTGGAGCTTTGAGTGTGAGGATATTTTCCCCAAACACAAGACAGTTCTTGCAGAGAACCAAGCCTAACCAATGTTCTCACGCCCATCTCTCATGCATTGTCTCTAAGGTCCTCTTGTGCTCTTACAGTCTGGGCTTGATCTCAGCAGTTCACCAAAAACACCCGCCACCCTGCTACATTAGTTACTCCAGAGTAAACAAAGAGATTTGACAACTTTTACATTTACTTCTCACTATAAACAGTCATTAGCTGATACACATTCTGTACTGGAGTTTTCAGCTAGTATCTTTACCTTTGCTAGTTATAACTTGTGTCTTCATGTTTGGATGATATGGGAGAAAAGAGTGCCCAAAAACATCATACACAAATGAATGGTTGAGTTTATAGACATTTCCAGACACACTGAGACACAAACACACAAACAGTGTTATAGCACGTGTGGGTGGCTATCTAACAAGGTTTTGTTGACAGTAAACACATCCATCTGGTCAGCAGCAACAGAATCAAGTCTGGTGGATGCTTCATCAGCATACAAGTGGTCAACTATTACTTACAAATTCCTGCTTTTAGTTTAATGACTAAATGTTGCACTGAGTCAACTAAAACAATAATTAATTTCCAGAACAAGGACTCCTTTTAAATGCCACTTGTTAGAATGATGGTAAAACAGAGAATATGGTATATTATAGCTCCTGCGCCTAAGTGATTTTCTCTCTGGATGCCCTCCAGTCATGTTAAAGTCTATGGCACATAATGCAAAGCACATCTGCCATTATGCCTCAATTTATCTTTGAACAGAAATCATCTAGAATGACAGTGTGGATGACAATAATAAGAGCACTGATCGAACTGTAATGGTCACCATCATTATCTAGAACTCTTACAGTCAGACAGACAGACAGGCAGACAGACAGACAGACACACACAAACACTTTGATAACACATAGCAGTGATAATGATAACAGAGAGCCAGGTAGGCTGAATTCATCTTCAGCTTTTTCATAAAGGCCTATTAGTGGATGATTAAAGGATCTCTGCTCATAGGGCTTCAGCACAGAAAATGATTTGCCAGCCACTAGGCAGGTGAATTATACTGGATAAGAAAGCCAGTGCTGTCTGCAATCATTTGCCTGCGAGAGAACCAGGCTGTTAGTCTATTAACCTCATTTCACTTTAAGATCTTACCAGTTTTTCATCATTGGCAGATGGATAAAATATCCCTAAACACACATTTTATTCTTCAGATTTAATGCCCAAAGCCTGACCCAACAGTAATGTCCTATAATAGTAACATTTACTGTGTAAGATACGTTTAAAAATTAAAAGGTATCAAATTGATATTCACTATTAAATAAGTAACATTTGACAAATAAAATAAGGGTTTAATAACAAAAGCAAAAACAGGTTCAATTTAGACAAATAACATGTGCAGTCATGTCACTGAAAATAAGTTATTTTAGTCAAGCTATTTTCATGTTAGTAAATGTATTATTTCTGTTCAAATTCAGGCAATAACCTACTTATAGCCATCATCACTTCCATCTAATACACTTGAAAGGCAAAAGGCAAACAGAAAAACAGGAACTAGCCACAAAGTTGTAATTACCTGCATTTAAACTTCAGGCATGCTTGTACATGGACAGAGAATAACCAAACAGCGACGACAACTCTCTGAATAGTCTTGTTTGATTTCCCTAATCTGCCCTTCTCCCTGACACACACAGATACAGTCTTTACTTTAAGATTCATACAACAGCTCTTAGACATTTGCATGGGGTTAAACACAAAGGTCAGGCTTTTGTATAAACAGAGAAAAAAAGAGAGGAATGGACTGTCATACCACTTTGCATGTTCTCCACAAATAATTGTTGGTATTTGAGCATGGGGAAACAAGTGTACTCTGAGAATACACCTATTGAGATTGCTCTAAAATCCCTTGCTTTTTAATATTTGATGCCTTGTTAGAAGAGCGACACTGGTGAGGTGTTTGTCTCTGCTGTCTCTGTTGATCTCTGGCACACCAGGCCCTGTGGGAGTGAGCTAGTGAGACTTGGCCGCAGACATTTTCCTGAAGCCCCCAGAACAAAACAGGCAAGTCTTGACAGTCTGTCCGCCACCGAGTCGTCACACAATCAGTTGCAGGAAACCAATCCCTAAATAGCAGTGATTCATCTCTTCATCACACACAATGCCAGTACACAGTGCACAAAGACGCTCTCTCTTCCTCTCTCTCTCTCTCTCCCTGTCTTACCCTATCTGTCTCAACCCCTTCCCCCAGTGTGGTCTCTCATGCAGCTTAAAATAAGTGCTTCTCCCAGCTTTCTTTGCCCTGTGATTTACTGGCAGTGTTTAACTGCAGGGCAGCATCTTTTATCGTTACATGATCTGGGTCTGAAAGCTGACAAAATGGAATCTGTGTGCAAGTACCTTTGTATGTGAGTAAGTGTATGTTCAGGGCAAAGAAGGGTGGAATAAAGAACTTGTGTGAGAAACATTTGTCTAAATGCAACTCCAACCCTCCCAGCTTCCAAGTCATGCGTGTGTGTGTGTGTGTGTGTGTGTATGTGTGTACTTTTGAGAACATATGTGTGTTTGTCATTGCACTAAATGGTTTCTTCCTTGACTTGATGGAGCAAGTGCCATCTCTGGGGAACCAGTTACACCACACAGAGGAAAGCGCTTTGAGACTGGTGCAAAGCACAGAACATTAGTGCAACCCATTTGCAAGAGGTAGAACATATTTTTATTTTTTTTCTTTGCACACGCACACACACACACACAGTGCGTGCATGCGTGTGTGTGTAAACTACCAGGCTTGATTGTGTGCCTTGTTGCCTGTGTACTCATGATTTTGTGTTACCATGAAAACTTTTCCCTTCATGGCACAGAGCCCATTGCTGCATTAGCCATTCCACTTCCTTTCTTGCTGTCCTCTGCAAGATAAACCCTCATTCATTTGTAACTGAGATATGCAGCCAACCTGGTATGGTCGGCTGACTGTCCGCACCGCAGTTGCATTTCGAACAATACTATCAGTACAGTATGTGACCAGATCATCGCCACAGGATAATCAGACTAGCACTGGCCAACACAAGAGGTTTCAGTATATCGTTACAGCCTTGATGATCCATAAAGATGACGTGTGAAGGTCAGAGTAGCCGTGACAAACACAGCTGTCACATCTCCTCCCAGCACCCTCTTGGCTAACTGGCCTTCCGAAACACTCAGCACAAGACATGGGGAGCTGGGGAGCACAGAGGCCAAGGCCAAGGGAATAAGCCTATAACCACGGCTGGGCATGTATCATGACATGATTACCCTCTATGTGATAACACAAGACACCGTAAAGAGACAAATCAGAGGCGCTTTGGTAGTAATGACATCAAAACACTTATGAGCAATTATGTCATACTAAAAAATATCATGACAGCTATTAGCATTAGCTTCAGAATTTAATTCAGCAACCAATATAGCCACACAATTTAACTGGTTTCGCTGTATGAGAGAGGAAAAAAAGCTGCAGTGGAGCTGTGTGGAGAGCAGATGTGAATCCACTTTGATTTCTATGCCTGTGTGTGGAGCTTCTATTAAATGGATCTGCTGTCTCCTTGATCAAGGGAGTCAATAAAGGGCCAGTCCTGTCAAACCCTCAGGGGTAAGTGTGTATGCACATACAGTATGTGTCCGTATGTGTGAATGTGAGTGTGTATGTGTGTGGGGTTGTGTGCTATGGACAGAATCTGAAGTACTCTGACAGGTGAGTGATTGAGTGCTTTCATTTCCCTCCAGCGACAACAAGACATGCACACACAAACACATACGTAGCAGACACACACAGACACACAGCAGAGGATGGAGAGTGAAGAAGAGCAAGAAAAGTGAGCTGCTGTTTCCTAAAGGATGCTGCTCCTGCCTGCATGCTTAAATTAGCTCTAAATGTTTGGATTACACACGGGAGCTCTCACAGAGGATTTAGCAGCCATAGCCTAGAGTCCGGGGATGTGTGGATGTTTCCATCTACTTCAACACACACGCACACACACAAGAATACACATTGTCCTTAAATAGATCACAAACATGTCACTTACATATAACTTAATATAAGATGCAAACCCCTGTCAAATTAACTCAATTGTATCCATAACTTGTGCAATAGATGAGAGATGCTGATAGTTTAAAAGCAACTTAGATGTGTCCTGTTTTCTACTATCGCTACATGATAAATGGTGTAAATACAATCATGTACTCTTTCATTCATCGGGTTTCTGCTGTGGGGAGACAGTGTTTTCACATTACACTTTTTAAAGAGGCCAGTCTTGGCTTCTGTTGGTGGGGGGAGGATAGGATATGCTACCAGACATAGAGACAAGGAAAGAAAAAAGGCAAAAGAAGAGAAGGGGAATGAGGGAGGTCAGTGCCCCCAGTCTCAGATAAAGGCTTCTCCCTCCCTTCTGCCTCAGCTTTCCAAGCCCCTGCTAGGATCGAGAGGCGTCTCACGTTACAGCTGTCTCTCAGTGTCATCGTTCAGAAACAGAGAGCGTGAGCGAGAGAGAGAGAGAGACAGAGTGAGACTGAGAGAGAGAGAGAGAGAGAGAGACAGAGAGAGGGAAAGCGGGACAATGCCATAGCACTAAGCAGACTCAGCGGGCTAGGCTTTCATGGCTGGACAAGAGAAAAACAACAACAGCAGCAGGTTCAGCTGAATGAGGGAACCCTTGTGGTTTGGCTGCCTGGTGCTGGTTTTAATGTTAATGCAACATACAATTTCACTACATCATCTAAGTGTTTCATAATCACTGAAATGTGCTTCACCTTTTCAAGACAAATTATTTTGAAATGTAGAGTGAACACAGCAAGTCAGATGATTTCCTCTACACCACCTAAGCTTAACTGAACACTTTAAGACAATTTCCTCAGCAGAAAAGGGGAAATTATTTCATCAAAGTTTTGTGTACAGTTGGAACAGAGCAAGAGACAGACACTCAAATCAAATGACACTAAGACTATGTGCTGTAAGGCTTGTGAGGATTAGCTGAGTTGTTTCTCTATAAAGGAGTAACCTTAAAATGCTAAAAACAGCAGCTTGTCCCAGGTCCAATAATGACTAATCTAATGACTGCTAGCATTTCAGCCTGGGCTGCTAACAAGGTAAGGCCATGCAGGTCACCACTGCCTTAAGTTAAATTCAAACTGAGTCCTTATTTCTTTTCTTCTACCTTGTCTGGAGAAAAATATACGATCAAAATGACTTCCAGATAAAAACTTAATGAAGGTCGGGGTGCTGTATATGCAGATTTTAATTCAGAGCTGTAGCACTTACAGCATTGTACACAGACAGCAGTGATTCTACAAGTACAGTTTAAATAAAACAGTGCACAGAACAAATACATATAGCTTTTGCACAGCTCAAAACTGCTTCCCTGTTTATTTTTCTGTATCCTTGTCATATCTCATGGTGTTCTGTCGGAGTTAAATATTTAAAATTCTGGCTTAGCTTGGAGCAAGCTTTGCCAGCACAGCTAAAATAAAAAGCCTTTGTGGCAGCAGTGACCAGATTTTAAATGCTGCAGAAGATCAATAAATGGGGGCTGTCGAGGCACAATCTCATGCATTTGTGTGTATATGTGAGTGTGCACTTGTGTCCTGTCCCTGTGTGTAGATGCCTGTGTTCTGACAGCAAATGTGTATGGCTATGAGTGTGTGTGTGTGTGTGTGAGTGTGGTTATGTATGTGACTGCATGTGTGTCTTAATGCCTACCAAGGCTCATAACGCCGCCGCCTGCTACAAGCTATTCTATAGTATCATCAAGAACCCCACTGACCCAGGAGACACACCAATAGAGAAGCCAATATCATTCCCATTCCCACAATCGAAACCTTCTTCCTATTTTTTTTTTTACCATTCCCAGTATCTTTCCTCATCACAGCACAGCCAACATGGGTGAATTCTACAGAAAAGTGTAAATAAAAACCCTGTTACAGATTGAGAATCTCAAGGTGTGGTAGAAATTAAACTAAATAGTTGGTTTTCCAGACCACATTGTTATTCCATAATCAGGTTTCCTCTGAAACAAAATAGTAGAGATCTAAAGAAGATGTAAAGGTGAGGGTTTTTTTCTCTTAGATAATAACTGCAACTAAATACATCATGTCTTCAATTGTGTTTATGCTGTTCCTGATTCAGCTCATGTCAATACATTTACTGAATGTCTTGGTTTCAAAAGTCAGATTTCAATTCTAGACAAAAAAAAAAAGTATTCAGAATGAAGACAGGTTTTTGTGAAGACAAGTTTAAATGGATGCTTTCAGCTCACATTCAAAGTGATAATGTTCTTCACTGTATCTTTACCGCATGAATATGAAATAGAGTCAATCAGAGCATTACAAGGACCTGTATGCATGGTGTGCTGCAGTTTCACAAAGTGGTACATCTGTATTTTCACCTTCTTACTAATGTAAAAAACAAAAACAGCCCTGAAGTGGAAAAATCATCAGGACCTTTTGAGACTTCATTAAAAGAAACTAGACTGGACTTTCCAAACAAGGCATCTCTTTGGAGGGGGAAATCAACCTTTTCACCTTGCTGGTGGAAAAACAGGCATCCCAACGAGACAGTGCATGCAAAAACAACCTTGACTTTCATCAAGGAAATTCTCACATTGAATGATAAATAGAGGCCCAGGGGATGAACAGCAAAGAAGCAGCTTATCGCCTTTCCCTCCCAAATTTGGCCGCTCTGTCTTCTGTCTCCTCAAAGTCAATATGGGGTGACCCACTTGCACTTTACAGTGCTTATTGTTTGGTAATTAATCCGCCATATGTAATCCACAAAAATAGGGAGAAAACTCAAATGTGTGTTGATTTATTTGGTGTTAATTAACGGTTGAGTCTGTTCACTTGTTTCTACAACAGGAGGCATATGTGCCCTATCTCATTAGCTTTCAGCAGTTTTTCAAGATGTATAATTTGTCAGATGCAAATACAACTCTGAGGGGAAGCTAGCCACAATGTCTGAAAAGGCTGCCTTATAAAAGGGCTGTCACTGGGTATGCACTTTAGACAATTATTTATGTACCCTGATGATTATCAGGACATCTACTGAACATGCCACACAACAAAAATAGCAAGGTAACATAAGGTTAGGTAGATCATCTGAGTGCTAACCAACTTTCCAGCTGAGAAGACATTAACCATGGGGCGATGTAAATGCGTATCAATAAGCAAGCTACCAAAATGGGTCTTACAAAAGACTATGCAATGACAGAAACACAGCAACACTAAATTGATCTGTAACAATAAGAGGCATATTATCAATCTAATGTCTAGAAGCTTTTAGGGCTTTTGCTAAAATGCTGCCGCTTCTTAAAGGGCCATTAGCCGTTATAGGATTAATGTCTACTTCAAAACATCTGTTAAAGTCTTAGTTCTTGGAACATCAATTAATTTTTGTTTTCTCTTGTGTGTGTTCGTGTGCGTGTGCATGTGCATGTGCGTGCGTGTGTGTGTGTGTGTGTGTGTGTGTATACAGTTTACAGGAGACAATATTGAGATATGAAGAAATATGATCAGGACTCTAACATTGGTTGTTGAATTATTAGGTAACACAGGGCAGATCTCTACTTCCTTTCTAAATTTCACAGCTCTCTATCAGCGCTAACATGCAGAGATTTGACAGGGCTCCCAAATGGCTATTATTATCAATAGATTATTTGTAGGACTAATTAATCTCTGTCTAAATATAAAATGCAAAAATCAATGTCATTAAATATTTAGTCAGGAGTTATCAACATACTGACTCACAAGAACTTTACGCTGTGCAAACATATCCTAAACATGACAGCTATATTCTTTACTTTTCATTATCAGCTCAGATATCCATCATCTAGAAAATACAGTATACAGTAGCCTTAGTAAATGTGATGTATATTTAATAGGCTTAATCAGCAACAAATGCTAGTGGTGCACACTATTGATGCATTTACTGAAAGATGATGCATTCATATGATTATTTTTGCTGACACTCAATGTCAGTGTTACTGATTTCTGTTTCGGTTTTTCCTCTTGCATCACATGCACCTGTTTATGCTAAGATCACACGGTTGTCCAGACTTTAAATAAGTTTTGATTAGATGAGTTCTGATCATAAAAATAACTACACTTTAATACATAAAAGTGTATTGATGCATTTGAAAACAAGCTGAAGGCTGATCACTTTAACAATATTTATGCATTTTTCACTGGTATTATTAATCTATCAACAAATATTGCCTGATACTGATGAGCTGTTCGATAAATCATGGACACCTCATATGTCTCACTTCATTTAATTTCAACAGAACCATGGGTTTTCTCAGTAAAAAAGACAGCCTCATATTCAATGGTAAAGGATTATAGGGAATACAGCCCTGTGTGCACATGGGATTGTCTTCTCAAAAGCTGTCCAAGTTCTGTCAGATTCAGCACCCCTAGACACAGAGCTCGTGAACCTAATTTCACCTAATCAGCTTAGTCAATAGCAACCGTTTGCTGTGACTTTGGTAGACATGCAAATAGGGCTTAACTATGTCTATCCTTAATTCCTGAATGTTCAAGTCAAGCAGAAGTCCTTCTTTATCTCTTCAAAAACAACAGTTCCAATTTGAGGAAGAGAAAATGAGACAGAAGAACGGAGGACAAAACTCCAGCCGAGAGTTGTTGTTCCTCTCTTTTTCCTCTCTCTCTCTTGCCCTGGCAAGGAAAGACATCTCTGATTTGAGTGTGCTTGAGGTAGCACAGTGTGCTTTCATTTCAAACCAACATGGCAAACAAACTCTGACAGATTTGTTCCCCTTTTTTCACTTTTGCTCTTGCTCACGCTCTTAAATTATGGGAAAACACACTGCACAAGTGTATTAGTACTTATTGTTGGTTTGTATGTTCAGCTGCAACACTTGCACACACATACATGTGAGCACGTGCACACACACACACACACACACGCACGCACATTTAACACTCAAATCTGCACAAAATTACTTTAACAATAGTTAGATGTAATGGTAGAAAACTGAGACACTGTTCCGTTTCAATTCACTGATAGCACTAATGGCTTCTTAGCAGCTCCGTGAAATCAAGCAGCTGTCATGTCGATGCATCAGCAGTGAGAGGAGGGAGAGCCATCCCCATAAGGACAGAGGCACCGCGCCTTCATGTTTGGCTAAACATCTGCTCCTCTGCACTCCTGCTTTGCAGCAATAAACGGGCAAACAAAAGAGGTGGGAGGTGAAATGATCAGATTTTCCATTTCAAAGCATTTGTTCAGTTTGTTTTCTTTCCCCTCCTCTTTCTTATACTGTTTGCTGGTCATGAGGCGTAAGTGAACTCAAGTTTAAGTCTCAGGGACAACGCAAATGCACAAGGTAAAATACCACCTTTGTGAGACAAATGGCAGAAATTAAATAAGGTCACCTTTTCCTCCAAGTCACTTGATAATTCTTTCTGCGAAGCGTCTCCTGTCTGAACTGTTGCAAACCAACACTATTACAGCTCAGTCAGGGGTGATCAAAACTGCGCGTGTGTGTGTGTGTGTGTGTGTGCGCGCGCGCGCGCGTGCTCAGGATGAATGCATGAGAGTGAATATCTTAAACCTGTCAATAAATCAATCAGTCAATCACATGAGACAAACAAATGTGTGTGGGACAACATACAGATAAAACAACAAAGGTTTCTTTAGAGTGCCATGAAAAGCATCTCACACTATTATTCCAAACATTATTATTATTTGATAATATCATTCACTTTTCATATCTCCTTTAAACTATTCTTCTCCTATCAGCAATCTTGATAATTAAAACCCTTCCTTCTTCCCTTCCTTCCTTTCTCCCTCCCTCCTTCATTCATTCATGTTTAGTTGCTTGGTAAACATACACTCGGTAAACGTTGAAATAACACTTTAGCTTGAAACAAGTGGATTCACATATATATGTATATATGCGATCATTTCCACCTGCCTCTGGAATAAAAAACACGCACAATCAACCCCGTGTCATCCACCACCACGCCACTTTACATTTGCTTTCTTTTTTAAAAGCACACATCTCGGTCAGTAAAGTGCCCTCCTCAGTGATTAAAGTGGCTTCAAATCTTCGCTGACAATCTAATAACCACCTTTCGTTTGGTTCTTGAACGCCACACGACAGCCGGATAATCAGTTTTCATTTTTCTCAAACAAGTCAAAAACTTTTGGTAAAACTTGCGAAAGAGAGAGAAAAAAAAAACGTGGATCCATTTCCTTTTAAAGTAGCCCGAGTGTGTGAGAGAGCGAAAGGAGGAAAGGTTGGGGTGCTTAGGGGACGAATTTAAAATAACCAAGATGGCGAGAGGCTTGTTGTTTTGGAAGGGGCAGAAAAAATGGAGGATATTGTAATATACACAAAGGGATAAATTTCAACAACTCGGCCAAGCGGCTGCTAGCCTGCCTGCGTACATGCACCTCGGTTTGAGGAAGCGACCGCGATAACAGCAGCTCCCCGACAGGCTGGCCAGCTATGTAACAACACGAAAAGCTCCAACTCTAACCCGGTCTGGAAACAGAAAACGAACATTATATGTCCACTTTAATCCGAACCGAAGGGGATATTTATGTATTTGTCGCTAATTGTTTTATTTTCGCGTCAAGGGACTATTAAACTGGATGGATTTTAACGGACAGCGAGGACCAACGGCAGTCCGGTGCCTCGTAGTTGTTTCACCTCCTCCTCCTCCTCCTACTTTACAATTACATCCACAGATATCGAAACTAACAACCGCACATTTAGTGTGGAAAAGCCCAAAGGATGACATTAAACGTTAAAAAGTTTGATTTGTCCGCGATAAAGCAAGTTGTTATCAAATACGCGAGCCCGAGTGAACGGCGCGAGCGAAAAGGAGAGAGGGACACAAAGACGATTCCCACTATCAGGTCACCACTCACAAGAGGAAAAAAACACTTCGATTTGTATTACGCGGAAAAAAAAACTCTCCGCTTTTCACCAAACGTACAGGTCTAAACTACGGGATAAACCCACTGAAAACCGACTGTAACGCGAAAACAACTTATTATCTATAACCAGCTGAGGGAAGAAGGGGGGAAAAAAAGCTAAGAAACTAGAAAAGAAGCCAAGCTGTAGCTGCTCATCGCTTGTTCTGTGATGGGGGGGAAAACAACGTCAGTGAAATAAAACACTTACCTTTTTTTAGTTTCGACACTTTACTTATTTCCAACGTGGGTTTTGAGTTCAACTAACACTTCGGCTTGATCTTCTCGCCTCTTTTTTTCCTTGGTCGGTTTTGGTTATGAAAGAGGTCGGGGACGAATGATAAAGAAGGGAATTGGGCAGTAATTGAGTCTCGGTGTGTGAGTGTGTGTGTTAGTTACTAACAGCAGATTGAAGGAGACTCTTCTCAAGGTTTATTCAGCTCCACTTCAAGGAACCGACCTGACGTCAGCTCACTACTGCCACACAAAGAAAACTTATTATTTGTGCAGCGGTCGTAGTAAACCGGGGATACAGTTATTGACCGTTATTGCTTTAAATGCGACATTGTCATTAACGGTGATAGAGCCGCAACTTTATTTATGATCTTATCGGTATCTGTAAACAACTCAAACCTACGACCGAGTAAACAAATAGCATTATGAAAAAGAAAATACACTTTAGAAAAAAATATATATAAAAAAAAAACTTATTTATGTTTCGTGCCAACTTTAACTAAACTTTTACGAGTTGCGAAAATTATCATTATGCATAATTTATTTTTAAAGACGCAAAAGTTGATTTTTTTTATCAGAGCATGTATAAGGTTTAGAGTTGGTTAATAAAAGAAAACACTGACACTTTAAAACAAAAACAATGTTTTAAAGGATTTTCTATAGTGGACTAAGGTGAAGTAATGTTTAATATGGCTTTTGCTTTTAATCCACTGGCAAATATAAAATGAGTGAAATAAGATCTATTAAGGAATGTCGGTAAATGTCATATTAAACACGTTGCTTAATATTGGACCGATGTGAAGTGATAATGCAGTTCTATTAAAAGCACCTGTTTATTTTATTATCTGTGACAGTATTGTATCCTTTGTCCTTTCTTGTGATTGTGAATACAGTAGCCTCATTTGTCAGCAGCTCAGTAATTCAGTGAAATTGCACGTGTTTCACTATTATTTGACCAAATCATAAGCTCTCAGAAGATGACACATGATCAAACAAACATGAATGAGTCCCACACAGCCTCTAAATTAGAAGACATTTGCCAAACAAAAACAGAAATAGGACAGATCTTCCTTAGGATAGGATCAATACATTGCCTGGCAAAGACAGCCATCTGTGCCTAATTGTATGCTTTACCTCCTCTTCTGAACACACAATAAGCAACAGGCTGAACGCAGGCCCTCTGACCCAGACTGGGTTTCCAGACGGGGGAAGATTATTTCATTCAACTGGAAAACAACAAGGGGGTGGGGGGATTTTTTTTTTTTTTTTGCAGATGGAGTGGGCAACTGTTCTTATACTACGCCCCACCCTGATGAGAATGAGGATGGGTCATGGAGCCTGAGCCAACTGGTGTGTCTGTGCATGTCACATCAGCACTGGTTGTATTCATTTTAACAGGTATTATAGAGGATTAACAAACTGTTCACTGTTAGTTTATAGACATCTCATAAATCACATGCAAACAATGAACTCGTTCTTAGCAGCGTGATGGAGTGTTGGTTTACAGGCACATTCTTATTAATGCTTCATAAACATTATAAATGACCATAAATGCTTCTTGTTTCTTTCTCATTCTGCTGTTATGTCACAGCAGCTAAACATGTCACCCCGGCCTTATTGATTTTATTGGAAGAGTTGCAAAGCCATTCATCAAAAATCTGTCACCCCACCCCCCCCCCCCCAAAAAAAAAAAAAAAAATACAAAAAGGTGCCAGTGGGGAGGGGGTCTGATAAAACTTTCATGATCACTCGAGTTTGTAGGACAGACACAGAACCCCTTATTCAGCTTATGGTGGGTGTGTAGTTAAACCCATTTTATAAGCTTGCTCTCCATGTTCTTTGGCCATTGATTTTTCTTTCTGCCCCTTTCCATTACCTGTTGAAAAGAGGGGAGGGGGGGTTGCTCTTCTTCAAATACACACACACACACACACACACACACATACTATCCTCTATCTGTCTCTCTAGTCACTAGCACCCTGGTGTATTTCTCCATCTCCTCCGCCTCTTGTAATAGGAATGACAGGCCATGAGGAATGACAGTGGCTCTGTTTGTCATACAGTAGCAGCAAGAAGCAAGGATTTTTAATTGCATTGGAGAATCTTCATTAAAGAGAGCACATGGGGGCGGGAATGGGGGAGAGGGCTGCATGGGGCGGCGTCAGGGGACACTCTGAGCATCGTCATTAGGAGAAGGCACTAGCAGCATAGAAGGGTGGGCCCTCTTTGCATGCACACTGAGAATGCCTGCCGTACCTCGGTCATTTGTAACATAATAAGTGCCAGCACAATGACTGCAATGCGAGAAAGCACACCACAGGGAAGGGAAGGGGGAAGGGAGACAGCATGTCTGTCTAAAAGAGGGACTTTTTTTTGGTCTTGATTAGAAAGTATAATGAGCCACTAAAGAAACAGGGAAAAAGATCTCTCCTGAGACTGATGGAAAACAAATTAATCTGGTGATTTGGATTTAATTATTATTTTTCTATTAGTCCACCATTCAAAGACAGGGACAGCCGTCAGAAGCGAGGAGCTGTGCTTGCATTTATTGATTTTTGCCGAGACACATTCAGGGAATACAGATTCATCTGCTTTCCTCCCTACACAATCCACTATGTGGGATTCCATTAACACGAGAAGCTTCCAGCAACTCTGAGATGTTTAATTTGAACAACATAAATTGAGCTTAAAATAGTGTTCACACAGAAGAAAAGTGGCCTAAGGATGTCTTTTTATGCAATTGAATTAGACGTCACTTACTGTTGTGTCCTACATAATAAGTATTAAATAAACACCCAATAAATTAAATTAAGACAATGTTCTGCTGTAAAGACTGACTCAAACGTTATTGTTCTTCTTCCCCTCTTACATCTGACAATGCTGTAATAGTTGTGTTTAATTTAATCTTTTGTTTTGGATTAATGTAAGAACTCTGCAACTGGACTGTAATTATTCTTCCCGTCCATGAAGTATCTTCTCTTTGTAGCATCCTTTCAATACATCAGTAGTCTTGAACACAATGCGCGGTGAGATGTAATGATTTGCAAAGTCAATGATTTGAACTGCCTGTGTGATTAAAGCACAAGGGACCAATTTGCAGCTGCTATATGTAGAATATTGGTGTGCCTCAAGTAACACTCATATTCTCCTACTGACATGAAATTCAGCAGTCATGCTTTATAAACGTGGTTATTGATTAGTGTCCCTCAATAAAGAGGGTTTGCAATAAATATCATGGCTTTGAGTGTGTTGAACCAATCACACTGTCTGAAAGCCTAACTACACCTAATGGCACATGGGGATCCATGTGACAGTGAAATATGTGTTAATCCTTGACCTTTGACCCCAAAAGCCATCTACAGAAACCAGGTTAAAGAAGGCATGTATGGTTTTGTTGCACAAATGTTTTTAGCCATCCTAAAGTGTTTTGCTGACAATAAGTAGCAATGGTACGCTTCAGTTAGTGAACACAAATTATCTTGATAAAAACTGATTTGAGAAATCTCACCAAATAATGTTTCCCATGCAACATTGGCTAATAAACCCCTGCACAGTCTAAATGAGTACACTCAGAGAGTGTTTATTGTGGTGAATGTAACTGAGCAGAACCCTCTGTTGTATGATGTAATACACAGAAGGGAGAAATCATCATAATAGCAGAGTAGTAGAGTGACTCATTCGTTGATGAGGTACATTCACACTGTCATTCAATAAGGAGATGCAGTCTGCGTGCACATGTTGTCAGTGTGTGACCGATGGAGAGAGAGAGAGAGAGACAAAGACAGAAAGGCAGAGAGTGAGAGAGGAGAGAGGAGAGAGACAGAGAGAGCATTAGTATGTTCCTTTTCTGGGAATGAGGAGTCATTTGTGCCAGGAAAGTGAAGAAACAAGTCCCAGCCCTACAGTGATGCATCTCTCCATGAAGAATGAGATCACAAGCAAATGTCACCCCAACCTGAACAAAGCCAAATGACCTTGAATCAAATAAAAACACATCTTTATCCACGTCAGTGTGTACACATGCCACACAAATGTCAGCAGATTTTCCATTTGCTAAATCTGCTCCTAAGTGCAGAGGGGTTTAGCAAAGGTAATCAACCTAGTATTTTCCTTCAAGTCCACATGACTATCACTCAGAGGCAACCTCACTGCAAACACTACACTTAACTGCAGTTACCTTCTTAATGAAATCAACTGTAAATGGTTTAACAGCCACATTTGCACACCAACTACAAAAGAAAAAGGAAAACCAACTCTAGAATTTACCTTATTCTGTATTTCACGGCAGTTAAAGCTATGGGGATTTTCATGGGGAATTACAGTCACAGTTGAAGGAATTTCAAGCTTCAGTGCTTTACCTTATCATAGTTTACATATAACTAGCTTTGATTTCTACTCATTGCAAGAAGCAACGGGTACTCTATATTGCTGACAATGGATAATACTTTGATAGACTTGTACTTTTTCCATTATCATTACTGAGGTTTTACTGTTATCTCTCTTCTCTGACCCACATACAAAGCAAGATAGCCTATTTGTAACTACTGTTGTGCTGCTTAAACACCAGTTTTATTCCTGCATTTTCTTAAAACAAAGTTTACATGGCTTGTTGTAAGAAAATAGGCACACATTACCTGAATAATTCATGGTCATTACCTGGAAAATAACAAACATTATTGTAATTCCATGGAGACCTAGGCCCTCTTCTATTAAAGTCATCCACTGCTGATTTGTAATGTGAAGGTAAGCTATCTTTCATGGGATTCCACTCAAATGCTAATCTACAAGAGACTTTCAGCGCATATTGACAGACATTATTCTTGGCCAAATCACTCATCAGAGATTTAAGAGTGTTCATTTTCTACAGGCAAAATGCTTTCTTGTTTTTTTTTAGGCAGAGACTTTGACAAGTTTGATTTTGCAGAGGGTTCCCTGAAAATTTCAATCAAAGCATGGAAAACAAGTACAGCTATTCAGACTGTACTTCATTCAGGACGAAGTATGTAACAGATCTTAAATTAGGGAAGCTTACATGAAATGCAGCGCAAACTCTAACTTCTGCCTGGACTTGTGAAAATAATATATGTCTAAGCATCAGACTCTTTCACAGAGGAGACAAATAGAGAGAAAACCATTCAATGACAACTTTGTTATGATAATAAACACATTATTCAAGAAAACAAATATAAAGTCTGAAACCTGCTAATTGATAGCAACACACAAACAATGGACTTAAGCTAACAATTTGAAATAAGATAAGGCTGAATAATGAAGAAAACCTCTTTTAGAAGATGAAAGCTGTACAATTGTAAAAACAGCACCAGAAATAGAACTATAGAAATCATTCGGAATTAGTGTTTTGACAACATCTAAAACCATTGGAAAATAAACATGCAACACTTTTTTTTCTGCTTTAAATGTCAATGTTCCACCTTGTAACATATGGATAGATGATAATAATATGTTGCTCTCATAAAAAGATGATTCACACGTACATGTCCATGTTGTAACTACAGGTTAATACGGACATTTCAGCTGCACCAGTGAAATCGCTACATCTAATTATTTTCCTGTTTTATTGATTCTAAAAGGTCTGGAAGATGAGTGTACACTCACCGTCAGTGTTGACTGTGCAACTGTTCTGCACACAAACACTTCATTTATATAGGTTAGTCGTCTACAAGGTGAATTTAGTTTTCTCTGCTTGTTGATTCCCATGGCTACAAAGTAGAAAGCATACAAAAAGAAATCAAAAGGCATAAATTATGCAAATGCCTTGGATACCTTTCAATATGTCTAATTATAGAGAATCTCATCTAAACACAGAAAACGAATGTCAGTGCATACCATATGAGCTATTTTCAGATGCACTGTGTCGCAGCAAAGAACACATTTTGACATTCATTCTGAAGGTGAGTTTAAACTGTGTATAAACCAAAAGAATTGATGAATTAAAAACAGGCCCTGCAGTAAAATGTGCAAATGCATAACACCAAGTAGGCCGTCTACTCAACAGATGAACAAAATAAGACAAAACACTTGGAACAAAAGGTAACCGAGTTCTCTTAGATTAACAAGTGAGGACATGTTTTAATTGAACTTCAATGCACTGTAAATAGTCTGAGAATTAAGTGTGAATTTACAACAAAAATGGTTGAATGAATATGTCAAATAAACCCAGACACACTACTGAACAAACCTATCAATGTGACTTTTCTCATTATTATATCCCAAAAGGTGCCAATGATATTTCAAAGCAAAAAAAAAAAAAACTAGTGAGAAATACTGATGTTTAAACCACTCGCATCTTTTCAGAGTAACAGATTTATATGAATTTAAATCATGTTCTGTGCTGAAAGGTACATTCAACATTTTTTTTTTTTTGCCAATTTCTCTGTAAGGCTATCTCTCATTCCTCAGAGTAATAGCAGCTTAGTTTATCTGCATCGTGAGTTGACATTTGCCTCCAAGCCTGATTACTGAGTGTTTTGGAGTGCTTCATCAAAATCCTAAAACTTTTATATTTAAAGATACACTCTTTTATAGTTCCCAATAGCACACTCAAATCCCCAAATTGTCTGCTGAATTTTGATGTCGGGGAACTTGCATCAAGCCAGGTGGAAATTTATGCTGCAACTGGGTGCGATACCAAAATGAGACTCTTAATGAATTTGAGATGGATATGCCGGACATCCTGAAGAATACTGAATTAAAATAAAAATATTTAACAAAGACAAATGCATGTTTCAGGTGCCTCTGCCTAAAATCTAGAAGCCTGTGATTATATTATAACAGTTATGGTGACACATCTGCATGTGTGCGAGTCTCATTTTGAATTATTACCAGTAAATTAAGTCCTTAAATATGTTGGTATCAATAGGAGAATTAATGTTGCTTATTAATAAGTGCACTTGTGATGCAACAATCATACAGTATTAATATCACAATATATTATACTAGCTCAACAGTACCTTTAGCGTGAGGGAATACAATTAAGATTAGATTAAATTAAATAAACTGCGCACACATCCCCTGGAGCAAATTATCAGCTATACCAAAACATTTCTCTTAATGTAATTGTGCGTAGCAATTTCATAAGTCATAATTTTATTTTATTGGTGCTAGTATTTAAAACATCTGTTTGCATGGGTGGACACTGTCGCTGCGTGTATCTAGGAAGCACAATAAATAAAAAATTAAGTCTGAGATTAAGCTGTGCATGAGTAAACATCTTTGCCATTTGGCTCCTTTTTTAAGGTGTGTGCGGGGGGGGGATAAAAAAAGCATGTCGACACAATGTGTATGTAGAATTCAGTTGATATACCACAAAGATTAAGCAAACAGTTTTTCACAATAAAATAAAATGATATTCTGAATGTATGCTTTTTGAAATTACTCAAGGTTCTAGACTGATTTTTGATTTTCATTGCTCCAGTGGTCTTTCTGCTACGAAGAATATGAACATAGGCTTCCATGGGCCTGTGGGGGTGGTCTTAAGACAGTTTTAGGACTGATGAAAACAGGCCCTGCGTTAATTAATACTGGCAGGCCACTGTTCCTCCTGGCAGTGTGCAGGCAGACACTCTCAGTGACGCCTGGTCAAAAATAGGGCACCACACAGCACAGTAATGATCACAATGGTGACATCATCTTTGCCTTCAATGTGCTCTCCCCTCAGTGCTCTTCTGAACAAAGAGCAGCAGGCATGCACAGAGGGAGGCAGATGTCACTTTGTGTCTGGGGAACATTAAGACCAACAAATGTTCTTTGAAACCTTGCAAAGGGCTCTTAATGGTTGTGTGGGGCAAAACATCTCCTCTTAAAGTCACTAATGTAAAAATAGAGCTCATTCTCCTCTCATATCAGGTATGTGAGTCCCCCCCCCTTACTCTACAATGCATGTGAATTTTAATAGCAATGCCATTTCTATCTGGTGGAGAGCAACAGAGCAAACCTGAGGGGAAGAGAGAAGAATGTCCACAAATAGCTCACAAGCATTTTCAATGGTGCCCCTCAAACATGTGACCTAAAGTGCTAACACATGTGGCCTTGCTTTTTCACCATTGTTAGATTTGTTCAGATGCACTTATGTCTCCACTTGAGTATTTGAACCAAGCTTGTACAGTTTAAATAAAGCCGAAGAGAAAATGAATAAAACCGTAGAGCCAATGAGATCATCACTAGCAGAGGTAATTCAGTGTAAGCGTATAACCAATATTAACATACAGCACACACTTGCAACACCCACATTCTGCCTGTTGTTGTTGCTGTTCACAATGAATACAACATATCGTCCTCTGGGCCAACAACACAACATGTGTTCAGTTAGTTCACACAACTTTAGAGTGTTGTGCGTTTGTCGCCACTTATCAACCGTTTGATTTACTCTGGAAATGGCTCCAAACCTCAGCCTGGATGTTCCGCGATGTTTCTCAGAAGCACAGACTCTTGCTCTTTGTGCTCTTGAAGACACTGAGCTTGTATTGTAATTCTCCAATAAACCAGCCTTTGTAGTACTCATGTGTCTCTGCAAACACACACACACACACACACACACACACAGAGGGAGAGAGAGAGGGAGGAAGGGACACCGAGGGAGGGAGAGAGAGAAAGGAAACAGATTCTCAAGACCTGGACGAGCCGTGGGAAAAGAGGGGTCTTGTAGAGGAAAAGCAGAAATGTCTCAGGACATTCCTTTGTGATTACACAGTGCTGGACAAATCCAGACATTCTTGCCCTTATTCTGTGTCTTAAGGTTTTAGTCAAAGTCAATTTTCGTGGGCAAAGTGTAAACATCAACATGAGTAAATATGTAATCATTTAACAGTTGTGTTTGTACTGATTTTGCTGATTTTGCACTTGTTCATCTGATAAGAAGAGTGCGCTACAAGTACAAGTGTTTACTAATTTTTATTGAATTCTGTGGAGTTTTTGAACGTGTGATGCTGCAACATGTGAACCCTTACAGCTGGAACACTTGAAGAACAGCTAGGAGGAACAGATACTGTTATCTCATATCCTCTGCAAACTAAAAAAGGATTCAAGTAAGAGGGCGGCATTGTGTACAAATCTCAGGTTACATGCCCATGAGCTTATGGCTGAAAGAGTTAGCTGCCCCCAGTGGAAAAAAGCATGTTCCTCCCTTGTCACAGCTAGCATGAATGAGAAACAGCTCCAAGGAATGCTCCATTATCATCCTATCAGCAGCACTGGGGGAGGAGGGCTTGTAGTCTCTCTTCACGTAGCAGTGAGCAGAATCATGTGTCTGAAGTAGGAAGGGGGGTTGTGGAGGGGATGGGGGGGCAGGCAGGCAGGCAACATTGGCCTACAGACCCACAGTTGGGTTGAGAAGCCTCCTCCCCAACTCACCAGACCTTGCACTTCCTCATTTGTCTAGGTCATGCGTCCTTTTTGTCAGCAATTAATCTACAGCGCGGCCCTCCTATATTTATCCCTTTCGCTCTCTGTTTCTCCTTCACCTCTTGTTCTGTTAGCCTTGGGTAGATTTACACTTGGTTTGATCACTCTTCTGTTGTGTACATGTGACTAATAATGGATTCCTGGGCTTTTTAAGTGCAACACTTTACCAAGCGTGATGAGTATCTTGTTGACCTTCACATTATTATGCATCTGTTGTGCAACAAAGCTCCCTCTGCGCATCAAACTGACCTTTCCGGACCCCTGCACACTTAACATGAACACAGTGCGTTACAGATGTAGAAATTAATTTTAGCCCGATGTTGTTGCACAGTGAAAAGAATGAATAAATGCAATTTGTATAAAAACATAAACAAAACAACAACAGTATATAGGCTTATCTGTGATCAATGCTATTCTTAGATGCACTAAATTAGATGTTAGTTAATGTATGCAAATTAAATTAATGCTGTTAATCCTGGATTTAGTGTGATGACTGGATCTACATTGCTTTTCAAAACAATTATTCAAATCAATCTAATTAAACCTGTTGAAATTGGCTTTAATTGCCTCCCTGACTAAACAAACACCAAGTTCTGGCATGCAAATAATAGTGCAGCTCAACTGGTTCGAAGAATATGAGTGGGGAAAATGTCTGTACTACAGCGCCTCTCAGTGGCTATCTGGTTTATGTTGCATTTAAAATGACGTCAGCCCTGAATGGGACTTTTTTATTTGTTGTATGTGTGTGTGGATGATGCAGGTCTGTTTATTCTCCATATGGGGGCTCAGGTACCTCCAGGGTACAAACGGCATCTCCCCTTAATATAAATAATTACATTTCAGGGGTAAGGCTTGTTTAAAAATGGAAGTCAGGTTTGCTTTGAGGTGTGCTTGTGTTTTCTTGTAACTCTGTTGTCCTCTCATCCTGTCTATAATTTTGATGCATTATATTTCCGAAATTGGACAACTGTCACATCTTGCTCCAACATCTATAAATCATATATTCTCATAAGGTAAGTAAAAATATGTGCTGTTCACTGCAAAAATAACTTTAAAACAATACAATCAGAGGAAGGTAGAGGGTAGGTAGGGGCAGGGTGCACTTAAGGTAAGAATATAGCTCCAGGAAATTCTGCAATTCTGTCTATTATCCCCTGAAGTAATGGACCCAGGACTGTATGCACAAGAACAAGAACAAGACTTTTTAAACCCTTAAGTGAAGTCCTGACATACAAAGTGAGAACATTCGAGTTTGGTTTGTGTAAAAGAAAAAGTCTGAACCAGGTTGGGATCGGGGTTAACTACACAGCTGTGATAATTCACAATTAGGGTCAGTATCTAGGCAACACATTAGAATGTGGTGTTATTTGGTATATATGTGTGTACAAAGAATGACGATAGTGTCTATAAAGTGTGACTGATATGTATGCATTCCTACCGTTGTTGCAGATGACCCAGATTCTTGTTATTTCTAGAAAGTACACAGGGATCATTAGACACCAGCTTAGCAATAGCACAGCAAGTCACAAAGAGCAGCTTCATTAACACATATGTCGTTTCTTAATAAAGATATACAGGTCAGCAGGTGTGTAATGGCAGTACAGGGGAATCTGTAGAGACAAAACAAAATCCATAACATCAATTACTTTTTGGGTCATACTGGGCTGTCAAATAATATAAAATAACTCCTTGTACTTAGTTTACATCAGGGGTCTCTCAAACTCATCTTCTTTCAGGGCCCACATTCAGCCCGATTTGATATCCAGTAAAAGAATAGCCTAATAACCATTAAATAACAACAGCTCCACATTTTTGTCTTTGTTTTAGTGTAAAAGTACCATTAAATTATGAAAATACTAATACTACTAATATAGTCGTTCGTAACTTTCTCCGGACTCCTCCGTGAATTTTCGCCCTAACTACGTCATCCTAACGATAACACTGATTGGTTGTAGTACTGTTCTATTGCATACAGAGGGATTTGAAAGACAACCTTTTAGCCCACCTCCCCTGCCTATGGAGCATGACTAGACCCATACATGTAATGAATTCCTAACAAATGTAATGGTCCTCTGAAGTCACTTATTTCACTCATTTTACACATAAAAATACACAGGATCAAACCCACAATATTACTCAGAATACTTATTATCATTATTATTAATCTCATGACATCATACAATGCTATTAGTTATTGCTTTATTCTTGGGGGATTGTAACACACACACACAAAGGCGTGCTATTCCATGATTTAAAAGAATTTGATTAATGGTAGTGGCCATTTTTCTTTCACATTTTTACTGCAGTTAGATTCATTATGGTAATAAGAAAATGTACACAAAAATATATTTTAAAATCATTCAGCTATCATTTATGGCTATGTTCACACTGCCAGCCTTACTGCTTAATTCTAATTTACTGCTCAGATCATATTTTTTGTTTCGTTGTTCATGTTATTTATTTATTGTTTTTCAAATGTGGCTGATGTCAGATTTGAGTTTAAACATGATATGCACAACAGCAGTGAATATATGTGTTCAGTTCATTCCCTTCATTAAAATACTATGTGTACAGAGGAAATACTGGACTACAAATAAATGTAATCATGCCTTTACATTTACTACTACCACTACTATATAAGATGTCTTGGACCCAATTCATTGATATATTCATGTACGTTGTATTTCAGTGAGACCATAGCACATGAATAATTCCCTTTATTTGTGAAGAATCTGCAACTTACGTAACATAAAAGATTAATTCTAAAGTGACTGTTCAGACTGAGATCAAACACATTGGTATCTACGGATATCATTAGTCAGATCTCTGTAGATCGACTTCTGATTCAGGACCACATATGGAGATAGCTTAGATCAAAACTGAACAGATCAAATTCCATACGTCTTGTGTTGTTCTCACTATCATGGAAAAACAGGTCTGTGCCGCATCATTACTGGTGAGGTTATACTACTCAAAACTGTATCTTATATGAAAACAGTGGCTTGTATTTCTTATATGGAAGACAAAATATGTATATGCATGTATTAAATAATGAAGCTCATGTTGGCAAACTGCTATGTCCCTGTTACCTTCATGTAATTCAATTAAGTGACTATATTTCACAACAAGTTAATTTGTGTTTTTACCCAACTTGGAAAAACTCCATTTAGTTTTTTATGGAACTTTTTATAGAACTACCTAAAGCTGAACTCTCTGGTCCCATTTAGTGATATTAAATCTGTATTCACAACTCACACTTCTGTCAGTGCATGCTCATTTACCTTCTTAACTTTTTTTTTACATATCTGTATGGATTAAATTTAAATTTATTTTGACTCTGGATCGTGTACTTATGTTTAACTTGATGTCATTGCAAATGAGGGTCAACAATTAACAATTTGTGACCCATTATTATAGAATAATGGGTTTGATTTCTATAGCACTTTTTTAGGCACTCAAAATACTTTCCATTGAATTCATTATTCATTCATTCCATAGTCTCACACTGGTGATGGTAAACTACATAAGTTGCCACAGCTACCCCGGGGGCAGACTGATGGAAATGTGGCTGCCACTCCACATTAAGGGCCTCTCCAACTACCATCAAATATTCACTCACATTCATGTCAGTGAGACTGGAGGCAAGTGTCTTGCCCAAGGGATGGAGTAAGGTTTGAACCATGTAACCTTTAGATAATATTAAATATATGGTCCAACACTGTATGTTTAGCCATTCTGACAAATTTTGCCATTCCAAAAGTGGATGTCGGAGTAGAGTAGAACTTTATTGTCATTGCTAAAAAACAATTTGATAGCATCTTGTGCAAGTTAATGAATGTGTTTTGAGTAAGTGTAAAAGTGCTATATAAAGCTAATTAGTACAAGTATGGTTATTAGTAGCAGTACTGGGGAGGCTGCGGCTCAGTTGGTAGAGCTGGTCGTCCAATGACTGAAGGGTCAGCAGTTCACATCCCTGCTGTGGCTGTCCACATGTCTAAGTGTCCTTTGGCAAGACACTCCCAGTAGGACTGGCAGAGGCTTAGAAACCTACTGGTGTATGAGTGTGTGTATGGGTGAAAGTGAGGCTAATGTAAAGTGCTTTGTGCACCATGAAGATGGAAAAGTGCTATACAAGTACATTTACAATTTACTACCATTCTAAGCAATGAAACACACTTTGACTTACAGCTTCAACTCAATGTATCAAGAGATTGTCACAGAAGTCTTGGAGGTCATGAATATATTCTTTTACTTTCATGTTTTCACTATTTAACTACATAAACAGTACATCTAGGCAGGGGGAGTAGGACAACATTTGTGAGCCCATTTCAGACAGGAGACTTAGAAAATAGTAGAACATTACACTTATTTTTTTCCCCTTCTAAAATGAATGACCTACCACCACATCAAAAAGGCAGTGAGTTTAAATGTACTCAAATCTAAAATGTAAAACTTTTTTGTATACCAATGTAAAAAACGATCTAATCGTGTTATTATTAAAAAATAGTGTTAAGAAAATTAACTGCACCTTTCTCATCAATCTTACATGAAGTTTTAAATCCCTGCCTGTCCATACAGTAGGGGCTGAATATAGTCCATGTTAAAGCACGTGGTTGTCAGTGAAGCCATACCTGTCTCATATGTAAACACCTGTGTGTCTCGCGCAGCCGCCGGAGGGCCGCAGGCTTGACCCGCTTTGCTCATCTTTGACGGGACTGTTTGTGATGAGGTTTCTGTCGTAAGCAAACAAAGTCACATGGCTTAAAGTACATGTTCAACCTCAAACTGGGTACACTGAACATGAAAACGTGGACGAAACATGTGCGCGAGAGTGACGAGCCACCTGAAAGCAATCGTGAAGCCCCGCCCCTCGCCGGGTCTTTGTAAATCACCTGACCTTCCGTGTCAACAGCCGTCCACTCAGACGCCATAGCTCCAGTTTAGCTCCAGCAAAGAACACCCAGATCAGAGGTAAGGACCTATACCGATATCCTGCAGTGCGTTACACACCTTTTATTTCAGTTGCCAGTTGGTGTTAAAAGTCAGTGTCTTAGCTGAACACTGGTTTATCACTGTGGTTTACAACATTTGAAGAGTCAACAGCAGTAAGAGTTAACGCCAGTACACCGTTAACAAGCTAGCAGCTACAAGCCAGGACATATACGGATACGGAAGACACTGTAAAGAAAGTATTGTATACTTTTATAGCTAATACGTTTATTCTTGGTCTTTTTATGTTAAGCAAGTGGGGGTGTTTAGCTTGACGTTAAATAGCTATTTTCTTGTGTCTGAAATGTACGCTATCAGGCACTCACAATGGTAGTTATCTGTTAGTACGGAAATTATACTAAGTCTGAGTGTGTTTAGTGTATTAGCATTTTACAGCATTACTTAATGGTCGGTAATGTTCGATAACGGGTTAGCGAGTGCTAACGTCAGCAGACTAGTAACCCGAGTAACCCAACCTTAGAGGACAAGGCAGTAAAGATTACCTCAGGAAACACAGCACGTAACACAACAAGTAGGTTAGAAAGCTGTCTACGTTGATACTTTAATTTCCTTTAGTTACGTTTGCAACGTTACTCGCGTTAAGTAATGGATAGTAACACGGACTCTAGATCAAGCTATGTTTAGATTAAGGCTGGGAAAACACATCCCCACCCTTGGTAAGGCAGTGTAAGCTCTGATAGGGCCGTGTTTTTAAACTAAAGATCTTTCACCAGTGATATCCTATAACTTTACTGAGTGTGTTTTTAATATATTTTTGCCCAATATATTTCCAACGTGGGTCAAAGTGCTGTGTTGTGATCTTTTCAGTCACAGGTTGCTGCCTTGCAGAGCTATCTTTGACCACAAGTGTTGTCGTTAAGGTTAATGCTCACGGATCCATGTCACTGGCAGGGGGGTAACTCATAACCCACCTATGTCACGAACTCTCAACTATCCAATCATGTTGCTTATAGCCAGTATGTAAAAAAAAAAGAAAGATGGTTTATTTGCAAATATTTTACTGGATTAAGTGATGCAGCCTTATTGTCAACAGTCCTTGTGTGGATCATAACTGCCCTTAAGCACTTTGATTAATCATTGGGTTCACTGTGTTGTTTCCTGATCTTCAAAGGTGTCACGTTCATGTGACAGAGTTCATACTCCCAAAGATAGGCACTGGCCTTTGATACGAAAGCCTTACAGCAGTGTGTTGGCTGGTTTTAGTGTTTACAGACACACTAACTTGTGTCATCAGCAGATCATACTGTACTGCCTGTTCACTATGAGCAAATGCTGTGTCTTTAACAGAGTGGTTACAGGCCCCTAAAGTTTGTGCTGAAAGATGTAAAACTGGATATCCAATTTTATCATTGTATTGGAAATATCGGCTGCACTTGAGAGCAAGTAAGCCTCTTAACTATGTAGTTAAATGTTACAGGCTGAGACATTAAGTTTTATAGTGTGGTTATTTCATCTTTGTTGTCTTCATATTACAACAGGCATTCGTGATGGACTCCCGGTCTCACAGGCTCCCATTTTGTTTGTCCAGTGCAAGATCACCTTATATATCTAATTCATCTAGTTCCACTTCATCACTGGGCTCCAGTAGGTTGTACAGCAGGGATACTGTACTGAATAATGACCGCTTTCCAAGAGCATCATCAGTTTTTAAAACGGAATTAGACCAACAGGTAAGCCAGATGTGCACAAATGTATGCATGTGTCATAGGAATTACTAAAAGCTGTGAACTACAGCATGTAATCATCATCAACAGATTTCTTTCAGTCTGTAATCTCCTTGGAAAAGAGACCAGATCCACTGGTTTATTGTAGACTGTACTGTAAGGATTCTTCTGATTTTAACACATAATTTTCATTGATTGCAAACATGGTCTTTGTAGTTTCAGCTGAAATGTATTTTAAAATGCCAGCATAATCAAATAATCTAAAGATAAATAATACTTTTCCAGGCCAAAACAACTGATTACAAGAAATGCTGTCAGTTGGAATGATTTTTACTCTACTGTAGCTGTGTTTCATATGCTCCTCAATGTTTGGTCACCTGCTGTCTGCAGCATTTCCTTTTATTACATCTTATCTTGGGAGCATGGTACAGTAACTAACTAGTTATATCTGTGCACCAGCAGTCATTTTGTGGAGCTTTTTATAGGGCAGCCTAGATTCCTTGGCACACGTAGTGCGTATTTCAGTCTTGCTGCTCGTCAAGGCTCGTCTCAAAAAGATAGTGTTACTGTTGTTCAGGGGCCCTCTTGCTTGTTCCCTTTTTTTGTAGATGAGTCTAAGCTAGCTGCAAATGCATAACAAAGCACTCTACCAAAACAGTTCTCTTAAAATTGAGGGAAGTCAGATTCCATCTTGTCTTTATCAATTCATGTAATAATTACTTTTAAAAAATATTAGCTAGGAAGTAAATTGTGTGTATATATATATTCACCTAACCAAAACTCACATTTGTGTTCCTTTTCCTGCGCTGATGATATGTACTGTGTAATGTGACGAATGTGTGTGTGATTTCTCATGTATTTTCAAACAAATCTTTTTTACACATAGAAACTACATTCTACATTTCCGTCATTGCTTGTAAATGTCACCTACTCGTACATTTTCTGTGATCTTTATAGCAGAATACAGCCATCAACTTCCAGTTTGCACAAAGAGACAATAGGTTTTGCGGAGCCATATTGTTACCTGCATTATGTTTTCTGTCATCCACATGCCTAAGCATGGTTAATCACTGATCCTGATATTTATACAGTAGCACCAGCTTAAAATTGTATAGACTCATAAGAGGGAATATTAATCTTGGACAACATACATTTTTCTTTTTAAAAAACATTTATTACAAGTATTTGTTTGAAAGAGTACTTGACTCTCTCGCTCTCTCCTTTTCAAGAGTTCTCGTCTCAGAGATTACAGCAGCTCTGACAGTCGCTCCACCAGCTGGAAGCTGCCATCCTCTTTGACGTCCTCCACCAGATCTTATGATCGTCCATGGGCAGAATCCTCCCTCACCAGTAGAAGCAAAGAGGTACTGTACCACTTGTACGCACTGTACACTCGTACAGCTATATAGCCTTGTCAAATGCGTATTCTTCCACTTATGGAAGTGAACGCCTTCAGACAACTAGTGAATTATGTCACTAAAATATCAATTTAACATTTTAATGTCTGCCTTTATTTTCTAAGACTGATTATGAGGGGAGGTTGGGAAGATCAGGTCTGTTGAACATCGACGATGGAGATTCTAAAAGGGCCAAACTATCATACAGCAACAGAGGAGTGTATTCAAGAACAGCTGGCAACTCGTTCACAGGACCCACATACTCCAGTAATGGACTTAGCAGTGGCAGAGGTACTGAACACCACACTTGTCAATTTCATAAATTAAATCTTTTTTACCATGTAGCCAAAAACACGTTGCCTTTTTAAACCTGTATCCATGCTTCCCCTATGGAAAGGACATGACTCTGGACATGGACCTTTTCAGGTGGAGCTCCTCACCATATGCCTACAGCTTGTAGCTGATCATTTTCATTTAATAATGAAGTGTTTGCTGAGGCATCCTCCAAATGTGTGATGTGATTTTTCTCTACATAGCACTAATAACTTTGATTTTGCTTCACATGACCAATCCTCTTTCCAGCTACATCTGGAAACTTCTAGTCTGAGGATAACAGTGATTTTTTTTTTTTTTTTTTGGCTTGAGTGCAGCAATCATGAATAAGTAAAGTCCAATTCTGATATTGCATTTATTGATTTATCTTCTTTACTTGAGTTGTCAGTTGTTGTCAGATAATGTCATATACTTGAAGTCGAATTCTCAAAAGAAAAGTTGTGTAGCTCTAAATTTTCTATGTCCACTGATGTTTTTATACATACCTGTTTGAGACAGATATTGAAAGTTAAAAAGTGTAACATGTCTCATGTTCTTTGCTGAATTTATTTCTTTGCAGGTGAAAAACACACTGACACATTTGATTCGTCATGGAGCTCATGTCGTTTACTTTCACGGCCATCATCGTCTTCATCGTCATCATCTTCTACTCCCAAGCCATTGTTTTCCAGGAGAGATTTGGAAAACAAAACTGAATCCAGTTTTCCAAGCTTGGCAGAAAGAAGGACTAGAACTCCTGGGTTGACTTCCTCCACGTGTAGGCATATATACACAAACACTCATAATGTGTAACTAGTGTTCTGTACTCGTAAGTCAGCACTAATTCTTTTGTCTTCTCTACATTATTTCAGATCACACAGACAGAGTGACCTCCACTTATGCACAAGGAGCCCGGCCTAAAGAGACCACCTACTGTCCTTCTTCCTCCACCTCCTTCTCTTCTAGAGAAAGCTCCATAAATCGACACCTCTCATCTTCCATCTCCCAACGGCCTTCTGTGGCTCGTGACTTCAGTGCAAGAGCCACGAATCGTTTCTTAAGCACCTCATCCAGCCTTCATTCATCCCAGGATCAACCGTCACACCCTGAGCCCACAACACACACCTGCACCTCCTCCTCTCAAACCTCCTGGTACAACACCCCTCTGGGCAGACCCGAGGCATCGCTTCCTCCAAGACCAGCCCCTGAAGGTGGAGAACCAGAAGGCCGCAGGTCCACCCGACGCCTCTTATCCCGTCTCTTTTCACGGCGGTCAAGCCAAGACTCCTCCAGCGGATCCTCGAGTGTACGCTCTGTTGACGATGACAGTCCATCAACAGAGTCTCTAGATAGCGATGAGGGAGCCAGGGTATCAAATGGGGAGCCTGACACTGCTCGGTCAGAGGCATCCTTAGGGAGCCGAAGGCAACGTAAACCTGACCTCACCCCAATCCAAGAAAACCATGGCGATGGTTATCACGATGGCCTGGCCCGGTCTGGAATGGCATCATGGAGAGAGCCTACTGTGAACAGTAATAATACAAATAGTGGAGGAGGAAGTGGCTCGTCCTGGCTATCTTCATCTCTGCGCAACCGCTGCCCTCCGCTTCTCTCTCGCCTCCGAAGACATGCGAGGGATGAGAGTTCAAGCTCTGCAGCAGCTCCGGAATACAATTACAGTTGTCCACAGTATTTACTGAAAAGGAGGGATGACGTTGAATGCAAAACGACACAGGAAGATGAAGACGATGATGACGACGAAGAAGAGGAAGAAGGTGCAGTTGGTGTAGATGTTTTTAGCACAGATCATGCATATAGACACGAGGATGAAACATTACCTGAGCTAGAAAACTCCCCATTTTCACCACGAGAAAGAATAGGACTCTTTGAAAGCCTTACAGCATCTATGAGTCCCCTGGGTGCTGTGGAGAGTCAAAAGGAAAAGCCCATTTCCAGTAGGGATCAAGAGAAGCTACGCAAGATCAAGGAGAGGTAATGTATGCTGTTGAAGTCATGTGTAAGGAGTAGTCTAAACATTTTGAGTTAAGTCTTTGACTTTAAATTTAGTGATGTACAATCACAGTAAAAATTAAGTCTTTTTAATTTCTAGATTAACAATAGCCTTTTTTTTTAAATTTTGATATGATTGTTGTACTAGAGTAAATACATCAGAAGGTATCTCTCATCACATGTAATCACTGTACCCAGTCATAAGTGCCACTGTTGGGAGAGTCCCCAAGTTCATATACAGAAGCTACCTAAGAACCAAAGAACAGCAATTTTGCCTTTTTGTTTTTTCCAACATTATCAGGTTGTACCTAAAGCCCAGTTTTCTGGAAGTGGAAAGAAAGAAGCTACTGAAGTATCTTAAGTGATTGAATAATTGAACAAAGTGTAATTGCACAAAGGAGTGAACTTAAATACACTTTTCTCCATTTCACATTTTTTTTACTACTTAAAAGTAGACCTCAAAGGTGAATTTGATGAAAGACTGGTTTATTTTCATGTTCTATAAACATCCTCTCATTGGCAATAAGAGCTTGTACGTGACATTCATTATTATTCAGAGCTATTCCTTCCCACTAAGTACAATTTTGACAGTGATTGGAGGGAGTGATTGCTCCAAACTTGTTGAAAGTCTTGAACCTGAAGCTTAGTAAAATGCTCAAATTCGGAACCTGAATAGTTTAATTGGAAAACAGAGAAACATAAAGGCTGTCATAAGAGCCAGCATCACTGGTGTGGTTGGACCCATAGATGATGTGTATTCTCACTGGCCACACCAGAAGACTGTCTTCAGTATGACAGGACTTGAAATGGGTGTGGAATCGAGAGTCTTAAGGATATTCCGTGTAGTTGAATTGTTGAACCTGCTGAACAGCTTGTATAAGAGTAACGGAAAAGACACTGGATGTTCTCCTGCTGTGCTTTAGGCTACTGCTGGAGGAATCTGATGAGGATGAAGGTGACTTATGTCGAATCTGCCAGATGGGGGAGGAATCGTCATCCAATCCCCTAATTCAGCCATGCCGCTGTACTGGCAGTCTACAATATGTGCACCAGGATTGCATCAAGAGGTGGCTGCGCTCCAAAATTGACTCTGGTATTTAAAGTCTTCATCTACATCTATACTTGAAACCAAGATTGTTTAAAATTAGCTGGCCTTGGCCTGATCTGGGCCTTGGATATGTCCAAATCAAATTTACACACCAACAACACATGAATGTCACAGCCTCATACTTGATAACGTGTTGCCAATGTCAAGGTTCATCAGCCTAACTGAGGAACAGATAAAGTACATGATGACCAAAGACATAACTTAACAAATTAAATAAATACCACACAGTAGTATGCTGCCAAATCAAACTAAGATGAATCACTCGGATGCTGTTACTGTAATGTTTAAGTGGCATTAAAAGTTGGAGCGTAATTAATTTTCAATTGGACAATTTGGAGATTTGTAGAAAATGCTCTGTTCAGTAAAATAGAACTGATATTTGTGAGTAAGTGAAGGTCCTTTAATCTTTTACACTTGTAGACTAAGGAGGAAATGGTTAAATTAATGGTAAACACTTTGGCATTCATATCTACACACATACAATTGAAGTTTCTGTTTAGGAAAAGGGAAAGAAATCAGAAATGGACAGAATTCAGAGATCAGCCAAAAACCTACAAATTTACATTTGAATGTTTTTTTGTTTTGTTTTGTTTGTCTCCCCTGCAGGCACAAACCTTGAGGCCATCACAACATGTGAGCTCTGCAAAGAAAAGCTGCACTTGAACATAGACAACTTTGACATTCAGGAGTTGTACAGGACACATGTGCAAGTGAGTAATAATTTCAGTTTCCATAAGTGGAAAAACAAAGGTTAGAAAACGACAGTAAAAGTAGTCATTAAAATGTCCTTTTGGCACAGATTCATCAGACTATATCTGCAGAAGTTGGCATTGACAGTGACCCATGGCTACTACTATTAGACTTTTCTACTGATTGGAATAGAATATGAGTGTCCTCCTTTTATATATCTAGATATATGGTATGATATTAAAACATAGGATTTCTAGTGCTGTTTTTATTCATTTCCATTGAACCATTAATGCCTTCATTTTAGATCTGTCCCTGATTGGTTACTTTATTGGTAGCTCCTAACATGTTAGGTCAGTGGGTTTTGGACTGATAGGATCTTCAAAGTCTAAAGGTAACAGGCAAAACTTGTTTTGGCCTAAAAACTGTATGAAGTGCTGAGCAGTTTCTTTGCCCCACAGTCAGAATATGATGACTTCATCAGCAGCGGCCTCTACCTGGTGGTGCTGTTGCATTTCTGTGAGCAGAGATTCTCTGATGTGCTGGGTGCAGTCGATGCTGCCGGGGTACGTTCACACACTGACAGTGAATCTGATTTTATCCATTATGCAGTCGACTATTTTTAGTCTAGGGGCTTTTACTATGCAGGGAATCTTTCAGCCCCTGTTGAGGTGAAATGTCTCTTACATCGTTAAAGTAAAAATTACTTTTTACGTGTCAAATACTCAAAGCATTTACAGGGTGCTTGCACAGGTCTTGACAGTCTCAAAAAGCATGGAATTTTGAAACGCTGCTTTCCAGACCTTAAAAAGTCTGGAATTTTGTTTGAAAGTCAGATTTCTCATTATCAAATTTTAGAATATGCTCAAAGGCACATCATCTTGGAAGATAAGAGGGAATCATGTTTATTATTTAGAAAAAACAAACAAATTGATTTCACTAACCGGTCGGTACTGGAATGATTCTAATGAAATGTTGTTGTTTTTTTCATATCTTGAATCACATTACTTGCTGTGAATTATGCATTCATTCCTTCATACATTATTACCATGAACTCTTCACTCGCACAACTCTTGAACTACACACAATGATCACAATAAACTCAACCAAAAGAATGACTAATCTCACCCCTATTTTGTGCCACTCAAATTTCTATGACAACCATTTCTTGAATTGGAGCCAATAAGGTGATTTTAACTTTTCTGCTAAACCTTGACCTTCTGCAATATTGAGAATTTTGTTATATGTATATATGCGTCAGTGCGTGTAATATAATATATCCAGTATTGATTAAGTTATAGGGGGATATGTCTATGCTTGACACAGTGTTACAGAAGTTAATTTTGTGACATGTCACCTTTGACCTCCAGAGATCTCAAAAATTGTTGCTTCATTCCGCATCGTTTGGTACCAATTTGAAAGTTCTGTGACTATCCATTCTTGAGTTATAACCAATGTTTTTTTTTTGTTTGTTTGTTTTTTGTTTTTTAAACCTTTAAGTTAATTGTGACCTTTACTCAAATGGATCATTGCATCTGATTCGCTTTAGTTATATGTATATGATCATGTAATTTCATGGTGATATCTCAACTATTGAGTTATAGTATGAAATGTCTCTGTGGACAGACACTCTGATTACAATAATCTCTCCCAACATACAATAGGAATGTAAGTAGAAAAGTACAGAAAGTCAAGGTCCTGGATATATGAAAAAATAAAAATTGCAGTTTTTAAAAAAATGTGTAATGTTATTTGGATAAAGGGCAAGCACCCTTCATTTAAAGACAAAGATTGTGATTATGTTGGATGAAAAATGTTTGTATTAAACATGTCTTAAAGAGCAAATTCTTCCCTTTCCCACCTAGTTATTCAACCTGGTAAGAATTCTTCATGAACACATGGACAATCTTGAAAGTATGTTGCTCTGTTCTCTCAATTTCTAAAATAACTTTTCATTCTAACTGCACTTTTCTGCTTATTCCAGTAAACTCACTTTGCTTTCTGTGCATCTTCTGTTTTTAATTTTTGCTCAACTGTAGTTCCCCATGGGGAAAGTGATGAAGAGGGACATGACACCAGACCATCGATTGAGTTTTCTGACCTGGATGACGATCTGGAAGACTACTGATCACATGAAGTGCAAGAAAGAAGGGTGAGGAGAAAAAAAAATGGGTCAGTGGAGATGATGATGCAGGGCTACACCATGCCATATGGTAGCTCACCCAGTTTTCACACATGCTTCGACATAGCCATGTTCATCTGAAATGCAACGGCGGAAGGAGAACGCCAAGTACACCGAACATGTCTTTGCCTTTGTTGCAGGCGGCTTTTTGCATATATGCAAACATGAAATGATCTAATGCATAAAATACTTTGGTTGACACAGCTGTATTTCTGTTATGAGTGCACTTTATTCAATTATGAGTAAATAAAAATGCAAGTCTTTTTAACTGATAACCACAAGTGCTTTAATGTTTAATTAAAATAAAGATTTGTACTTATGTTGCAGCAAGAGGGAAGATTTACAAAAGAGGTGGCAATTTTATTTTTCCCTCTAAATTTTCTCACAATATAATAGCTCGACTCATTGTAAGTTGTCATCTTTTCTGTTAAAAATGCTTTACCATCAATGTAAATTAAAGTTTCATGCATTATTTTGGGAATAAAGACTGAATGCAAACAGATTTCTTGCATGTAGTCTCATTTAATACAGTCTTTGTAGAATGTGTTTAATTTTTCGTGTGATTACACTTCTTTTTTAAACAGACACAAACCCCAATAACAAGACTAAAACAAATGTGTGAAGACAGAAATTTATTGGAAGGAAATTGTACCGGATTTTGAGCTAAAGAAGGCTTTTAGGAGTAGTGAAGAAAGTTTGGGGGAGGGGGATACAAGGTGATATGGATGGGTTAACATGGAGCGTTGAGGCGCTCAGGCTTTCAACATTCAAGTGACTTGGAGCATCTTTGGTTCATCCTCAGTTCTAAAACACATATTTACAAAGCATATACACAAAACAGCAGTGCAATTTGGAGGGGAAAAAAAACACTAACAACCTCATTGTGCTTAAACATAATAGGAAACGTAGCTCTCCACCATATATTAAAGTGCTTTCTTGCTCAGTAGTTAAGTGCATAGAAAAGTCAGCTCTACATAAATTATACAAGCATTTTTTTTTTCCTTTTAAATCTCCGTGCCAAGACAAATAGTCAAACTGAATCAGAAGGACTTCAATTTTTTTTTCTGTCTTCCATTAAATATATAAAAACTGTTGATTATAAATATGCAAACTGAATCTCTTAAGTTCATATAGAGAAAACCTGTCCAGTGGCTTGAAAACTTTAATGTCCTCTTAAGCACTAATGTTAAAAAGGCACAATCAGTGAGATCTGTATGTGACAACTACGTATTTAAAGGGTACATATGAGGGTATAGCAAAGCACATTCTTCAGAGTGCAAGGCCAGCGTTGGCAAATCTTAATGTTACCTCGTGAAATAAACATCTATGGCCTCAATTTGTTGCCTTTGTGTGTAGTTTTTTCACATTGAAGTCTCAGTAGTACTATGAGTATGTGGGGAAAAACATGGAAAAAAAACTTTATTTTGGATTGTAGTTCACCATTTGGATGGTTAAGTTCCTGATGAAATAAAAAAAAAAACTACAGTAGAAAGGGTGTGTAAAAGAATATGGGCACTTTTTGTGTCATTTACTCGTTCATCAGTGCATCTGGTTGTGGTTAAGTGGGAATGTAATACTGATTTTGTCAGGTTGCATATTTCCTTAAATCAGTTAAAAAAAAGTCTCCCAATCTGTGTTCATAGAGAAGAATCAAGTGGAGTGTAACCGTGGACACAGGAGGTCATGAACCAAAATTTAAGAAATGGTGTACATTCACAACTCTGAATATTTACAGCTTTACACATCTTTCTTGGAAGTCTGGTGGCTTCAGCAGGGTAAATAAATAACTTAAAAGGAAAAGGCTGCGTCTGCCCTTACATGCAGTACTCGAATGCACACGAGGCAGGCACATCTTTACTCCCTGAGGCTGATCAGCAGCTCAGTCGGCTTCTGTTATAATACTGGTGGTGTCCGTTTCGTCAAACGTCCTCTTGTAGCGGACTGTGGAGGAGAAACTCGCTCGCTTCTTCTTATAGATGATGAATCCGATGGCTAAAAGCAGAGCTAGGAGGAGCACGATCAAGAAACCCAGTGCCACAGGAGAGCCTGTAGATTCTAAGAAACAAAAATTAATTGGTTTAAATTTGGACAAATCTAATCCTATGGTGTGCGTTTGGGTTCAATCTCATCTTGTCGAAATCTACTCACTCGCTTTAGTTTTGCAGACGACGCGACTGAGGCTGTTCTTGCAGTTGACCAGACTCCACATTCCCCCTTCTCCTGCTGTCATGATGGCACAGCGAGGCTCCGACGCCTGTCTGGACACCAAAGCCCCAGACTTCCAGTTGGAGAAATCCAGACCCGAGCCGTCGAGCCAAGCTACAGGTTTATCTGGAAGGAAGAGGAGATAATGAAAGGCAGAAAAAGGGAAGGGAGGGTGCAGCTATGAACACAATCCCCATCTTAGATGATAAACTGCATTTTGGTACTTTGTACCTGGACGCATGTAATGGAAAAAATGTAATCAAATCCAATCGAATTAATCTAATCTAATACTACATGGACAGATTTACTGACTAATGTGGGGATTAATCTAAGCTGGGTGACACTCAAAAGTGGACACATCAGTGACCATTGATTATTTTCACAGTAAATGACATCTTTTGAGCTTTAAGAGTTGTTTTTTGGTGAGTGAAATCACACATATTTGAGGTTTGAAATGATACTTAATAGACTGTGACAAATGTTAATATCAAGGGCCAAATATCTTAGTTTAAAATTAGAAAAGGTTTTGGTTTACAAAACAATATATATTGCACATGATAAAAATGAGCTGATAAATCTGATATTCCCTCTTGAAAAGGTTCAACTGAAAACAAAGCAACAACAGCCTTTATAAAACCTTGAGGTCTCTTTTTTCCAGCATTATAGCATACATACATGAATCTAAGTCCAACTAAATGTTTGGATTTCATCTGTCTGATGTCCTTTTGTAGTCTGTTTGAAGTGAGCGTTTACCTTGAGAGTCCAGGTTCATGCCCAGCCAAACCCGACTGGTACCTTGAGGGTCATTCAGTGTATGCTGTGATATGAAGTCATTTTCCTCTTTGGTTTTTATCATCAGCAACTCTGCATCTGTTTCATAGAACAAAAATTTTACAGGAACATACTCTTGACAAAACGTGTGTGTGTGTGTGTGTGTGTGTGTGTGTGATGTACAAAGTCTGGTCCAAAAAGTTTCCCACAGACTATTTAGGTTGTTGTCAGCTTTGATTACAGGACACATTTGCTGTGATATTACCTCCACCAAGGAGATTATGGTTTCATCAGGGTTTGTTTGTTTGTATGCTTGTTTACAAGATAACTCAAAAAGATATGGAAGGATTTTGATAAAGTTTTCAAGAAATGTTGACACTGGCACAAGGAACAAATGATTACATTTTCAGTGATCAGATACTTTTCTAGTTTGTGCAATGTAACAACTAATGCAAAAAATGTACTTCTGTCCAGACTTAATTTTAGGCCAAGAGCACATCCCAGAGGTTCCCTATGTGGTTCAGGTTTGGATTCTGGTGGTTAATCTGTGTGAGAAAATGATACTTCATGCTCTCTGAATCGTTTTCGCAAACCTAACCCAGTACATTTTCTGACATGGTTCAATCTAAATGCTCTCTATCAAACTGATGGTTGTATTGATGTAAAGCTACCAGTGATGCGCGGGCTGACCCGAAGTGAGCGGGTGCCCGCAGTTGCAGATCATTGAAAAATATTTTTAATGATATTTGGGTTGCGGTCGGTCGGGTCGTTTGTCATTTGAGATAAACATTAAAATAATCTGGGAAATACATTTTATTAACTGAAGGTGACGTACAACATCAGAAGTATCCTACGGTATGGAGGGAGAGTGGGAGTTGGGAGAGTGGAAGCTCCAGAAACATACAAACAAAAAAATAAGGTTTTGGACACGTGCGCTGAGATTTTTAAAGATGGTGAGCGGCTCCAAGTGCTTTATTTTCTATGGAAACTGGGTTTAAATGGCTCTGTGGATGTTACAGGTTGTGGACCCCTGGTTTAGATGCTGCACATTTGAATGATGAAGCAGGACAAAAATAGTTTCTCAACATATTAACTTACAAGCAATGACATCAGATTTTAACACAGAAATAAATGCAGTTATGTGACTAAGATCATGTAATGTTCATAAAGACCATTGACTACTTTTTAAAAATATGGATCGGCAAGCGGGTTGGGTCCATCCTTAAAGATATTAATCATTGCAGTAATAATCCAGTGGAAGGAGCTACTTCAGTTCAGCCTGTGTATTACTGCGTGTATTTTACATGATATATTTTGTCCCATCTGTCTAATATTAATGTCCTGTTGATGTGTGACAAGTGTATTTATGACTGTCCACGGGACTGTAGATAAAAAATAGCTTTCAGCTAACTGTGGCTTTATTTATTTATTACCACCACCAGGGAGGTTACATTTTCATCAGGGTTTGTTTGATTGTTTGTTAGCAAGATAACTCAAAAAGCTTTGAAAGGATTTTGATCATATTTTCAGGAAATGTTGACACTGGCACAAGGAATACATTCTAAAATGTTAGTGGTGATTGGGGAGGGGCTGATCTGCCTTGGCGAAGTGAAGGTCTGGATGTTTTTTTAGTGCTTAATATTGCACATGGCTATGTCCAAATACAAACAAAAGGAAAAATAATCTCTTTTGATCTGAACAGCCCGCACATACTTACCCATATTCTGACAGATGATCTTGGCCTGTTCCATGCTGTACACACTGTAGTTGTAGAAACTTGTGTCAAAGGCGTAACAGTATTCCTGATTCTGGACCCATTTGGACATACCATCGATCTGAGGGCAGCGATTGGTCACTGGGACCGCCTGCTGTTTGGCTCCTGATCCACAAAAAACACAGAAACAAAAGTGGGAAACATTCATAAATCCAATTATTCGCTATAAACAAAAGTTCTTTTTTTGTAGTAATCTAATTATCTTTACAATACAGAATATAATTTCCTCTTAGACGGAGGAAAAATGTCTTCGAAGCAAAAGCCAGTGGGATTCCAGATATAAAAGGCATAGGTGTCTTACTCTGAGAAGCGGTGGTTATGTTGGTGGTGTAGCAGATGGCTCCCTCTACTGCAGTGTGGCAGCTGGTCCTCATCCAGACTCCAGCAGGGGTTACAAAAACACAGCCTGCCTCTTGACTCTCTGAGCTGGAGCCCTCCGTTGACTCAGAAATGGTGGGTTTGTAATTAAACTTCGTCCCATCAGACCACTCATAATCTGCACTACTCGCCTGCATGCGGACAGAATGACATGTTGTGTCAATTATGACATGATCACTTTTTACAGTTGTCTATTTCAAGTCACGCACTCAAGGAATCTTATTTCTTTATTGTGAAGCACTTGAAACTGCATTTCCTGTATGAAAGGTGATACACAAATAAAGTAAAATTATGTGCTAAGATTTATATGGCACTGCTTTATTCCCCCGTCAATAAAATGTGAATTATTGTACAATGTAAGGTGTTTTTACAACAAATAATTAAAGTGCGGGGTTTTGTTTGAGAAAAACTCTCACGTCTTGGCTGGAGAGTCCGATCCACAGTCGGAAACCATCCGTCTTGGTGATGAGCTCCACATGTGCACTGTGCTGGACATCATGGACACTTGCCAGGTGCCCGCCCTGCCGACCACACTCTTCCAGAGCCTGGTACCAGCTTAACTTTTTTGTCACAACCTGATAAGTGAGGTTTCCATAGGACTGAAAATCTGTAACTGACTGGTTGTAACTTTGTTTTAGTTCTAGGGAGATGGTTAGAAAAAAGAAAACAGGCTAGATCAATTTGAGGCAAAATTAATTTCACTGTTGTTAAAGTGTTACATAAATGGAGAAATCTAAATTATGATACAAAGTGTGGCGCACTTACCACGGTCCAGTTTACAGGCCACTATGGTCTTTTGTTTGAAGTCTGAGAAATAGAGTTTGTTTGTGAGCAAAAACCAGAGGCCTTGTGTGTTGAGTCCTGCCAAGAACGGTTTGTTTACATCTGGCCTGCCAAATTTCCATTTGGAATATTGTACGTTTGTCCCATCATACCACTTCATTTGGTTATCTGCAACACAAACACAATTACTGTAAGATGGAATGTATGTTGGTTAACATAGGGCAGAAGTTAAATTAACCCATAAACACCTAAATCCAAAACCATTTTGCATAGTGATGTAAACTGTTTCATATCTGTTGAGTCAATAATCCTATTAATACATGTAAATAATTGATGTAAAATGCAGCTTGTCACCAGTAAAATGACTTACATCATCTGAATGCATTTCGCTATGCTCACACAACCATCTGAGTAGCATGTGGATCAGATCTACTTAAAAACGAAGGAGTCAATCAGACTACCCGGTGGGGTTTTGGCTGGTGTGACGTAAAGCAGAAGCAACGGCAGTGTAAAGAAGTGTCAGTGACCATGTAGTAGAGTACCCACCATTGTCGTCTTTGAACATCCCCAACCAAATGAACTGGACCAGGTTTCTGAAAGGCATGAGCTGCTGCCTGATGAAGTCATTCTCTTCTTCATTTCTGATTGTGAGAATGTCTGCATTTGCATCTGGAATTAAAAAAAAAAACACATCTCACACATCAGTCTGTTACGTGTATACATATATACATATATACACACCACATTTGCCAAATTCAGTTAAATTCTTACGAAGTTTTGAGCATGTTTCATGGATTTGTCCTTGATCAAACTGTTCCCATCTGGAGGCGACCAGCTGGAAGGAGTAGCAGTTGTTCTTGAAGGGGATCCAGTTGGGACCATTAATTTTATGGGGACACTTCACAGCAACATCCTCTGGTGTGGTGATTATCTCGTCTGTAATAAGTACATTGGCATTTTTATTTAGATGAGATCTTAGCCTGCATTGGTGTACGCCGACAGTAAAGAGAAGGAGGTTTTAAAGTAGACGAAACTTGTCGTGTAGTTTTAATTTCACAAACCAAGTTAAATGATGACTTCCAAATCTTCCTATGTAGATAGACGCCAACATTTTGCTAACTGTTTTTTATATTAGGTAGAAAAAGGAAAGCACTGGGACTTAAGTTCTGCCTCTTGTTATTGCCCAGGGTTTCTCACTAGCTTTTTACTTTAAACACAGCAGAACACTGACGGGTGCTACAGGTCTCAACCTGTTCAATTTAAGACTGTTGAGGACTATTATGAATGCTATTCACACTGAAGCCAGACAGTGGTGATGCTCCCAATGTGAACACAGAACACTACTGGGTGGGGGCATATGTTTGCTTGGGGCTTTTTATGTCAGCATTATGTTTTTCTGGATGGCCACAACTTTAATACCTAAAGCTCTTAAACTGAGTGTATTCTGACACAATGGGCACTGGGCCTTAAATCTAAGATTTCAACAAGAAACTAAGTATTAAATCTAAACATTTATGACACATGTTAACACAAACTACAACAATTAACCTGCAATATGTGCAATAAACAGTGCAATTAATCCCATGTGCAATAGTGTAAATAGTGTGCATAAAAATTGATAGAGTTTTTATATCATTTATGTTGCTGTGCTACTCATGTGTGTTCTTCTATTCTGTGCTGCTGGAAACCTGGAATTTCCCCTAGTGGGACTGATAAAGGAATATCTTAGGACATTTTAAGGTCCTTTCAGAACCTAGAAAGATAGTGCCAATGTCCCTGTGCTCATCCAGACCTCACGACTGTGATGTCTTGCTATCAACATAAGGGAGTCATTGAATAGATCATATAAATAAAAAATGTGTTTTTTATTAACAAATGCCAAAAACAATGTGACTGGTATAGGAAGCCCCCAAAGCTCTTCTGGGGTAAAATCTGACTGAACAAAAGTAGGTAACTGGGTAATGACAAATTATTATGGTTAAAGCTGTTAAATGCTACGCAGGAGGTTGTTGGTAGAAACTAATATCAGGGCAATTACTTTCTAATGAATCAAACAGAATTGAAATCTGAGGGAGAAGTGATTTTAGTGTCAGACTGGAAAAAAAAACAAAGTGATAAGGTTTGTGCCCAATGCTTAGATCTATCTAATGAATCAATCAGAATTTAAATCCGTTGAGAATTGAGGGAGGAGAAGCAATTTTAGTGAATTGTGGACAATGACGGACAAAGCGTGATGGCAATAGCTCATTGCGACTTTGTCTGGATGAGCTAAAAACCCTGCACTTTAAGATTTCCTGTTACAACAACCAAGTCTAAGATTCCCTCTTTTAAAAACAAAAACAAAAAAATCACCAGCACACCATGAAAGATTTTCTCAATTACCCCTGAAAGGTAAACATGCTCATTCATTTTCTGAACCTGCTTTATCCTAACTAGGTTCACAGAGTTCACTTGGAGCCTCTCCCAGCTACATATGGGCAAAGGCAGGGTACACCCTGAACATGTCACCAGTTCATTGCAGGGTTGACAGGGAGTTCAAATATATGAAGCAGTGCACAAGCATTTGCCATTAATCTACATTCCACTCACTATGTGGTTTGTGGCAGATTGCGCCTCCGAGCTCCTCCTCACACTCTGTGGTTTTCCAGAAGCCATCAGTGTCGAGGTAGACACAGGAGCCACCGGAGACATCAGAAGACCAGCGACTGAACACAGTGTGACTGTGGTCAGTCCAGCGGTAGTGGATCCCATCCTGAAAACATCAGTTGCAGTACATTAAAACACGATTCATTCTTGATGAATTAAAACAGAAGCAACGGCCTTTTGGTGGACTCACATCTTCGCTAAAGAGGCCGATCCACATGGGTGTTTGAGCCCGGTTCACATGCACAGTTAGATTGGATTGCAGGATGGTATCAGCCACACTTGCCAAGTCCATGTTATTTTGCCTGCACTGTTCCAAGGCTTCAAACCAGGTGAGACTTTTGTGAAGCAGCAGGATGGTGTGGTTATTGACACTGAAGGGCTCAGAGGGGACGTGGGGTTCCTCCAGTTTATCTACAAATGAGTTAAGGTTGACATAGAAAGATGTTGACATCATGGAAGCTCCCCTACAGAGCTCTCTGTGTTACTACAAATACATCTCTAGAAACTTTCCATGCATTATTCATTCTTTTAAAAGCAGTGTTAAGAGGTAGAAGTGCTGATTTACCTGCATAGTGTTGGCAAACAGCCAGGTTTTGACTTTCCCCGCAGGAAGCAAAGTCCCAGCTGCCCATCATAGCTGAGTGGGGGTTATTGATCATGAACACACACAAATCCATACTCTCTGGATCAAGATGCTATTTAAAAAAGAGCACAAACAATGAAAACATTTTAATCCTGATGGAAGCTGTTGTTTTTCCTGTAAAGAACATGGACCTCATCCACCAACCTGCCATCTGTGTTTTTATCACATTCACAATTATTTTAAAATATAAGCTGTACATTCAAATCATTCATTCATTTTCAATCATCTTAATCATTGACAAGGTCATGGGGACATTAAAATCCTACTTTTTCCCCCTCTATAAAATGTTCAATATTTGTTACCATTACTTCACAAAGTTTTAAATAAATAAATACTGATACCCTGAAAAGAGTTCCAATAACCTCTTGGGATTTTACACAGAATAAAATAACTATTTTCCTTTCACTGAGATTTGTAATAGTTCAGAACAAGAAGTACTTAATTTCTCTCTGAGTGTTTCTCTTAAATGTCTACAGTCTCATGCCTATTTATTGGGATTTGTACGGCATTTACTAAAGGCGATTAGGAAGAACTCGCAAACACTTATTTTATAAGAAAAATGAGATTCATCATCATCCACATCCTCACCTTTTCTCTATCTTTCGCTTTGTTTGAAGAATCCATTGAAAATCTATCTATCTATCTATCTGAACATAATCCAACTGTCTCCATCCACTGTCATTGATCCAACTCCATGGGTTTTACTGGTGAATGAATGTTATAGAAGATGACAGTGTGGTCCACAGTAACTACAGAGCCTCTGATGTCCAAAAGACTCATATCCAATGACCATGAAAAGGTGATAAACTACAATTTACACCAATTATTTTTTTCATATTGGTACGATTAGCGGATCAACAGGTATTAAATATTTTACATCAGTAGATGGTTTTAGTCATGGGTGGATGTTTGGGGTTTGACAGGTTAAGAATATATTATGAACATGACAGATGCTTTTTAGAACATTTCTCAAGAACAAATTTACAAGTGGTAAATGAAACCTATACCTAAGAAAGTGAAGATAAAAGGGAACTCACATTGATTACTATGGGCTTCAGCATTCCATGAAGTAGGGGGTTAAAGTTAAGAAACGACATCGGGGACTGATCCACCCATTTTGGTTCATCAGGTTTGAGCTTCAGACCAATCCATACCTTCGGCATGTCTGGCATACTCGGCAGCAGGCTAGTGATGAAGTCTGTACATAAAAGTAAAATGAAAAAATAAAATAAATAAAAAAATAAATATATAAATATATAAAATCATTACTATTTATTTATTTTTAAATAAAAGAGAAGAATCATATTAGTCAACATCATAACATTAGTTTTAAGTTGACCTGAAACTCACCTTGTTCCACCTGGTCTGATATGCTGGCCAGGGTTCCTCTTACAGACTGGCATTCTTCACTGGCAGTCCTGAATGACATACGTGTTGTGCCCTTCATCAGTGTGTAGCACTGAAAACAAGATGCCACAGTCTCTCAGAAAATGTGTTTGATATGAGCAGAAGATGTGAATTTTAACCCCCCTGGGGGCTGCAGAACAATCTTTCTATTTTGGCAAACATCAAGTGGATTTATACAACCCAATTCCTTCTTAATTTGTTTCTATAACTCGTTATGTCATGACATTTGCACATATAAAGTCAAACCTTACGACAAACATTTTTCAAAGCACAGAGAAATGGGATAGAGCAGGTGAGAAGTGAGAAGTGTCTCATTTGCATTTGCACTTCTACCTCCTCCTTGTTGCACTCTATTTTATTTGACTGTATTTATTGTCTCCTGGGTTTTTAAACAGTTCTCATAGGGTTTTTATGTTAGGTTTTATGTACTTTTATATAAACATGCAAGCATGTGTGTGTATTTGTGTGTACATATAATTTTTCAGTTGTTTTTATACAATTTTATGTTTCTCTCGTGTCCTTGTTTTTATTTGATTCTAGGGGCAACCACGCAAACATTCCTATGTGTTATGTACAAATGGTAAAATAAACGTCTTGATCTTGATTCCAGCACTTAAAACCACCTTTCTGGTGACATTCCTCTTAAATAGGGGTGAGGGTAGACCTGTGGAGTTGAATTAATAAAGAATTCAGACCTAAGCGTAGCATTCACAGCTTATGTAGGCCACAGGAAAATGTTTTAAAATGCAAAATTACATTTAAAAAAAAAAATCAAACATGACCCCTTTAAATGAATGACAAATATTTTACATTTTAGGCTTTATTTTCCTTAAAGTGTTACAAATATAAACATCTCTGCTTAGCTTGTATATATACATTTTGACTGCTTCCGTTTTCTGTAATGCCTGTAGGGTTTTAAAACTACCAGATATCACACATCGAGTCTTAAATGAGTTAAAGGACCAAACCTTATTTCTGAAGGCCAAAGAGTCATTTCCACATGGCAGACCTCCAGCATGAGGCTCCAAAGGGTTTATCTCCACTGACGTGATGTTGTGTTTCTGACATACAAAAGGTAAACGCTGCCTGCAACTGGTATCAAAATCTGCCAAAAAAATTAAAATAAAAAATACAGTGAGTGTTTTATTGACAGAAACTATTGAGATGCATTAACATTGACCAAGTAGTGTTTTAAATCTTTTCTACTTTTTGAAATTACACCATGAAATTACATGGGCATATACCTATAGCTAATGTGCATCAGATGCAATGATCAATTTGAGTAAAGGTCAAAGGTCAAAGTCACAATTAATTAAAAGTTCAACGTCACATTATCTGTTTTAACTCACGAATGGAGGGTCACAGAACTTTCAGATCGGTAGCAAACAATGCGGAATGAAAATTTCTACAATCCTCATAATTGGTGTTATCACCAAGACCAATAGTTTTTGAGATCTCTGGAGGTCAAAGGTGACATGTCGCAAAATTAACTTCTGTAACACTGTTTGTGTGTGTCAAGCATAGACATACTGTATAACGCTATAACTTAATCAATACTGGATATATTATCATAATATGACACACACTGATGCATACTGTATATAAATATGATGAAATTATCAATATTGCAAAAGGTCAAGGTCGCATTTAGCAGAAGGTCAAAATCACATTATTGGCGCTAATTCAAGAATGGGTTGTCATAGAAATTTGAGATTGGCACAAAATAGGGATGAGATTATACATTCTCTGAATACTTGTTTTGGTTGAGTTTATTGTAACAGCAGTTGACCAAAACAAACTCACAGCTTTTTATGTACACCCATGGATCCTTTTACAAGTGGCTTTTGGTCTACTGTAATTAGACTTAATTTTCCTGTGTCATTTAGAAATAAATTATTTACACATAGGCTACTCACCAGGGAAGATGTTATCAGGGCTGATAGTTGTGCACCTGCCCAGGAAACCTGAATGATAGAGGTACAACTGTATGTACCTGTAACACAGAGTTTGATTAGAATTTAACACACACACACACATATATATATATATAAAATCTTGCTTTTTCTATTATATTTGATGTTTATTTCTACTGTGAAATAAAGTATATAAATAAAGTAAATCTTATCATATACAGGCCTGTAGATTTATAGACAAATCTGATCTTTATGTTTATCTTGCAAATAGCTTTACAATTTACTGCAATCCTGCTGATTTTTGTTGAGAAATAGAAGTAAACATGAGGATGAGCCGAGGCCAATTTCTGCTCCGAACTTTGACAATGAAGTCACTCTTTTACCATGTTGCCCAGCTTTCCTAAACATCACAGTAAGAATGCACAGTAAGAATGTATCCAAAACGTACCTTTTACCATTTTTTATTGAACACATGATATTTTGATGGGAAAGTGGTTAGGAAAAACAGATATGAGGTAATATTTGGAGTTTTCAGATATACCTTAGGCCTTTTCTTTGGTACAGTATGTTCATACAAATTAAACTACCCATGCATAATACTGGTAATGGATCAATTCACCTAGGACCCATACTAATGCAGGTGTAAACAGTGGCTCCATGACTGTGTCTACACGTCCATACTTACGACATGGGGAATAACTGGCCAGGCTCTTTCATGTCAACCCACCACTTTTGCTTGGAGGTACCTGAAACCTGTTTAAAAACAGATCAACATAAAAATAGACTTAAACTACAGATGTCTATAGGGAATGGAAAATGTAATATGACTGATATGTCTCACATTAGGCAGATACTGGTGGATCTGTCTGGCAGCAGTGAAGCTCGGCGGCACAGCCAGTTCACTGCCATTCGAACTGCAGTAGAGCTTTGCCTCCTCAAATGTCAGCCTCGGCTCCTTTATAAACCAATACTCCCCTCCATCTACGAAGATAGAGGTCTCATGGTGCCCCCCTGAAAACCACCACAGCCACACAAACACAGAGATGACAAAACACGCAGAAATTCTAAAATATATTTCTATTAGTAGTGGAAGTTAAATTGGATCAGAGGATTTATGGGTACTAAGAGTCACATTTTTTTTTCCAGAGATAAAAATATAGACAGATGTTTCACAAAGATTTTTACAAAAAGTGGAAAAATTACCAGGATTGTACCACTCTGGGGTCTTTGGGGTTTTTCCTGTTGAAGCAACAAATAATAGATTAGAAGAAGATTATACAGAATAACCAAAAAAAACAGATAATGCTAGATGATACACAAGTTGTTTAGATGCCGACCAGCTATTTATACCAAATCTGAACTATAAAATACATTAAAAATGCACTCACATGTAAACTATATCAAATAGATAATCTACTGTGTGGAAATTGATTATTAACATTAAAAATTCAAAGAAAAACAACACAGTAGAAGATATTAAATATTCACTAACCACATTAAGGTTTGTTTTTTTGTGTAAACATTCACCACATTAATGCTTCATTGTGTCTTACCGCGGGGTATTTGGCAAACCCACTCTAGCTTGGCGTCACAGTGAAATGGTGTGGCAAAGAATGGTGTGGGGTTTAATTCGTGGTGCAGAAACACAAACAGGTGTTTCAGACCGCTTCTCATTGTCTAATGGGGACACAGATTATTAGGAAAAACATCACAAAAGAAAATATACAAGAAAAAGTGAGCTTGAGCATACTGATACCCCGGACTATAAGAAAAAGTCGGCGTTCTCTTAGAGATGATCTACTGCCACTTATTATAGTATCACACATAACAGCAACAGTGTGTAAAGTGAAGATATGCTTTGCAAAATAACACAAAAATGTACCAAATAGCTGTGATAATGATGATGATGATGATGATGATGATGCAGTGTTATCATTTCTAGAGTTTCTGTCAAGACAGTATATTAAATCACTGTGTGGGGGTGGACTGCAGCTGCTCTTCATATGATTACCACTACAAAATGGCCTTGAATCACAGATCAGCTTGGATAATAGCTCCAAGTAGAAAAAGTAAATAAATGTTAGAATATGTATTGAATACTCCTGCTCAGTCACTAATTGTGATCCTTAACTTTCAATCTTTTAAAAAAATGTATAAAATTTTTTTTAAATAATAATAATAATACAAAAAATTAGTGAGAGATACATGTAAAGGACATGTGTGTCAAATTTTGAAAGAATTAGGTGAACTGTCAGAGAAATTGTTTGGACAAATTTTCTAAATTTTAGGAAAAAAAAGAAAAAAAAAATAAACCATCACACCTTGCACCTTTTCTGGTGATAAAGAACAAGTGTGTCCTATATGAGAAGAAGTAAGTGAATTGTTTCAGAGAAATCAATTGGACAAAAATCTAATGGTGGGGGATATAAATACATTTAAAAAAAGGTTAAATTAATAAATAAAACCAACCTACCTTAAATGCAGCACACTCACGGTTGTATGCATCATCCTCATGAAAGTCTTGGTGTAAAATATCCATCAATACCTGTAGCAGAATTATTGAATTAAGAGCAAGACAAAAAAAGAAATAGTTTAATATTAATATATTTGGTCGCAGAACATTACTGAAAAGTATTAAATTATCTAATAGTGGAAATTATGCATATACATTTACAGGGCTGATTGCAAAAAAAAGGAGCCTACATCCAACAACTTATAGGTCTACAAAGGAACAAATTAAAAAATCATAGGCAATAAGGTCTTGTGGCCCCTCAACCACCCACTTAAAATCATAAAGTTGGGGGGTTCAGGGGGTCTTCTCCTGAGAAAATATGGAAAATTATAGCCCCTAATATGCCTTTTCACATGGAAACTACTTGTCTGAATATGGTGCAAATACAATGCAATTCCCCTAATTAATAATTTATCTACCTCTGGATCTGCATTAGGAACAAAGAGTTTCCAACAGTGATGTAATAATGCTTGGTTTAATACACAGAATCGATTTTTTCACTGCTGGACAAGTAACACTATATCTAGAATCACAGAGAGATGAAGACGTTGCTGTACTTATTTTCTCCAACCTCCCCTTCTTACTACTTCATGTCCAGTTTTGTGACTGTATGGTTTTCGTGTACTTGTCTTGCAGTACAGTATGGACTGCAACACCCCCACATTATTTCTTTATTCATTTTTACCGCTTGTCATATATTTCAATGTGCCTTATCTTGTCTTAATTATTTGCACCAACTGCCATAAGGCTTTCCATCCATTCCCACCTCCTATATCCGTGCCCAATGCTATTTATAGTACTGTGCAATACTCCTTGGTCAACATCAGGTTTGATGGTTTGTTTAGTGAAGTTATAAAAGTCACACATTTTCATTTGTCAATCTCTGTATTATCTATCTATATCTATATAATTTGGATGTACAGGAAGTATGTACAGCAGTAAAAGTCAACGTTTCAGGAGCAGCCTCTACAAACCATATAACCTCTCTTTGCACTTAACATGTCTTTAACTCTTCAGACAACATGAGATCTATTACATTCATTTTCTGATATTTTAAAAGACATTTCAGTCACTGCATGTCATATGTTTCTGTTTGTGCTGCTTCTTGACATGGAATCAGGGATCACACTAAATAGTGACCTGTCTGAACCTATTTAGTTCAGTATTTTTGTGTCTTTCATAGCTTTGCACATATTTCCAGTATTTTCAGGTTATATCTGAAGAAAAGAGACTAAGAAATACATACAGTATGTAGTTTCATTTCTATTCTATGGAAAGCAACGAAACTAAAGGTAGCCTAAGACTTTTGCACAGTACAGCAGTATGGACACAGTTGATCTGTTTGCATTGTGTTAGAATAATGTCAGTGTAAGAGGGCAACACTCACAGGCTGACCATCACTCCATTGCCAGGAGTGATATGCTGGGTTCCTTCTGTTCAGTCCAATCCAGAAATACCGATTATCACTGGAATCAAAACAAAGTGAGTAAAACATCATGATACTTAGCTTTAATTAATTAATTTATGCTTGTTAGAAATTTAGAAAATGAATAGTAACGAACCCAACGAGGCTACAGAATCTATTATGTGTGTGTGTGTGTGTGTGTGTGTGTGTGTGTACCTGATTGAATCTCTCAAGATGCTATGCAAGGCCCTCATTTCTGCAAAATGTTGGAAGCTGGGTAGGGTGGCTCCCAGTGCTCGACAAAAACCCTCAGCTTCCTTCCAAGTGCGTTTCCTGCTCAACCTCTCCTCATGGAAAACCTGTAAAAGTGATTCAGAGGTTTATAATGGAAAATACTGTGAACAATACAGACAACTAAGAAGACAGACCTTCAAGAGGTAGCTGTATATGTATATTTTAGCATTGTCTGAAAAGAGAACTTGGGATTGTTACTTATCTGACCTTTGCTTCTCTACCATTAAATACTTACCAGTGTCTGTTAATATTTCCAACTTTTCTTTCTAACTTGTACTGCACCTGCTATTTTCTACACTTTCACTAAATGTCTGCTAATCATATGAAAAACATCATACCCACCTTGTAGCAATATTTGATATTCTGTCTTGACACCCATCCATTTGGGCAGGGTACACTCGGGTCCGGCTCTGGTTCTGGTAATGGATGTGGAACAAGATCTTTCCTACAAATGGTGCCGGCTTTGAAAGTCGTACAGTTTTTCACCTCCCAGGTCCCAAGGGGTTTTGCTGTGGACATTACAGTACAACCTCCATCCTGATCTGAAATAAATACACAGACAAGAATTCCTGATCAATTCAACTAGAAATATTCAACAGTCTGAGAAAAATACAGGGCCTTTGGTGACAGTTTAGCAGTTTTTTAGCATCTTCCAACATTATCAACACACTTATAAAATTACATCAACCACAAAGCATTTTTTCATTTTTAATTTTACTCCAGTGTAAAGTCAGATCTTTTGGGCATGGAATTAATATTACTGATAGAGGCGTCAACATAAGGGTCAACATAAATTTAAATAGGTGAAGTGTAAAGTTTTGGGTTTTATTATTGGATCCTATTAGTAATGTCCCCTGTTTCAGAATTAGGTAGTTTAGAACTGTCTTAATACAGGATAGAATGCTCTGGATAGGTACGGGCAAAATACGCAATATTTTCTTATAAAACAACAGACTGATAGAATCATAATCCTTTCAGTAGTCACTTCTCCGTCAGTGTGTGGTTTTGATTTTAACTGCAGAGACCCTACCCTCTGCCTGTATCTTCTATTTTCCTTTTGTTTTGCTGTGGTTGTGATGCTTCAAGGCGTCCCCTTTTGAACAATGAGTTTCTACTCCCAGCCAGCCAACAGAAATGTGCAAACAGTACAATATAAAAGTGAAATGACTCCTTTTCATTAAGTGTCAGTTTTGGTCTGAGTCACAAATCGCACAGTTATGGAAAACTCCCATCCTGTTGCTTGTCATAAGGCAGGCATCTTTCCAAATGTATCACAGCTGTTAACCAATGAGAGGCAGTGAGAATTCCTGTGTCTATCTAAAAACAAAAACAAAATGCTGGTCTGAATCACGCAGAATGTTTTATTCTCTTTCAGTTGGTTAAACCCCTTTTTTTAAGGTGGAAATTCACGTTTTCTGAGGTTTTGACATCATTTTTGCATAAAGTGCATATACATTTTGAAAGAATTGCATGCCAATATGCAATATTTCAGCCAAGGCTCAGTTCCATCTTTAGTCCCAAGCATAAAATAACAATCCATACAAAAAGCACAATTCAGGGTAATCTAAAATTTCTTTCTGCCACTTTTCATACATGAAGGTTTGAAGTACAGGCCTCATTTTGCTCTCATGACCCACAGTTTATTCTTAACCAAAAACAAAGCTCCATAAAAGTTAGTATAAAGTCAGTTGAGGCATGAATGCTGAGTGAAGCACTAGTTAGGCCATAAAACGTGTGTCTTTACCTGGTTGAAACCAGCCCCAGTTGGTGTATGTAACCACACCATCAGACCTGTTCTGGCTCATCCACTGGTATTCCCCGATGTTCTTAATGTCCTGAAGTCCAATCCAAAAATACTGAATATCTACGGTGATGTGCTCACCGAGCAGACGGTTAATGAAAGCCTGCTCAAACCTGAAACAAATAAGTACTCATTACTATAATATAATTACTCAAACATAAAAGACATCTAAAGAACTGGCACTCTTGTCTGCCTGTGGAAAGAATTTCTGTTGTACTTAAAGGTAAACTCCACTTGTTTCATATAGTGTAGGAACCAGAGAAGGAGAGAAATAGCTGTATGCTCTGAATAGCAACGCAACTATTTTACAAACATGGATTTTTTTTCTTCTACCTTGTGAATTAACTCTTGTATGCTCATGCCATGCTCTTCCTGAGTGTAAACATTTAACCGTCATGTTTGTAAGTTGTTACTATGTACTGTTGTTACTAAAACAAAAATCAATAAGCATATTGATTAAAAAAAATAAGACACCTTAAACTAAGCTACGTAAGCTATGTTAAATGTCAAATATGAGAAGACAGCAAGACACAAGCTGAGTAAGGCAATAATACATTTGTCTATGAAATGTTGATGCATAGTATGGATAATGTATGACAATAGTTTATTCTTTCAAAGTAAAGAAAGAAAATCAGTGCCTTTTTCAGGTCAACAATGGCATTATCTGCTTAACCAAGTCATTGCCGATGACACCAATTTTTTTTGTTCTGGTAAGAATCTTCCCTTATTGTTAAAAACAGTTGCTCGAGAAATGGCTCAACTTCAGAAATGGTTTAGCGAAAATAAACTATCTTTAAATATTAATAAAACAAAATATATGTTGTTTACAAATCTAAAGGAAAATGAGTGTTCAGATTTAGTTTGGAATGGAATGAGTCTTGAAAGAGTTTCTGAATATAGATTTTTGGGTGTTATTATTGATGAGAAATTAAAGTGGAAGTCTCACGTGAATTACATTAAAACTAAATTGTGCAGGAACCTTGCTGTTTTGAGTCGAGCTAAAGACAAACTGAATTATGATGCAAGAAAAATTATTTATTGTTCCTTAATTTTGCCTTACTTTATGTATTGTGTAGAAATTTGGGGAAATTCTTATAAGTCAAATTTAATGTCTCTAACTTTGACTCAAAAGCGAGCAATACGTCTTCTACATGCAGCTGCACCACGAGATCACACAAACGAACTGTTTCTGAAGTCAAAACTTTTAAAGCTTACTGATATTATCTCTTCACAAACCTTGTTGATTATGTTTAAAGCAAATCGTCAATTGTTGCCGGGCGGACTCCAGAGTCTTTTCAATAGAAAATGTTCGACAAGCAGAAGAAAATATGATTTTGAACTCCCATTTGCAAGAACCACTTTGAAACAAATGTGTGTTTCTGTGGCTGGTGTAAAAAAGTGGAATGAGCTTGATTTGGAAATGAAACAATGTATTAATGTTAATCAATTTAAGTCTCAATATAATAAAAGAATCATGGCTTTGTATGAAAAAGTGTAAGACGGCAGAAAAGTTAAATAGCCATTTCTGTACCTATGATTTAAATATAAGGTCATCTGTGGTTTCTTTTGTTTTATAATATTGTTTTCAATATTATATCTATGTTCTCAGAATGGGGCAGGGGTTAAATAAGACTTTGTTCTTCAACCTGCTCCAGTTCTTCATACATGGGATGCATTACTTTGTGTGAAGTCTACTATTGTATATATGGATGGTGAAGTTTGATTTATGTATGCATTCCATGCAAAAAAAAGAGCAAATAAAATGAAAAAAAAAAAAAAAAAAGAAAAAATACCTGTTTCTTATTGTCATTTTACAATGATCTTTGAAGAACACTTGTTTGGTGTTCACTTGGTAACAGGAATTGCCGTGTCTCCTCCAACCCTACAGGATTCACAGCAGCAAGAATTCAGTTACTGTTTGAGCACAGATCACAGATAAAACAGCAAAATGACCCTAACGTCATCTTAGTTCTCAATTTGATACACATCTGAAGTTCTGTAACTGAACTGAAGAAACAGCAATTTAATCAGGAACTATGTCAATGTTCATTTTACACTGAGACACAGGTGTCAAACATTCGGCCCATGGATCAAAACTGGCCTTCCAAAGGGTCCAATCGAGCCCGTGGGATGAATTTGTGAAATAAAAAAAATTACAGTGAAGATATTACCATAATATCAAAATCATTTTAGTTCAGGGGCCACAGTCAGCCCAGAACAGTAAACAACCATCATAATAATCTATAAATAATGTTAGCTTCAAATTCTTATATTTTTTTAGTCTACAAAAAAAGTACAATTATATTAAAATGTTTACATTTACAAACTATACTTTCACAAAAAATGGGAACCTGAACAAATATAAACATGAAATGTCATTTTAAGAGAATATTGTTAAAATATTCTGTTTGTTGTTATTATTATATGTTTTGTGTGTTTGTAATTTCAGTTTTTTCATGCCAGTTAATATTATTAAATTTTTTTAAAATAATAGTTTGTTGATATAAACATTTTCATCGTGTAATTTTACTTTTTTCACTCTAAAACATGAAGAAAAGCTTGAAGATGACATTAATTACAGGTTATCATGTTATTCTGGTCCACTTCAGATAATGAATTAAAATGAGTTTGATACCCCTGTACTAACACATTCAATCTGTCCCAATAACAGACGTTGGCCACTGTTGACCTCTAACTCACTGAAGCTGATGAAATGGCAACTAATTATGGCAACACGTCATCTTTTTTTTTTTTTTTTTTTGGGGGGGGGGACAAAAACAAAAACAACTTAAAACAATATATTTTCTGAAAAACTGCAGTTTTATGTTCTGAGCATGCAAGTTAAACACAAGATGATCAAAAGTAGCTCCTTGAATAGATGTTGCTGAACTAGCAAATGGTTAGTGGGGTGAGGATGGGGGACAAGGTATGAGTATCAGTGGTCTTATGTTGTGTTCAACATGTTTTGTTCAGTCGGCTGCTAAAAGATTAGAACAATAAGTATCTCCTTCAAAAACAAACAATCGCACAGAATAAGCAAAGGATAAAAAAAACCCTATGTACTCATTGAGGCCTTTATGTGGATGCAGTCATGACCTGCTGAGTTCAAACCTTCAGTTACCAAATGGAGAAATCTCCCAAAAAAGTTGCTAATTCTTACATCTTCATAGAGACATCCAGGGAGTGCTGCTGATTCCTTGACTTCTCCTTTCTTCTGACACATAAACGGTAGACTCTTGGAGCAATTCCCAACCATCCAACCATGAGACTGTGGAAAACAAGAGTCGGTTTAATTTTTGTCTCCAAAACAAATAAACTGTTACAGAACTTTTTTTTTTTTTTAAAAATCACCCACCGCAGTATAAACTAATATATAGGATTGATTTTTAAAGTGCTTTTATTGGTTTTTAAGTGTCTTAATGGTTGTGGCCCTGTTTATTTATCGGATCTGCTTTTAACATATGAGCTTTCTCTGACCCTCAGGTCCTCGGGTAATAAGCTTTTAATTGTCCCTAGAGTTCACACTAAAACACATGGTGAGGCCTCATTCAGTTTTTATTTCCCCAAACTATGGAACAGTCGACCTGAGTATCTGAGGTCCGCTGCAAGTGTTCATATTTTTAAGAGTAAACTGAAAACCTACCTTTTTAACTTAGCTTTTAGTTACATTTTCCTCCTAACAGTATTTTAGTCTGCTATTTTATGCATTTACTTTTTATTTTATTACCACTATTATTTATTCATTTATTTATTTTTTCTATTCTCTTTTAATTCGGTAAATCTTTTAAATTGTTCCTACAATTGTGGGATAATGGGGGGATCTGATGTGCTATAAGCGGCATGTATGAAAATATGAATAAAGTTTGATTGATTGATGTAACAATATCTGCACACACAAACACACCTCCCCTGAGTAGAAGACACAACTGGGATCCACTTTGGGTTGGACTGGTTGGTTTCGTTCCCAGTAGGTGAAGGTGACGGGCGCTTCGTTGATCCACTTGAAGACGGTGGGAGAGGTGCCTGAGCCAATCAAACCAATCCACACATCCAAAAACTGGCCATCTATTTAAGAAATATTTACACATTAACAATTCAAATAAATGGTGACATTTACAGGTATATTTTAAACTTCTCATGTTCATCTCGTTTAATACTGCAAAAGAAATTAACATCAAGTAGATTATGAATCAGTTTAGTTCCTGAATAAAACTGTGATGTTTCTTTAGATTAATGCTGAAGTGCTTGAAAGTTTTCAGTATCACTGAACAAAACAAAAACCCTCAAATTTACCTTTCAACCTCTTTTAATTCAGGTGTTTGGGGAGGACACAAGGCTTCATCTACCATTTGGTTGTGTTTCCAGAAAATTGACCGCGTAATAGATTTTATTTTATCACAGATACTTTCAGACAGGTAGGGCAGATAAATCCAATATTATAAATACTGATCTGATCGCTAATCAAATACAACCTGTCTAGTGCCTCTAACTTGTGATTTAATGCACATCTTGACAAAGAAGCTTAGAAAGGTGGTTTACATGTGTAGTAAAGGATGTCAGCAGTGATTTGTTTATCTGTATATTGACATAATTTAGGAACAATTACCTTGATGAAAATTACTATCGATCATCTCCTTGCTGTCGATGGAGTGGAAGCTGGCCAGAAAGCCTCCGCCCTCCTCTGTGCTATTACAATGCCTCAGGGCGTCCATAAAGTTCAGCGATTTGTCCTTCGCCATTTTGTAACACCACCCATTCCACGGAACCCAACCCGCTTCACACAATGTTTCCTTGTAAACCAAAGATTCTGCAGAGATGACAGATAGTGACAAATTTTTTTTTAATGTCACTGGACTATTCGCATTTTAAAATTGAACCAAAACACTTACAAAAAATACATTTGAAAGACAATATAATATGACAATGTACACACAATATAATTTATTTTATTCATTCTTTTGAGAATCAGCAGTAGTGAGACTTGCATCGTTCTAATAAATCCAGGCACTTCGAGTCACAGTCAGCTAAGCTGTAATTATTTAAGAAAACGTACTTATTACTTTGCAATATTCTAATTAATGACAGACAGCTCTGAACAACATGTTTGTCAGAAAGCTAACTGGCTACAAGGTCAAGATAAACAGAAGCACAGTTTGTTGTGCCCTGAATTATTCATGACAGATTAACATGACGTGTTACAATCTTATTTGTCCAAAAGCTAATGTGGGAGGAATACTGAAATCTGTTATTTTTTCATGCATATTGTCCCTAGATATACACCTCTAATGACATAAGCACAGTTTATAATTTATAGCAAATTACTTTACAGATATTGTGGTGATGACCTGTGGACCTCCTAGTTTCCCTCTTTACCACTGAGTATCACTGGTGTATAGCATCTGACAAAAACCCTTTAGCAGGGAAGAAAGTAGAAAAAAGAGAAAGACGCACTAATAGAAGGGAGTATACTTTGTCCTTTTGACAGTAGGTCAAACTTTAGTCATACCTGATTAACAATCAGGATTTACAGGCTACTAACAGAGCTTTGACATCCGTAGCAATGTTCACTGAGAGAATCATGAGTAAAAAGGAATGCACAGACAAGACATACAAGAGCTAGCTTACCTTCTGATGTAGTGTGGGAGGCATTGACAGTCTTCTTGCAGATGTATGGCAGTTTTTTGTTGCACGACTCTGATTCATAGTTTTGATTCATATTAAGGACTCCGCAGTCTGACTCAGTAATTATGGAGGTGGATGGCATTTCTGTCAAACACATTACCACAAAATAAAAAATTAATCACATTTTGACTGCTAAAGCAGTGGAGATATGTGACATTTATCAGCAATGATCATTCCAGTTATCAAGAAATGAAACAACCAGATTTTCTTTTCTGTAGAAGTCCAATAGTGTAATACTGCCAGCTATAGTAATTTCAATTATAGCAACTACAAAAAGGTCAAAGGGCCACATTATCACTAATGTTCTCCCTGAAGTATGAGACTACCTACCCTCTGAGATAGCAGCAGAACTGTTTACTACAAGCTTAGATACCGGCTTCATAAAGCGTTCCATTCAGTACCATTAATGGGTTATTCAGCAACACTAACATTTCCAATGCCACATTGTCTCCAACAACCAGGCACAATGAGCTTCTTCACAACACTGGCCTCATTGTTTTCCTGGCTGACACTATGTGTCAGTTTATAGAAAGAGCAGATCAAAGATGTTTCAAAATGCTCAGTTGCACCACTGAGCAGGTACACTTAGCAAACAGAAGACATGAACAGGAAAAGTGCAAAACAGCCTGCAAATTGAGCTGCATGGAAATATTCCCAGTTCATAACAATGTAGGCCACTCATCTAGCATTTAGACATCTGACCTACATTTTTCAACATTAAACCCTTTAAGATCATTATGGGTTTATCATGTCTTGCAAAATTATGCAGTTAAAGACACAATTAAACATTAACTAACAACATTGGCTAAGAGTTAAAAAAAAAAAAAAAAGCAAGACATGGAAAGCAGACATAAAAAAGCTAAAGTAACAAACATCACCTTCTTCCCAGTGGAGAAAGAAGAAAGGGGATCCATCTGACCACTGCCAGCCCTGAGAAGGGTCTAACTGATGTAGGCCGATCCACATCCTCTCAGGCATTCTGCCAAGCCCATCCAAAACTGCAAAACAACACATCAAACTATGTAAAAGAATATGACATAACACAGCGATGACAAATGCACAAATACTACAAAATGGGTGAGAGGAAGAGAAAAATTATGACGATGACTGTATGTGTGCGTGTGTGTGTGTGTGTCCTCCTCACCTGTGGAACAAACTACCTGAATACCTGAGGTCTGAGAAAAACTGTCAGTTCATTTAAATGAGAACTGAAAACACTACTGTTCACTGGAGCTTTTACTTAAATTCTTAATTGTCTTTTACATGTTTTTATGTCTCTTATTTTAATTGTATTTTAATGCATTGTAATCATTTTAATTTTCTTATATGTTTTATGTAAAGTACCTCAAATTGTCCTGTATACAAAATGTGCTATACAAATAAATTTGCCTTGCCTTAAAACGCCTGAAATCGTGTCCGTTTTATATGTAACCATTTTCTATTTTAGGAAGGACAGCGTTACTCGTAAAAAGGGAACTGCAACTACTATATCCACACACTTGTCCTCCTTGATGTGGTTTTCAATTTCCCCAAAGCATTACAGTAAATGCAAAGAAATTAACATATTATTAAAGAAGCAGTTGAAAGAGCTCTACTTTACTGATTACTGCTGACCTAAGAAAACATGATGTGTCATTGAACAAGAGCCAGTGACACAACATGACCTCATAATAAGGTAGATACTAATCATCAATCAGATTACTGTCATCATGTTTTAGAATATGCCATTATTTATCACATTTTACAGACAATAATTAAACAATAAGCAGCAAAAATATGGCATAAAAACCCCTGTCATCTGTATCTGCAGCATTACCAAATACTGAAGTGGGACTGTTGGGTGAATTTCTGCTAATTACAGTACTTGTACAACTCCATGGGACAGGATTTGGAAAGCAATATTCTATGTTAATGAGGTCATTTGTTCACTCATTTAAACAGCTAGTTTTGTGCCAACTGAGCTCTGTTTTTGCATTTTAATTTCACATAAAAAAAAACCATTTGGAACAGTTGGAAATTTCTGAAAACGCTAAATTCATGAACACAATCAGTGAGGTGAAGAAATAAAAAAATAGCGCTAAAAATAACTTTTTTAAATATCATACTGTTCTTCAATCAAATGAGACGGACAGATATGTTAATGTAGTGGTCCCTGTAATAGAGAATGAAAATACTTCTAAAGATCAATGACTAAATGTAAAAGCTAAAAAAAAATATGAAGGGTAATAACTACATTGGTTGCACAATTTGAAATGCTATTCAAACTAACTGAAATAATGACTGGTTTTTATTTTTGCACCATGTTTAGACGAGAATAAAATAACTGCTTCTCTTTCTGTTCTTTTTCATCAAAATAAATTGTTCCAAAAGCAGAGAAGGCAGAAGTCGCATCCACATTAAATGTTTTATCCTGCAATTTCACATCCAGAATAAATATAATTTCTGGAGTTGTATGGCACACTTTCAGCTTACGGAGACAACAGCCCTTTATTAGCTCGTATTTACTTTTAAAACCATGTACAAGACCTAAACAGTGTTTCTACAACTCTGCCAATATGTTTTATGCAGTTTCTACTATTTACAGGCTGTTAGTTATATATTGAAAGGTATTGGAGGTGAAGACCATGAAGGATAAAAGAAGATGTCATGGGTGGTTCAAATAAACTATTCCATCTTACAAGTTTTGGAGTGAAGATCCTCTGGCCCTGACACACTGAGCAGATCCGCTCCCTGGCTACGACATGAGTCCAAAGCTTCTTGCCAGGTCACTGCGGCAAAAGGAACAAACTCGTAGCAGGTTTTCCCTTCTGGCCCCTCAAACAGAGTCTGGCACCCCTCTTCTGCAAAGTCAAAACAGAAGTGTCAGTTTCGATGTGTGTTTATACATGCATTTTTTTTGTATTAATGAATGTTTTCATCAGCCAAAACTACATTAAGAAAATTAAAAAGAGATAAAAAAAAAAACCCAAAAAGAAACCTACAACAACTGGATACAAATATAGCTTGTCATACAGTCAAACCAACATTTTCAAAGAGAGTGCTCAATGTTTCCCCTACTCAATTTCTTGAAAAGTAAAAATAGTACATGCCATATTTTAGACAGTCTCCATTCTTTCTGTCTTTGTCATAGTCAGTGGTAGTTGAACACCAGGACAGTCCAGGGTTTTCTACGTGTGGGAGGCATCCGTGATGCCAGGTGTCGTTGTATTTGAAGGGGAAATCACAGGGAGCGCCAGCAGAGTTTCCATTGGTTGTGTGGATGACTACATAGAGACACGAAAGGACACGTAAGAAGAAAACACAAACACTTTGCATTCATATCACTTCAATAAATGAAAAATATGTCCCATCTGTGATTTGTTAAAGGATAAATGGTATGTCTTTCCCCAAATTCTACCTCATTCTCTGTACTAAAACACACAAGAGGCAGATAATGTCAACAATAATACGATAATGAAAGCAACTAAAAGTAGAGCCAACAACTGCTACACAAGCTGTTGTAATTAAACACATAAGTCAGAAAAAACATCCCACTTGCATTTAAATTAGTGTTGCCTTTTTGCACCAAATACAGATGATGAAAGTACCTGATCATAGTACGCACATGTCCAGATCAGAACGTCAAACTAAACATGCATCATATCCTTTGTCTTGGTAAATACAAAGGTTTATTATTATATCTATGGGGGGGTATATTTGTCCATTATGCACAGTTACATATGTTTTATTATGACAAACCACTCACACTCTGTACATGCATCCAAATACATGTGTCTAAGTGTTAATTTTTTTTTTTATTTCAGTTTCATTCAACTGTTTTTCCAAAACAGTTGATTTTTGATTTGATTTGATTTGAATGATTTATTTCGAACATGTGCAAAGTGCAACAATAATCAATACAACAACAATAATAATAACAATGACATGTCCGAAAAGGAGTAGGATGAAGCATAAGCTTATTTAACCGTACCCCTTCTTCACTTCCCCAATAACGTGAATTCATCTTATAGCAATATAGTGCATAGTACAAAAAGTACAGTTATTTACATGTAAATTAGACATTATACCACAAAAGACATATAAAAATTGAAAAATGGGGCCAATGGGCCTGTGCTCATCTGGACCTCACAGCTGTGATGTCTTACTATCAACAAAAGGGACTCATTCAATAGATCATAAAATCAATTCCACTGTGTGTCTGTCTGTTTTTAATCAACAAATGCCAAAAACAGTGTGAACAGTGTGAGCCCCCAAAGCTCTTCTGGGCATCTGACTAAACAAAAGTAGGTAACTGGGTAATGACATATTACTGTCTGACGGATGAAGCACGATGGCAATAGCTCATCACGACTATGCCCCCCCCCCCAATGTGCTACAGTAGTAGTCTAGTTACACTCGATTTAACTTTTGGCTAGATTTCCCTGAAACTGGCCGACAAATCACGGTGAAGTATAGATTCAGAGGGCGGCCATAACAAAGTGATGCTGCAACGATTCAGAGACAAACAACCGGAAGCAACCACAGAAGAACAACAACAGGTGGTGATTTTCTTTTATCAAAGATGAGTGAAGAATGTGAGGAAACATCAGCAATCTTTAAATTCTTCTTACAGAAGCAACAACCATCGTTAATCTCCATAATCCCCAATTTTGTTTAGTCATTCGTAACTTTCTCCAGACTCCTCTGTGAACTTTCCAACGTCTAACTAGGTCATCTTAAAGATTATGTTGACTGGTTGTAGTACCATCCTATTGCATACAGAAGAACTGAAAGACAACCTTTTAGCCCACCTGCCCTGCCTATGAAGCATGACTAGACCTATACATGAAATGAATAGGGATACCGCAGCTAGGCTACTTGTTGGTATATTTAGCAACTAATTTCAGAATCATGTGGTTTGCGATCTGAAATGTGGTTTGAAATGTCACACAAAACATTGTAAAATTCCGATACATTTAGTGTAGATGTATCCTATAAGGAGGTTAGTCATTTATGCTGGACTGCACCACATGTAAATAAAGCAGCATGTGAAACCAAGCAAGAGCTATATCAGGAAGTCTATCAAGGAATTCCCCCAAAATTCAGAAATAACATTGTAAAATGCTTTAGATTTTAGTGTTTATAGGAGCTATACTCATCATGAATTTGAAACACCCTGTTGTTTCCTGCCATAAACATTCAACAATTGAGTGGAATGAGGACAAACCACCAATTAAGTAGCTGTTCAAAAAAAAGGGTCAGAAAACCAGTTTGTTCATATGACACAGTAATCCGTTGAGAAGATGTTTAAATGCAGTTTGCAGGTTGGAATGCAAGATAATGCAAAGTTGCAATGACTTTACATGAATGTAAGGAAGTGGATTCTGTGGCAGATTTGAAAATGCATTTAATGTGGCTTTTTATTCCTTCACCATCTGAAGCACTTTTCAGGGAGCTGATGCCTTCATTTTATCTCTCAGATAACAGAAAAGTAACCACACTTACTACGGTATGGCTTCTGACAGATGTTATCCTGGGATTCTCCTCGAACCCAAGCGTCCTCAGAATGTCGCTTGGCAGTAACTTTGCCATTGCTGACCACCAGACCCATTTGATAGGCTGTATAAATTGCTTCATTCGAACAATGCCACCACAGCAGCACATCAGACCCACAGTCACCCAGTGCCAATGTCTTAGTGCGTAGATTCAACGCCAGGCATTGGGTTGTGGCCACATGAAAGAGCCGGTGACCTGATCCCCACTTCCAGAGCTGGGACTTGCTGTTTAAGATGCAGGTGGAGAGAATCAAGTCAGCTGAATCTCCTGTCCCGAGGCACTTTTTTGTGTCCGAGTGTTGGATGGTGAAAGCATCCTCATCTGTGATGATGGGACAGAGAAAGGAATCATGAGTTTCACAACAAATTGCCAAACTCTGGCCTGACCAACAGTTTTGAGTCAAAGGACTTGGATTTCTTTGTTAAAATAATTTATTCAAGATAAAGAAAAAATATATGAAAAAAAGTCTATAGTAGTGGCTAAGTACATACATACATACATACATATACATACATATATATATATGTATATATATATATATATATATATATATATATATATATATATATATATATATATATATATATATATATATATATATATATACACACACATTTTAATTCCACCATCTGCTGACTAGTATCATTTTCATTTTAGTGGGAAATTTTGGGAACTTTAAATATATGAAAACGGTTTGTACACAGAGTATTTGTTGGGCACTTTTTTCAGAATTGCCCATTTAAATAGACTTATTTTACATATACCTTTGTGTATTTATTTGGTTGATTAAGTAGCAGCATGTGGACTTAAATGTTGAGGAGAGTAATGCACATGTTTAATTAACATGACTCCAGTAAAACTAATGAATATATGTCCATATGTGGATGAGTGGTGTCACTTTTTTCTTTTTTGAGGTTCTGACAGTAGTTAGAAATAGATGATACACTTGTGATTAACTATATATCGAAAGTAAAAGTGGGATGTGTGCGGTTAAATACGCAGATATTATTAACCTTACCAATATAAATATATAAATATATGTATGTATATAAAAGACTTACCGTTTACATTTGGGTCATTTATTTTTTAATTAAATTTTTTATCCTTGTCATGAGCAGCAAACCCCCCAAAAAACTATTCTGCATAATTTCAAGTGTACGCACTTTAACACATTAGACCTCTTGGAGGAGGGAGGAATGAGTATGCTATTTGTATGACCTGTCATATTTTGTTGTAATATTTAACTCACAACATGGGATATGTATACCGTTCACATTAACAATAAACAGACGGACTACTTTTTAAATTGTGTGTTCGCATCTGCCTAGCCTTGTTGTCAATTTAGCGGGTTTATGGCTATTGTCCTCAGATTCATGTTGCGTCTATGTGGACTAACGCTAAGTTATTCAGCAACAGAGCCGAAACTCAAGTCCAAAACCACTTAGTCATTGTCTAAATTAGATTATGTGGCAAAATATTTAGAGAAATTTTACAAGAAGCAGTTATACTTACCAAAACTTGTAGCTGCCGTTGAGCAAGTTACCCAAAATACTGTTGTCTCCCACACAATCAACAAACAAAGGCAAAGTGTCGCTTTGGACATTTTCAGCATGGTCACGACAGAGTCCCTTGTCCGGATTCATACAGAAAGTGCCTTTCGAGATACTGAGTTGTAAATATAGGTCGATCGATAACTGATCCCCAAAGTGAAAGTGATCAGATAGCAAACCTATCCTAGAACACCCAGCTGTCAACTGTGATATCCAGAGTCCCGCTCCGTCAAACAACGTCAGTCAACGCCATCTAGCTAAAGAGAAAATATACTACTTCCGGTTTAGCGGCTGAAATAAAGCTAATATTTTTTTTAATTCACTTAGTTATACGGAAATTGGAAAGCTATGATATAGTGGCCCACAGTGATTTAAAGTATGTTAGTGGGTCTTAACAATTATCTAGATTTTAATGTAGGTAGCTAGCATAAATTAGCTAGCTTGGGCTAAATCCCGTCACCTAGCTTAATTAATGTGATTTTATTTACACTACTAAATTTTATGTGTATTTCAGTTGAGATTCTCAGTATGTCATAATGGTAATTTACCCACTATCTCTCTTTCATCTAAATCCACACAACATTAATACAACCAGCCCAAGCGCAACACGATTTATTTCAATGCCCTTTTCACATGTCCTTTACTTTGAAATAACTTTAAAGATATTCCGTTTATCGTGTATCTTCCGGTGCTTTCCGTGGGACTGCAAACTCCATATTCTGATAGCCATATTTTCCTCAGTCTCTGCCACTACACGCCCACTTTGTTATTTCCGCGGACCAAAACACCCAGTGTGTTTTAGTAGTTGTACATTTTAAACTAAAATGAAAGTTAGTAATAGAACACCCCATGTTTGTTTTTAACCGCAGTGAATTATTAATGACTACATTATCATAACAAATTATTATAAATACTGCCAGCTGTCTGAAGAACGGTCAATATCTGGAGTTTGCTGTCTCATCTTCCCCTTGGTTAGGTTCTGTAAAAGCTTATATTTAGACTACAATCTCTTGAGGTGTGTGTTTCTGAAATCAATCTGTATTTTTTTCTACAAATGTCTGACCTTCGCAGTCATGGAGAGATTTTAATAGAAAAACAAAACATAATGACTGACTTTTCCTGCTCACAAAATCAATCCTTGCAATATTATCCAACTAAATTATTACATTTTACTCCACAAATCATTTTATTTTTAGTGGTTATTATGATCTTCTGTTTTGAATAACAGTGAACATGTCAGTCTCATGCTCTAATGAACCTTTCCAATCATTAAAAGAAAGCTGCAAAATTATTCAACAGTGACACAACATGACATACTCTATGGCCAAATAAAAGTCACAAATGGAGTTTTTCAATCCACTAACTTTGGGTTTGATTACAGGAGACTTACATTGTATTTAACTAAACAAATAGTCCAAATCCTGTACTGCAGTGGTTAATAATGTTTCAAGTGTAACAAGTTATTCAACTTAAGTTATGCAGTAAGTGTCTTCTCATATCCGTAATGTCTAAAAGATTGGGCATCCATGATTGATCAGGGTCATCATGGTTGTCACAGCTACTTCAGGGAGCATGAGACATCATTTTCACACAGGAATTAACCTCCATAAAGTTCAGACTCTAATTTGCAATGATGAAGAGTTGATTCAGAGGCCCAATTTTCCATCATCAATAATTTAAAATTGATATAACTATGGATGGAAAAAATGTGATGAAGCTTATTGTGACACGGCATGAGCATTATGTGGCAAAAAAAGATGTCAAAGTGAAATATTGCATGTGTGACTTTGTTGGCCAGGCAGTGTATATGCAGAGAAATTCATACAGCAGTCACTCTACAGCAACTCATTAATAACAGCACTTTGTTAAGCCTACTTTCAATTTATTAAAACAGGAAAAATTGTGCAAAATACATCTTATAATTTGTTTTGCATCAGCAGAAGTAACTGAAAAATACACAAATAAAAGCCCCATGTGTAAATTGTGCTTTACATATTTTCATAAAACCTTTTTTTTTTAAATCTCTGGTAACAATGTTCAGTACACAATAATAAAAAAAGTAATACTGACAAAAATGAGATATGCTACAAAATAATAGAATCCTTAAAATTACAATCACCTTTGAAAACTCAAATGTGGTAGCCTCTTATTAATGGAAGAGAAAAAATGTAACCTTTAACCTTCAACTTAATACTGTATTCCAGGTTCAAATTTTGTACATCCAAACACTGTAGAAGTATACCAGGTTGTGTTAAGTACCTTAAGTTTAAAGCATTCTAGCATCCCTTCTTTAACACTGTTTTTACAAAAAAAATATTGACCATTTCTTTAATCTTCTTAATATTAAAATGAGTCAGCACATTAATGTGACCATCTGAATGAACAACAGGAAGCAACAGAAATCCTTCAAACATATTATTAAAAAAATATGTGCTGTCATTCTCACCACTGTCCTGAGGAGTCAGCATCACAGCTTTACAGTGTCTTGGGCATTCATACCTGATGGTGAAATAGTCAGAAACAGAAAGAGAAGAAGAGAACAACATGGCAGTCCTAATAAGAAGCAGTCATTGGTTGCTATTCTCCTGAGTGAGCTTCTAAGTCTGTGATCAGCACATTTCCATCTGACTCCATCTCCTGGGAACTGGTTTGTCTGTAGTAAGCGCTGCCAATTGCAGGGATTCCCCGAAAACGTGTAGCGTTCCTCCGGTACGCAAACCACATCACTCCTGCCAGCAGGGCAAATATTATTACAGCCACCAGCACTGCAGCGGGGATGATACCATGATGTAAACCTAAAACACACAACATCATAGCTTTTTGTAGTAATACAGTTGTGCTCATAAGTTTACATACCCTGACACAATGCACATATGGTATTCAATGGTCCAACATGATGATGACAGCAACAGAAAAAAAGTGAAGGTGAAGGAGTGTCCACCTCAGTTTCCTGACCTCAGTATCATTATGCCACTTTGGCAAAGTGTCAAACATGCACTTCATACAAGAAAACCCCAAATTTGAAAGAAACTGAGGGTGTTTAAGATAAGAACAGGCAGCTTTACTATCTGAGAAAATAAAGTGTCTCATCCACAACTACAATAAAAGACTTCCATCTGTCATTGATGTTAAAGGGGCGGAGCCAATACAGAGGATTAAAAATAGTGCCAATGGCCCTGTGCTCATCCGGACCTGACAGCTGTGATGTCTTGCTATTAACAAAAGAGAGTCATTCAATAGATCATAAAATCAGAATTGAAATCTGTTGAGAATTGAGGGAGGACAAGCGATTTAAGTGAATTGGAAAAATTAACAAAGTTGTGAGCAAATTGTTTACAAAGGCAAACTTCAACAAACAAAGTGTTACGTTTTGTGCCTATTGCTTTGATCTATCTAATGAGTCATTCAAAATTGAAATCCGTTGAGAATTGAGGGAAGAGAAGTGATTTCAGTGAATTGTGGACGCCGACGGACGCCGACAATGGACGGACGACGGACTAAGCATGATTTACAATAGCTCATCGCGACTTCGTCCAGATCAGCTAAAAATAGTGCCAATGTCCCAGTGCACATCACGGCCTCACAGCTGCAATGTCTTGCTATTAACAAAAGGGAGTCATTCAATAATCATAAAATCAATCCCACTGTGTGGCTGTGTGTTTTTATCAACAAATGCCAAAACATTGTGAACAGTATAGAAAGCCCCCAAAGCTCTTCTGGTGTAACATCTGACTGAACAAATGTAGGTAACTGGGTGATGACATATTACTGTGGTTAAAGTTGTTAAATGCTACACAGGAGGTTGTTGGTGGAAACTAATAATGGGGCAATTACTTTCTTTGATCTTGATTGAAACTGAACTCAGTGAATCAATTGGAAATGAAATCTGTTGAGAACTGAGGGAAGAGTAGTGATTTTAGTGAGCAACTGGAAAAATAAACTAAGTTGTAAACAAATCGTTTACAAAGGCAAATTTTCACAAACAAATCAATACGTTTTGTGCCCACTGGTTAGATCTATCCAATGAATCAATCAGAATTGAATCTGTTGAGAAATGAGGGAGGAGATACGATTTTAGTGAATTGTGGACAACGACGGACAACAATGGACAATGACGGCAATAGCCCATCCCCAGATGAGCTAAAAACATGAGCATGTAAACTTACGATCAGGGCCACTTGGATCATTTCTGTTGTCAGTATGATTTAAAGAGAGCAAACACATTTGCTTGATAAATGGCTTCACCCAACCACTAACCATGAGTGGAAGAAAAGTTTTAGTATTATCATTCATATTCTTAGCTTGTATCTTTGACAAATATATGCATAAAAAACAGATGAGTAACTAATAACACAAGCATTATACAATTATATTAATACCATAACTAATAGTCTGTTATTTATTTAGACAAAGAACTCTGTTAAACAAAACAAAACTAATACTGTAATACTTTATTCTCAATACTCTATTGAGAAATATAACTTAAAAGTGGGCATTGATCTGAAGTATGAGAACAAGGACCAAAGTGACAAATAAGTGAAAACATTAGAAATCAGACTTTTTTGTCATGAGATACCCCTTTATATTTTATAGCCTATCAATGTACAGTTTACAGTTTGTGTAGTATGATAATTAATTTAGTATTTCTACTTTTTTATTTTATACTATCTTTTCCTATATAGTTTTAACCTGTGAATTTCCTATCCTGGGAAGATCATATTATCATTCATATTTTCAGAAAACTGGCCAAAGAATTACAAATTCTCCTAGGGTATGTAAACTTATGACCCCAGCTCCATTTCAGTTAGTATGCTGTGTGGTATGACAACACTCTTTAAATTACATGTAAACACATAAACGTGGAATAAAGTATAGTTCAATCACTTTCATTTTGTCTTCTTATCTTAATGATACATGGGTTATACAGTACAATATAGCCATCACATGCATCATATTACATAACAGATTCAGTGACAGACAGCATACTACTTCAGATTCCAGTTGTCAAAATATGTATAATGCTCATGCTTTGACACATATAGGACACATACATTTATCTATAAGTGTTCCAGGTATTACAGTATTCAGTAAGTGCACATTACCATTTAACGGCTCCACTTCCACTTCAGTAATTACATCTGTAAAAGAACACAATGCAGTAATGTTCAATTTAACTTCTCATCTTGGGTATTCACACCACATTACAAGAACCTTGGAACAAAAAGTGTAGTCAGTGTATTTCATGGAAATTCATTAGTGAGGATGGTCTTCCAAAAACAATGCATCTACAGTAACTATATTGACTTTAATGCAATTTAGAGCAATCCTGTCCACCTTAAATAGATCTATGTATTCAACTGTCTATGTTAACTATCACCTGAAGGTCAGAGTTTTCTATTCTGTGCTGTGTTGAATTAGTTTCTAGGGTCTCGGAAGGGATGGAAACTTTGGTGAAGCAATGACTATTAATGCTGTAAATTCAATCATTTCTGTCTTGAAAGAATATACACACATGATGTTTGAATAAAAACGGTAGAGCTGCTGAGAAACCTTCCACACCTGATTTAAAGGGACAACCCCAGCATGTGATTTTTAATGGATTATGAATGGATTAGATTTATATAGCGCTTTTCAAGGCACCCAAAGCGCTTCACATTAGTGTTCCATTATTCATTCACTCTCACATGCTCCCTCTGGTGGTGGTAAACTACATATGTAGTCACAGTTGCCCTGGGGCAGACTGACAGAAGCGTGGCTGCCATTTCGCGCCTACGGCCCCTCTGACCACCACCCAACATTCATACTCATTCATACACCAGTGTGAGTGACACTGGAGGCAAGGACTAGGACAGAGCGGGAATCGAACCGCCAACCCTTCGGTCAATGGACGACCCGCTCTCCCAACTGAGCCACGGCCGTCCCAAATTTTAATATTTCAACCCTAATGCAAATGCAGTGGAAAATACAGAGAAAGAAGTGGATGTCTGAACATATACAACAGAGTCACTTTGTCATGTGATGTAATCAATGCTAGTATAACTAAGTTTCTAAGTCTATAAATACTCAGAGCGAAGAATTTTTAATCTTTATTTTTTTTGTGTGTCCGCCCCCAGGGATCTGTATAAAACCATCATGGGCCAATCCATAAAACAACACCTTACCTATGAACCACTAAATTATAGTATTAACTTAAATAAGTAAATCAGGTAATGATGAACAGGTATATGATAGCTGAAATGGATTTTTGTTTTATGTGTGTGTTCTTCAAAACATATACACATGTAAATACTTCATAACTGAGACAAAATAATATTAATATTAAGTAATGTCAAAAATATGCTTTGTTTTTGAAAATGTGTAAAATTCAAATGTATCTGGCTGTCAAAGTTCAGTTTGCTATGATCCACCTTTGTGTAGTGACCCAGCGTTTGGGACCAAACACAACAGAATATACAGAGCCTTTATTTATTTATTACCTCCACGAATGAGGTTATGTTTTACCTCCCCTTTGTTTGTCTGTCTGTTTGTTTTTTAACAAGATAATTCAAAAAGTTATGGATGGATTTTGATGAAACTGTCAGAGATGATTGATAATGCATCAAGAAAGAAACCATGAAATTTTTTAGCTATAAAGGTCAAAGGTCAATGTCACAGTAAAGGTCAACAGCTAAAAACACATAAGTGGTGATATCTCAGAATCCAGACAAGATAGTATCACACTTTTTTTTTTCATTCACTTCATCTTACCTTCGGACATCAGATGAAATAACATCGATAGGTTTGATGACATCACGTTTTGATGTCATATGACGTCAAGTGAATGGTATATTTGCAAAATGTATGACCTTTACCTTGAAGCAGGATTATGGACATATTTTGTTAAATCCGACAATATCGTGTGCTTCATATTTAACATTAGATCGTATGTGAAATTTGGTCGTTTTACAACGTTGCATAAACATCAGAGTGACGTCATATGTGGTCAAATATTAAAATGGCCATATCTCAAAAATGGAACAGAGGATTTCTTTGAATTTTTTTAAACCTTCTAAGGGATTGCTAATGACCCATAAAATAAATCATTCACGGACACAGAACACTAGTTTAAAAATAAGTTATGAACATTCAGATCCAAACCTTGGCAGACCTGTGCTTCGCAGAGGTGTGCGCTCTTGGAGTGATCTAGTTTATTTATATAATAGAATAGAATAGAATAGATCCAGTTGTAGTTACAAAATGACATGAGCAGCTAATGTTTGACCATTCAGTTTATATGAGAACTAAACATTGTCCAAAAGTTTAATTGCATGTCAATGAGAGTTTTTAAGTACAACCACTTGAAGCCAAGACCTGTTTACAACTGTACCTTAGCATTAAAGGGATAGTACCTCTAAATCTGGTTTGCCGGTTTTGCTTGTTCTGATCATATTTACACTCCACATTTCTTTTCCATACAGGATTCATTTCAAATATTTAAATAAGTTAAATTTTTCTTTGTTAATGTAATACTTTGGCCCTTTAATCAGAAGGAAACATGATATTTTGGGAACACACAAAGCTCAAATAGAGGATTGCATTACGATGAAAGGGATTATTTAAAACAATAGAGTTTCTGGATATAGGCTCCTCATTCAACTTACTTGACAAAGTTTTACAGACGAAGCCTAAGCGCTCAGTGCACCTCGACAGGAACCATATTCCATCAACCACCCTGGTAGACACACAGGTATCAGCAGTCAGCATCCTGGTGTCAGGGGCTTTGTTAGGCCAGTTAGTGAAGTCCATTGGTGACCCATCCACCCAGCTCATAGAGTCAGCTAAAAAAACAAAGGGTGCTGTCTTAAAACTTCAAATTACAGAGAAGAGTCTTTGTCAGCAGAGTGATATGGAAATGAACTGGACTCTTACTGTCGATGTTGTAGTACATCCCTAACCACACAGTCTTATGAAGGAACCCCAAAGACCAGAGCTGCTCCAGAACAAAACGGTTCTCTGTCTCATTTTCAATGGTTACAACATCGGAGGTGTTAACTGAAAAATGACAAATGCACAATTAAGTCAAATCAACTGTTTAGATTCAACAAGGTCTTTTTTTTTTTTTTTGTTAGTTTATTTTATTTATTTTTTTTTACTTTTTCAATTTTGCTATTTGACCTGTAGGGGGTGTATTAATACAGCACTGAATCTAAGGATAGAGCAGACTGTTCTTTTTTAATTTTTCTTTTTTCTCTTACATAAACTGCACAGAAATGGCATACATACTGTATTGATTACAGACATACAGAATAACCAGAATGACAGTTGACGATTGCCTACCTTTCTGTCTGCAGTGCTCTCGTGCTTCATCTAGTGTGAGCCTCTCCACCACAGGCTCAAAGTTATAACATCCATTCCCAAATTTCACCCACGTTGAGGGACACACCACCTCATTTGTGCTAAATGCTTTATTCACTGTGAAAAAGAGCAGAAATTGATGCACTTTCACACACTGTGAATAAAGCAATTATATTACTAAGCAATGTCAAACACTCAGATTTTCACATTTCATTGAAATAGCACTGACTTGGTGGGGGAACATGACACAGGGCTCCAGGAAGTGTAGATTCACAGTCAGCTCTCCTCCAGCCTCCGCTCACATCCATGTAAACGCAATCACCTGTCACAAAGTCGTCATCATTATCGACTCCATCCCAGTGTGTGTAGACTGTGTCACTGCCATCCGACCACTGATAGTTGATACCACTCTGTAGGAAACCACAGTCATCACTGAGTCATACAACACACCTTCAGCCAGTTTTAGAAGTAGTGGGTGTCAGTCAACACAAGCCTGAACAAGAACAAGAGCTAATAAATGGAAATAAAACCACTGGAAATATGCACGTCCAGAGTTTTTCAATTGTCTGACGAAATGTTTTAAGCAATACCTCAATTACTGAAAGAATATTATACTTCTATACTATACTATACTATACTATACTATACTATACTATACTATACTATACTATACTATACTATACTATACTATACTATACTATACTATACCATGCTATGGTATATTATACTACCATACTGTACCGTACCATACCATACTGTACTACATTATATTATTGTATTCCTTACTATTCTATGCTATATTATATTATAGTATACTATGCTATACTATAATAGACAATAGGATAAAGCAGGTTCAGATGATGAGATAATAGACAATGCTATGCAATGCAATATGATACTATGCAATACTATACGACACCATAGCATACCACACTACACTGTACCGTACTGTACTGTACTGTACTGTATTATGCTATACTATACTATACAGATTTTGGTAAAAGGAACACATTTAAAGATAGAAGTCTCACAGGATCAGACAAAATGAAAACAGAGAGGCTAAGAAAAAATGTGTGGCCTCTCTTCCTGTGTTCATTTCACTTCATGACTAAGACATTCCTCACGGGTTCAATTACTTGGATCCAAATGTTAAGGCTGCTGTGGCAGCTCATGCCAGTGGACATCTGCTTGAGCAAAAATGCTTGTGAGAGAATTGCAACTAGCAATCAGCGGGCATCTTGAACAAATTACTATATGTACTTATTTCAGGGAATGCCTGGGTGAGATATTTCCCTTCATACAGACATAATTTTAACTCCAAATGTAGGTTTTTCAAATTACACTGTAGCAAACATCTATATTTTTCACATACCAATAAAAGGGTAAGTTCAGATTTTCTGAAGTGGGACTGTAAGTGGTATTTATCTATCATAATTTTACTACATGTCTGCTATCTACCATCTACTGCAGTATGTAATATACTGCATCCTTGTAAGAAAGTACTACTTCGCAGCAAGGTCATGTGGGAAAGTATTCTAAATATAGGCGAACATACACTTAAACTGATCCTGTCCACAGCAGTGTATGTCTTAGCTTACATGTTCTTACTCATGTCTTCATTTCCAAACCATCTCATATAACCACACTAACCTCTTACAGAAGTGTAAAACATGTTTGTAGAAGACATTACACATACGTCTTGACTGTATAGTCCAATCCAGTGTGGAACGTCCAATCTGTTGACAAGGACAGTAAGGAAAGCCTGGTGGTAGGCATCTGTAATGCTCACTAGGTCAGCATGATTCTCTATGCACATTTGCATCGCGTCGTACCAGCTCATGTTGCCAGACACAACCTTGTAGTTGCGGCTCTTGTATTCAATATTATCAGTGGGAGGTAGGTGATAGGAATGGGTAGGGGGTTTGGATATATCTGTGATGGAAAAAAAGACAAAAAGGAAAGAAAAATCTATCAATCTATCAAGACTGGGAAGTGAAATTAGCATGAATATGTCTGTTGATTTTCTGCAGTAATTTGACATTTGTATACTGCCCTACAAAGCAAAAAGGCAGTAAGTGCATATTTTGGTAAAAATGAGTTATTGTGTTTTTTGCAACATTCAAATCATTCTAAAATATCTCATCTCAAATGTCTGTCGTTTTGGAGAAAATTGGTGAGTGTTTGTACAGTAACTGAAAAAAGAACAAGTAAAACTAAACAAAAAGGCAGTAAAGACCATTACTGTGTTCTTACCAATGTCCTTTTAGGAGCCTGTCACAATAGTTTACAGTGAATCCCTGTATTAGACTGAAACAGATTATGTAATTACCATATTTTCTGCTGTATAAGGAGCACTGGCAATGAATGGGTTTTATGAAGGTGTTTCATATATAAGGCACATTAAGTGAAGTCAAAATTATGAGATAAAAAGTCTAAATTCTGAGATAAAAGGCCAAAATTATGAGATAAATGTCTAAATTCCCAGTCACTAATCACTACCAGAATGAATCCATACATAAGGCACACTGTGTTTTTGTAGAACTAGGTAATATGCAGTAACAATACTGTCTCAGGTCCAATAATCTACCTACAACTACTGGGGCTGGACAACAAGAGAACTTTAAGGTCTTTTTCTCAGTTTAGTGATCTGCGCAGTTACTGCCTTTTTGCTTTGTAGGGCAGAATACCATACATGAATGCGCCTCACCATTTCTTTAAATCCCAACTTCTAATTTTTAAACTATTATTTAGTAGTGCATTTTGATTTGCAGCAAACATCTGAGAGTGTACAGTTTAATATATCTTCATTTGTCTTTTTTTTAAATAAGAAACACAGAAAAGCATTGGAGGCCAATTCAGTGACAGTATAAACAATAGAACAGCGGCTATCTGACAAAGTCCTACCTTGAGGTTTTTGACAAACAAAGCCATACCCAGTGTCACTGCACTTTTCATCATACCACTTCCCAGTCAAGTGGAAATTATGGTTGTTGGACAGAACAGTACACAACGGGTCCTCAACACTGAGCCACTCATCCTGCGAATTCAGAAGGAACATATGAATTAAAAAGTGCACCTTGGTGTTTAGTCAAGACACTTTCTGTTCAGTGTATTTTAAAGAAAATGTAGTAGAAATGGATATGTTTCATGAGCGCTGCACTGAAATACTACTGTTATCACCCATCTGCTTTGTTCAAGTACTTTACATCTGAGTTCCTTTTGGTGTCAAATGTGTTGGACTTCCACAATGAAAACTGCTAATTTTTGTTTACTGTGGGGTTTGTTTTTTTCTATAAAGGCACTCCCTTATATATAATCCATGCATGAACGTAGACATAAACAAGGAAACCCTGCTATTAATCTAGAATGATTGACTTTTATAAGATTTGTATAGCACTGGATAAAATGTTATACTTAATTTTGTTTCACCTCTGTTGTTGTAGAAATCTATATTAAATATATATTATAGTATTTTTAAAGTTTCCAATGAAACTCATCTGATTTCATTTTCTACATACTGCTCATACTAATTATTGTTGTGGTTCACACTAAAACACACTCTATCTCTAACCCTCAGATTATTTCACACATAACAGTACACACATATAATAAGATTAAAACATTTCTAGCTGTTTGTTGACACATCTCAGTCCCTGTTGTACAACATATGATATTAAAGTCCTCTGGATATGACCACTGGTCTGCTCAAAGTCAGTAAGGATGAAGATGTAATCACAGCATGTGCCGTACAGGACCTTATTTTGTTTATGTAGCTGAGAATACAGTGCAAATATGGATAACATACAGGTATCTATGCACACAGTTTAGTCATACACTGTAAACCCAAATAAGTTAGCAGAACTAAAAGAAATATTAAGGGAATCGATTACCTCAGTTATTTTAAGTTGATGAAACTGAAAAACACAAGTTTCCAGTATTTAAAATTCTGGTGCTTATTAAAGTAATTAAATCATTACTTATTAACTTGGTATTCTAAGGTTGTGCCAGTCCTACTGGGAGACTAAGTCAGGGTTCAGCGTGTCTGCCCAAGGACACTTTGACATGCAGACAGCTAGAGTCTGGACGCGAACCTCTGACCCTTCAGTCATTGGACAACCCACTCTACCAACTGAACCACAGCCGCCCCTGAATAAAATTGGTGTAATAGATATTGGCAACTGTTGAGAGTGCGTTGAAATTGTATTTCAGTATCTACTACATCAGTTAACTTTATTTTTTTCAATCATCCTTATTTAAAACAATAGAAATAACAGTACAATATCATTCTCAGCATTTAATAACTTGTTTCTACTAAGTTGTACCTCATATGTTTTTATGTTATGTTCACTTATATCCACAATAGTTCCCCTTAATAAAAAAAATATTAGTATTTAAAAAGAAGAACATGTTACAGCAACTGAATAAATTGTAGTTAGTAGTACTATTTCTGAAACATTGAGTATTCAGAACTTAATATATTTAATTATTCTGGACATTCAGGTTTACAGTGTAGTTGGGCCATGGAAAATAACTACTGGGTTAGACGTAGTTGCTAAAACACTGACAGTATTAAAGTACAATTCTGGATTGGACAGGTCAATCACTATGTCTAAGTCTCGCCATATCATTCAAACAAACATCTTACGTGAGAACATGTTGACATGTACAGAGTCACCAATGTCATTCTACATGTGTTGTTCAGGTATCTTCTATCAACAGGGTCTTACAGTGGCATAGCTCTTTGGTTCAATTGGGGACCAGTTGGTGTAGGTGACTGTTCTCCCATTGGTCCATTTCATGGTGTCCTCATCCCGTAGACCGATCCATACGCCTACAGAGCTGCCTTGAAGGAGCATTGTGATGTAGGCTACAGAAATGACAACATGACAGCAGGAAAATAAATACAGAAATATATAAATGCTTTCTTTTTAAAGGTGAAAGTACAAGAGATGACAAAGTGATGCTGATATGGTGATCATACGTAAATTAATTCACTGCATGTTTGTACAGCTTGATACGTATGGTGGCTTCACCTTGTTCAATTTCATCTTCTATTGCGACCAGTGACCCCTCGAAGGAAGCGCAGATGGACTGGGCATCATTCCAACTTTTTCCCTCCGTTGGAATGCCAGGGAGGTGAAGTAGGAGACACTGTCAACACACACAGGACGGTTCAGCTGGGATCACTTTTTCCACAATAAAAAAAAAAAAAACAGTTTTTCCATTTTGTTTTCTTCTTATGGCCTAAAATCATTTATGGAAACTTTTTAAGTAAGTCAACATTTGAAGTTCAACCACTGGACAAGTTGAGCTGCTGAATTTTGATACAAAAGCAGATTTGACTTTACTGACTTTACTGAGGTCACTCAGCTTGAACATTGACAGCAGGGAGTTATCCTGGAGTAAACGACACAACTCACTCACGAATTGTACATGAAAACATAAACATCCTGCTTCAACCCTGGAGACAACAGGGAACTGAGGAAAGAGTCTTGTGGAAGGTAGTGAGCAAATTAACTACTTTTTTTCCCCAGCCTGTGCAAACGATTAAATAAATAAGCAGTTCTTGAAAACAATAAGAGCTATGTGTGCAGTTACCAGTTAATTTATGCTTAGCAAAAAGACAGGAAAATGTGGGGGTCAGTTGACCAGACTCCATCTGAAACACCTGCATCTTGTTAGTCTAAAACCACAAAAACCCTTTAGTTCTTTTTGTATAGCAATAATTGTTATTGTTATGTACCAGCTATGGCCATGCTCATGTTATTAATTGCGCTTTGTGTATTACTTAGAAGTAAGAGAGGTGCAAATGCAGTAAAAAAAAAAAAAAACTGCCATAAATTCACCACACTGAGATTATTGTAATCACCGTGTGTGTGTGTGTGTGTATGTCTGTGTGTATCTGTGTGTGTGTGTGTCCGCAGAGACGTATCATGCTATAACTCAATGAATACTTGAGATATCACCATCAAATTACATGTGCATATACATATAGCAAATGTGCATCAGATGCAGTGATCCATTTGAGTAAAGGTCAAAGGTCAAGGTCACAATGAACTAAAAGGTCAAAATCACATTATTGGTTATAACTTAAGGACTTTCTGATTGCTACCAAACAAAGCAGAATGAAGATTTCTATAATTCTCATAATTGGTGTTATCACCTACGACCAATAGTTTTTGAGATCTCTGGAGGTCAAAGGTGACATGTCGCAAAATTACCTTCTGTAAATACAAATTCAAGAGATGAACCTCAAAATACACCATCCCAAAATGCAGGTGATGGTATATGATTATGTGATGTTATAAGTCAGGTACAAAGGAGAATGCATAAACGTGTGTTCAAGTGTGCGAACCTTGTGTCCAAAGTACAGCCATTTCTCTGGGCATCCTCCAATGTAGTGTGGCTCTCTGGGAGTTTCCACCACAGACACAGTCTTTCTCTTGCAGACGTAGCCATGGAGATCACTGCATTTATTGGTTGACCACTTCCCTGCAACACAGGAAAACTTCACGAGCATGTCCAATAACATCACTGCGTCCATGTGTTAGTGTGGATGTGGTTACCTGATGCAGAGGACATGGTAACACACAGCCCGCTTTTCCGTAAGCCAACATTGGTGACTCCCTCTGCCCAGTTCTGAAACTCTATCTCTGTCCCGTCATTCCACCTAAAAATGAACAATGTGCAGAGATACTTTAAATCAACTTGTGCTGTTTTCTATCCAGTGTTTTTGCATTTGTTCTTGCTGCTTGGAAGTCAAGACATTTAGACATTAGATTAATTCTACCTCAGTAAAACTTTAACAACGTAATTTCATTCAGTATAAATATTAACTATACACTGAAGAAAGCTTACACTTTAAAACAGCTACACTGGCCTAATTAAACATTGTATATTTTATTTAATCAGGATGGTCCTATTGACATACAATACAGTATAACCATGACACTCCCAGCTGGGTACAAATGATTATTATTTATTAACTTAGCTTAATTTGATCAGAAATGTACTATTAATGTTTTTAATTGTGCCACCAAGCTATGATAATCTGGACAAACTCTGATTAGAACTAATCTTGGATTTAATTAATTACACTGCTGTTATTCTATTTATAGCAGTATCAACTGTGATTGTCTTAGTTTCTTTAATTAATAAGTACTAAACTTGCACATAGATTTCTCAGTCTCTGTATTAAGGTACAAGTAATACAACTACTGTTCATTTAACATATGTAAAATGTTTAGGTTATTAAATATTACTTAAATTACATTAAATATTGATTGTTTTCATGTAGACTGTGTAGTTTATATTTTTGTAATGCCATGCCTGATATTTCTCTGTATTTTTTGTTTTATTTTAATAAAGAGTGAGAAATAGACACTGTGCTTGGTACAACTGTGTAAAAACAACAAGACTTTTGCACAGTAATTTATGTATTTGATTTATGTTGTTAATGTACATAGCAATTTATTACATATCAAACACACATGGGAGCTATAACATTGACATATAAACATTAAAACTCTTGAATAAAGCTGTAAAAGGATAAGCGATAGCAAAATTACATGAACACCATCCACACCTGGTCTCCAGTCCAGGCTGGGAGATGGAGAGGCCGATCCACCAGTCAGTAGGACCGAGAGAGAGCTGAGGAGAAAGAAGGAGCAGAAACAATAAGGACATTTCAACACTCCTGGTTTATAATGCAGTCCTCCATGGGCTGAAAGACCAGCTTGTCAAAGCTTTTCCAACACGAGTAACCAATCAGGTACTCTCTTTTGCCCTTGCTTTGTTTCTTTCATTGGTTTTATTCCAAAAAGGCTTAAATACTAAGAAGTAGGTTTGCAGTTTGATCCAAAGAGCTACTAACTTACTCCCAGTGGAGGTACTCAAGCATGAAAGGATATGAGGTGTGTTTTAGCTTGTTAGTGTGCCTGTAAATACTTGAGTCTATTAGAGGAAAAAGTGTCACTTGTGTTGACATGTGTGCATTTTCTCTGTATGAACTAAGAGCCTCTGTGGAGAAGAGACATTCTTTGATCGTGATCTCCTGTCTTACATTTTATTGCCGTCTGATTTTTGGAACATTTTTGCCATAACAGATAGGTTTGCTAAAAGACACACAGCATTTTGTCTCCACATTCACAAAAATCTTTGAACTGCTTTAGTGTTTGATGTTTTATGTCCAAAAAAAAGTTGCACATGCAGAATTCCATTGCACCACCTTTGGTTTTGATAACAGGAGACTTAGGCTGAATCTCATTTCACCCCTTACCCATACCCCTACCCCTTCAAATGGAGCTATAAGGTGCAGGGCTTGAAAATGAATCCATATGAATTGGGACACCTCTTCAACATTCACCTACGTCATCAGTTTGCTCCGTCGGTTGTTACGAAACCAAACATGTCAGCTTTAACCAGAAGTAATCAAACATGTCTGCTCCTGTAGGTGTAACATTCTCCTGGGATATGCGGATATTTTTTACTGATATCTGCGTCGAATCAGAGAAGTGCTATGCATCGGCTGATTACTTCACGTTTACATAAATATACATTTTTTTCATGTGCGTTTTAAGGAGAAAATGACCATTACACATTGTAACAATGTCAAAGTTTATACAATACAACAGTTATCACAACTTAAAAACAGTTAATTAAGGTGAAAATACTACATTTGTGTACTCCATTTTAAAAAGGATTCACATTCTTTCTGAGAAATTTCTCATACCCCTGCGTTTGGAGTCTGCCTCTGGAAAATCAATGTTTGAAGTGGTACAAAGCCCTTCCTCTTCCCCCCACCCCCCTGCCTTAATGTAAATTGAGACACCCCTACCCGTTCGTGTGGACGTGCAAAACAGAGGAGAAAGTGTAAGGGGTGAAATCAACCTGTGCATTGTTTTTATGGAAAAAAAAAACTGGTAGCTGTAATTGACATAACAATCCCGTAAAAAAACATTAAACCTTAAATAAACCTTAAATTATTTCTTTTTACAGTGTATCTTTAAATACATAAAAACAACTATATTGCATTTTGTTGTTTATGAGTGATACTGTGGACTTACTGTGATACTGTGGTGTTAATATAAAACAGCTAAGGTTAAAAAAATGTCCAAAGTAACTTCATCCACATAACCATTTCAAAAGAGGGATAAGGAAAGTAAATACAAGAGGTAGACTGACCCGCCTTAAGCGCTCTTTGATGAAGTGCAGCTCTTCTCTGGAGTGAATGGACAACAGGTAGGCTCCCATCATCTGACAGGCCAGAGACACTGCGTCCCAGTTAAATGGCTGCTTGGCCAGAAGATATTCAGCCTCATGGTAAAATACCCAAGGCTCGCTCTCTGTCGGGGACCCAGACATATAACTAACACAGCGTATAATCTAAGAAGGCACGTATAATAATATGGTTATGTTGAATTAACTTACGCTCAGTGTACCAGTATGGTTTTTTCAGTTTTTCACCTGCAAAATAAATCAATAATATAAATGACATGGTTCTACAGAGCCATACAAATCGGAAGAAAGAGAAAGTGTAAGTAATTTTACCTCTGGAGACCTTGCAGATCCACTCATGTTTGGTATCACATGGCTTCGGCATAAGGGTGTTGGTCAGGTCACTGTAAACAGCACAGTCCCTCCTGTCATCCTCTTCACTCTTATCTGCTATAAAGGATGTAACCACCTGAAGTAAGAAAGAGCAAAACAAGCTTAAATGTGTCTGTTTATAACGAGTACAATGAGGCCTGTGGATGCTGCTGGTGGAATGGAACTGCTCAGGACTTACAGGAGACCCATCAGACCATTCCCAAGCTCCAGGATATCCAGGGTCTCTCTTGTTTAAGCCCATCCAAAACCAACGACCCTCTGTTCTAAAAAAGAAGGAGTAGGAGACAAAAACACACTGCAACAAAAAGGCAGTTGAGCATAGCTGTGGCATTCCTTATTTTATTTTATTTTATTTTATTTTTTTAAGAAAAATCAGTTAATAGAGTGAAAGGTTGGATATTTTGGTTTATACAACTGTTTTCTAGGACTAAAATACTGTACATGAATTTGGATCAAATTGGCAACACCTACTGCATAACAACTCAATTAATGTGATGGTTGAAACCTATGAATTACATTTTTTTAAGTTAAATATGATACAGTTATTGTAACTTGCTAATCGTCAGACATTGTTGGAATTACGTAGGATGGCATGTAAAAAATGTACTGTGAGTGTTTTGTCTTTAAGAGAAACAATGTTCCTGTAAATCCTGTAAAAATCCTGTACATTTCAATAGATTACAAAAATATTCCAAACCACAAAATCGTGTAATTAATTCAAATTTAAGCAATTAATTCCTGTACCTCCTCCTTCAAACACAGGAACACAAACACCTTAACTAATGCTTTTATCGGTTTGGAAAGCATTTCTGCAATGAAGAGGCCCAGAGGGCTGTACTAACCCTTCAAACATGGTACTGAGGAGGTGTTTTACAAACACCTGCTCCTCATAGTGGTGGAAACTGGCCAGCTGAGCCCCGAGGGCCTGGCAGAAGAAGTCTGCTTCAACCCAGGAACGTTTCATCAGGACTTTTTCATCATGAAAGATCTAGATGAAGCAATGAGAACCATCACCTCAGGGTTAGTGAATGAATGGACCACAGAAAGACAGACATGACAGCTCCCTGTGAAAACTGTGTATACCTTAAAGTCAAAACCAGTACAAATGATAGGCCTCATCAGATACATGTTAGAGAATGGGACAAAAACTCAAAATGTCACATCCAGTTACTGTATCCCAAAGGTTGTTTCTGTCTTTTTATGCAGGTTTCATCTGACTGATTTGTAATATTGACATATTTCAATTAATTTTTGATAAATCGATAAATAGTTGCTGTCAATATTTTAATGTTTAATGATAATATGTGTGTCCGTGGCTTTCAGCTTCAGTTTGACATTGTGAGAAGAGGTTTCTCTCTTTACAGCTTATTACATTATAAAATCATCTAAATATGCTACATGATTTAAAAACTTGATGAACCTAAAACACCCCCTCTCTCTCTCAATTTTGCATTCGGTAAATTAGTTTTTTTGGATTCCATGAACTATTACACAGATAATGATAACAGAGTAACACCAGTTCCATAAATCAGCTTGTATAAGACCAAAAAAAAAACCAAAAAAAAAATCCTGCCATATAATGTCATATAACTTTATCTCCTAATTGAAACTGTCTCAGCGCTTTGTCTGCATGTTTCAGTAGAAAATATGATCCAACCTTAAAACAGTGGAGCAGCCCAGAGTGTGATTCCCACCCTAGAGGGCAGGGGGCGTACGCATCAATGTGGTTCACTGGTAGGTGGATGTCCTGGTAATTACTGATACTCTGCTTGCACACTGACAATGCCTTGTGGGATTTGCAGTCTTTCACCTCCCAGTGGCCCAGAGCAGGACCACCTGACATGGCAACACAACCACCAGCACTGACTGTCAGGGAACGAAGGGTTAAGGCCAGATGAGAGACTTGGACAGGAAAGGGGAAAACATATTCATAAGTAACATTCTGTCATTTCCTCCAGACTGGCTACCTGGCTGGTGTTTGTTCCAGTTTGTGAAGGTAAGCGGCAGAGAGGAACCATTATGAGGGAGCCAGCTGTACTCTCCCTTCTGTTCCTGGTCAAAGAGGCCTATCCAGTAATACAAGCTGCTGTTGGCCCCACTCTCACTCAGCAAACTGTTGACAAATGCCTGCTCAAACCTGTGCACATATGAAAAGGGAGAGGACAGGAGGTGATATATTACCACAAATGTATTTTTCTCTTAGATAAAAAAAAAAAAAAAATCACCCAGGTGCTCCATAAATCACCTGTTTTCCACAGTAAGAAGAGGAGCCTGGCAGTAATATCCCATCAGTGCATCTTCATAGTTTTGTTCATGGCTCGTCACAAAGTAGCAAGAGTGACCATGTCGCTTCCAACCCTGCAGCAGAAAATTAAAAAAACAATACAACTGTATTTACCTTTTGTGTGTTTTGTATGCAATACAACTGGTTTATTTTAACAAGGACAACTTTAAACTTTAAATAAGATTAGGGGGAAAGTGATATTCTGATATGATATTGCAATATTTACCTGCACCAATCATTCAGAGGCTTTATGTAATATTTTTACATGTAACTATTATAAATGGCCTGAAACTATTATTTGAGTGTTTAGAACAGTGGTCCCCAAACTGATGCGGCCCCGCCTCCACATTTGCCCCAGCCCCCTGAACAATAGCAGAGAGCATTTTGATTTTTTTTTTCATATTTGTGTATTTGTATTTGATAATAAAGTTGGACTTTTGCAATAAAATGTTCCTTAGTTTTAAACTATTTTCATTATTAACTATTAGTTAGTGACTAGTTTAACACAAGAACTTTGACAGACTGCTCATATGAGTCATTTAAGTCAGAGATTCTGCTCTGACAACTAAGCTGAACTTGGACCTGTTAAGACGAAGAAGTTTATGTTCAATGGACTTTTTTTCTGTGAAGAATCCAGAGAGGGTTATTTGATTGTGGCTTTCTGGCAAACAATACATTTTTACATTTAGGCACTCCTGCAATCGTCACACTTTTTCTGTTACAAACTAACTCTGGCCCCTCATCAGAGAAGGGAAAAGTTATGTGGCCCTGACAGGAAAAAGTTTGGGGACCCCTGGTTTAGAATAAAGAGTTCTGACGTTATGTCAAACTAAAAACTGAAAAGCTCTAAAGGGATAAGATGTCAATTTGTTGCTGAAATTAGTGTTTGTTCATCAGTGGCGAGTTTAATCATGAGTTCATATGTGATGTTATTACCTTTGGTGAATTCTGTTTGTTGTTCCACAGTTCAGACTAAACTGTGATAGTTCTGACTTTGTGTTGATGTTTCTAAACAGATACTATCTTTAACCAAACACAAAACAGATGTGATTTGTGGTTTTACTGTGGCTGCTTTCTGTGTAAAAAGATACCAGAGTTATAATGTAAACTATCAGCTGAAGATTATAAGGCAGTGTTATTTTGATCTGAATACGCTGAGTTTATGTTTGGAGAACATTTGTTGATACCATAATTCAAATGTGATAATCTTTATACTTACATCACAGTGGTATATATTGTTGATTTGTTGATGGTTTTGATTTTAAGTGTGTTGTGGAACCCTGTTAATATATCCGGTCTGGTAAAAACATACATTTTTAAGAGCACTACTTTCAACACTTTGAGCACTACTAAAATGGCAGTTTTTAATTGTGTAATTGGAATAATCTTTTTTTTTAATATATTTATTTTTCTTAGTCTTCTTTTAACTGTATTTATTGTCTTTTGTGCCTTTCAATTCTTATATGGTTACTGTAGGCAGGGGTACCACTCCAACTTCATTGTTTGCTTTTTTTGCACAATGGCAATAAAGGCTATTCTATTCTATTCTGTTCTATTCTATTCTATTCTATTCTATTCAACTTTCTGATGCATTCGTCTCCTGCTACCTGTAGACACCACTTTGACACAGGAATTTCACTCTGTCATCACAATCAGATGCTGCTTAAAGGACTTTTCATTCACAAAGACCAGGACAGTCATTAGCTTTTTTAATAAAACAAAGTGATTCCATAATCACTTTGATTTATTATGCATTTTAATCAATGCATCAGTGATTTAGTCACTGATGCATTGATTAAAATCTTGAATAAATTTTGCAAGAATTACTGTGGAGATAATGTTTAAAAGTTAATATAAAGCAACAGTTTTGTGCTGGACTTTGTGTGACATATTTATACATATAATATTATAGCAGCTTCAAATGATATTTTCTCCATTATTATTTTTATATAAGGGTAATCCTGTAAAAAATAAAATAAAATACATAAGTGAACCAAATTCAAATATGGTGGGAATTTCAGGGAGTGTGGAAAAAGTCCTGAATAATAAGATTAAACAAGCTTAATATAATGTAAATATCTGTGTGCATTAATAGAGGATATATTAAAATGAGCACATAAAAGGTCTTCATTTCTAATAAGCCTAGTAGTAGAGCTGGGTATTTCTCAAAGTATTTTGATATCAACTGAAATGTGTACATAGTAGAGAGTATCTCATCTCAAAAAATGTCACCCTGTACCTGAACCCAGTTCTGTCTCTACAATCCTTAGTATCCTAACATTTACATGAAGAAAGAATTCAAAGATCTTTGTAAGACCAGACGATAGATAATTTGGTGTTCCAATCCTATTACACTGGTCTACAAGTAAGACACTTCTAGAATAAAACTAATGAAACGTGACCGTATATGTGTTACTGATAAAGAAAACTCAAGTCTTAAATTCTGGTTGGCCCAAGTCTTGGGTCAAAATGTGAAATTATTAGAATTAACAACAGAACAGGTTTGCTACAGGAATCCTCTAGGCACAGATCCAAAGAAGCAAGAGATCGAAACCAGCAGTGACGAACTAAAAAAGTATTCATTTCATCCAAGTACAAAAGGATAAAAACAAAAAGGCTCTGTGGCCCACCTAACAAAAATACAGGATTCAAACAAAGACAAAAGGCCAAAAGGTACAAAACAAAAAGGGAGCTCCGTGGCCCGCCTAACTAACAGGAATAAAACAAAACAAAACAAAAACATTATTTTTGACAGAAAACTATAGAAATACAAACTCTAACAGACTTCAGGGTCAGAAGGCATGACTGGAATGACACACTGACAACAAACAAAGAGGAAGAAAAGAATACATAGGGTGAGAGGGGATTACAATCAGGTGTGAGGAATCAACAGAAAGGCAACAGGTGCAGACAGTGAAGGACTCAGGGAAGACAGTCAGACAGAAGGCATGTACAACAGGAAGACAATGCCTTTCACCAAAATAAAACATGAACAGACCAAACTAAAACAGAATCAACATAACTGATGATGCACAACAAGGTTGAATGAATATTGGTCTCAGATATAGAAGATCTACTTCAAAACACTGTCTGAACATTATGATTCATTCACTTTACAAGTTCCATTTTATACATGTATATCAACCACCATACATGTGGAATAAAACATCATCATATATTATATTAAAAACATGAGCTAACCAGCACTTTTGTCATTTGGTTTCTTGATTCAGTTCAGTTTAGTTCAATTTATTTCGAGCACACAAACTCATCAATACATCAATCAACATGGTCAACAATTATTATTTTTTTGCAGTCGAAAAGGAGTGGGAAGAAGTAAAACTTTTAAA